>VXBX01001007.1:0-17500 GCA_013400415.1 Scytalopus superciliaris
ATAATTCTGTATCAAAGAAGGTAAGTTTCAAATTTTATACCCTTAATGTGAATTATATCATGACAAAATTTATGATGGTTTCTTAGTTCCAACTAAATTAATTTCTTTCTTGAACTGGTCCCTACGAAAACTTCATTTCCCACACAAAGAGACTTAAAGCAAGGAGTCTGTCAATTTCTCTGGAAACCTGGCTGACAGACAAATACTTATTCCAGAGCTTTAGGTGTTCTTTTGGGTATCCTAGGTTCAAGCCATTTCAATATGTCTACATTAGTAACTGTGGAGAGGTTTCTGACTGGAAGATTTTTTTAATCTTCATGAAATAGTTTTAGGAAACCTGAAAAAATGCCAGGGCAAAATCATGGTTGCATGCATTCAGTGTATGAAGGAATAAAGAAACATGATTTTGTCCTTTAAGTAAAATTTTATTTTTGGTTTTGGAGACATTCATTATATTAGTAAAAAAAAAGGGGTATTGATTAGAAAATCAACCAACTAACAAAATTAAATCTCTGTCCATAACATAACATATAACATAACATAACATAACATAACATAACATGACATTCCCAAACAGCATGTGTCAATGCAATTTCTTTTTATATTTTGGAGCTTTTCCATTAAGAACAGGAAAGCTTTTGAGTTGAACAAAACCAATAGTTTATAGTCATGATGACAGAAATATTTACAACACATATATGCCTGACATACCTAGAGACCAAGGTTTATTCCAACCACTGCACTTGCATAGAAACTGTGGTCAAAGAGGATTCTGGAAATTCTTTTTAAAAGGTGATAAAGACAGAGGGTCAGTTCAGAGTCTGTTCTCTTTTTTTTTTTGCTTCAAAAATCCTGTATACTTTTGAAACTTTTAGAAAAGCATTGGCAAGCAGCTCAGGCATTTGCAAGGCAGGGCAGCAGCCTGGCTGATGGAGTGGGTCAGAAGGCACAACTAATGGAAGTGATTAGTGGTGAACAAGTTAATGGGAACAGCTAACACAGAGAACTGCTATTGAGAAAGGCTGATATGAAAAGCTAATAGAAGGAGCTAATGACAAGAACAGCTAGTGGGAACAAATAGCAGGGCTTTCACCCTTGGGAACAGCCAACCTGACAAATATGAATGAAAAGCAACAAGTGCTGCTTTTAGAGGGGGAGTTAACGGCTAACCTGGTGAGTAAGCAGTCAACAGTTTCACGATAACAATCCAAGAGCTTTGATCTGATGAGGTTTCTCCATGCAGTAAAAGAGCAAGAACTACTTCAAATTCAGGAACATTGCAGAGTTTTGACAACAGGCCAACCTTATGCATAGCTGGGCTCTTTTTCACTTGGACAACAAATCTCTGGGTAGTCTACTTTAGTAACTAGGGCAGCCGTCATTCAGAGCTGTCATGGATGGATTTAAACCAAACCACTGTAGCAGTACCTACCAGGGTTATCTACGTTTTTCAAATTGACTGTTGATTCATATAAATTTCAATTTTCACTTTCAGTGTCAAATTTTGCCTGCCTTGTCTAAACCCTGGCTGATTAGGCCACTTTTCCCCCTGAACTGAGACAGGGATGTAAATCCCTGCTGTTTTGGTTGTGTAAAATGACAGTCAGAGTTAAAAATTCCTTATGAATTGTAATCCATTTTTTCACTTGCCTCTCTGTCTTTTTGGAGAAGGAAAAGACATAGAAGCAGAATCCCAGTAGGAATCTGATGAAATATTTGTAAAATTAATAGCCAAATAAGACATCCATACAAAAAACATGTTAAGCAAGATGTATTACCTTGCAGCCTGAATGAGGTATGTCATAGTTTGAAAATCAGACTCTTTTATTAAATGAAGGATGTTTCAAAATTTAATACTAAGCACAAGTTGCCAACTGTCAATCAAACATCAGTGAACTCAGCTGCATTGGCTTAAAACTGCATGCTAATGCAAACACACTCTTCAGCTCCTGTTGAAGGAAAATGACAATTTAGCAAATGTTATAATCCTTTAGGGCAAACCTGAACCTTCAGACTCAGATAGGCAACAACCCAGGATGAGCTCTGGAAATGCGCTATGCCTCCAAGGGTATGAGTTTTGTTCCAGTACAAATATGACTGCAACTCAGATCCACATAAAGTATTTTTAAGCATAACTACGGGTACCAGAAACAGTTGCCATTACAACAATTCTCTTCTGCATTTCCGGGCAACACTGTCAGTGATCTGCTTAAGCATTCTTGTGCATGGCTGTTCGTTTTCATGCCCAGCTGGCCTTGGTGACCAGATCTTAATATGTGGAAATTCATTTTCTTCTTGACTCTTGCTCTCCTTGACACTTAAAACTACAAACCAAATTGTGTTTGTGGAATGGAGATACTCTCACTTCTCTCTAATCCACTTGACCATCACAGCAGAAATCAGAATGATTTTGTATTTAATCTTATTGTAATGTCAAATATCATTGGATTATATATTTCACATCTTCTTTCTCATGGAAATCAAAATCATATTTGAGGGTTATTAGAATAGAGGGTTGGAACATAGAGCATAGACCCAGGGATGACAATGTATTCTTCTGTCTCATAATATAAACACAAACTCATTGTCTTCAGGAAAGGATTTGACAAGTTATAGTAATAGGTGTCCCTTGTTAAAAAAAGCTTGGAAGTAAAGGACTGCCTGAGGAAATCTCTCTTAACTTGGTAGCCATACAAAAATATAGCAAACAAAACATACCAAAAGCACACAGTTCTTCATGTAAATCTGAAATCACTTAGATGTCTGAAGAGTTTTAACAGGTAAAAAAACATAAGTGAGATAAAATATGTTAACTCAATAGTTAAAAATTGTATGCATATGTCTGCAAATGATTGATTTGGAATATGTGCACAGGAATATTAAACTTCACAGAAAAGATATTACTGTGCTCTCCAAATTATTTTCTTGATCTCTGATTTACACTGAGGCAGGTAAGAAGAGAATCAGGCCCAAAGAGAATACCAAGACAGATTTTTAGATAATAATAGGACAAAATCTTGTTAAAGCCATTGGACAGAAAGAGGGATAAAGGCCAAACCAGAAAATGCAAATCCCAGAAGAATATAAAACTCAGTGTTTAAAGGAGATGTCAGTTTTTCATCATTTAGTGCCTCATGTCCCTGGTTTCCCATTTCAGACACCTTTCTATAAAACTGCTGAGAATCTCCATATTTCACCTTTGGTATTCATTTCTACTCGTGTCAATAATTTAATACTGTTCTATGAGAATATCTCATCTTGCCTGATTTCAGTTTCTTTTTTAAAATTTGTCTTTATACAAGCAAAATGAAAAACACTGGTACAGAAAGCAGGATATATCAGGAGTCTTACTGAAGAAAATTGAATGAAAATAACATTTTTAGAAGTGTTAGATCATTTTCCCCATTAAGTCAGTAAAGCAGATATTGTTTGGTTGCAGGTGTTTTCAGTCTGCAAAACTATGATATAAATAGCTATCAAGTAAAGCTATTTCTTTTGCATCAATATTTTAAAATACTTAAGTGACATTCATCAGGTTGAACAACTTTTAATAATCAATAAATTTACATTTATCTTTTGTGTGACTAAAAATAGAAAGAAATGTTGTATAAAAATTGCTCAAACTTATTTTTCCCTCATATATATCAATTACTAAGTACTATTGAATCCTGAGTCTGACTGAAACATCTGGAGGCCACATGAATTCCAATATGACACTACTGTAATGTATATGTCTCTTCTTGTAAAAACCATCAGTCAGTGCACAGGGGCTATGGTGTTAGCTCTGTATTAACACAGAAACATGACTGTTCCCATAAAAAACTACCTCAGCTTTGCTACCATGGGCACATACAGTTCTTCTGGTATGCAGAACTGAAATGAGGGACTTGTCATCAATCCAGACCCAGCAAAGAAGGATGTTTTGATGTCTTTTGGTTGAGTCAGCTTCCACCAAGGATATGGTTTGATTCCAGTAGCCTTTCAGCTGTAGAGTTAATTTCTTCTGTGGTTGACCCTCCCGTTGATCAGTTTTGCAGTTCTGTTCTTCACTTACGGCTATTCAGCCCTGAGCTGCATCATGCTCTAATTCAAACAAACACAACAATTTTGTTAATTTTTCTTTTTTTTTTTAAGTCTTTTGAAAAATCAGGTGATTTCAAAGGACAGGTTTAGAGTATGGCTGCATAAATTGGCACTGCTGAGAGTGCCTGTGTTTGAGGAGTGGAAGTGTAGTGGCAGATAGGAATCTGCAGTAAAAGATCAGCTACCTGAAAAATTGTGACATGGAATCACACTCAAATTGGAGCAATTGCACTGACTTTTTGAGTCTTGATATAGAAGACTTTTAAATGTTCCACCACGTAATATGCAGATATAACTTAACATAGTTGTCCCTCAGTGTCATAGTCGTCCATTACTTCACACTTTGTAGTG
Organism: Scytalopus superciliaris; assembly: GCA_013400415.1. Taxonomy (NCBI): domain Eukaryota; kingdom Metazoa; phylum Chordata; class Aves; order Passeriformes; family Rhinocryptidae; genus Scytalopus; species Scytalopus superciliaris. The sequence continues at coordinate 4,435 of VXBX01001007.1, forward strand.
CTATTTGATGGCTCATACCTCTGAAGATTTTCAACCTTTTCAGAATTCACCAAAAAAACATTTTTTCAGAAAGAACAAGGAGTTTAGTTGTAAATCTTAAAACATTAAAAATAGAAAATACAAATACTATTTTTAATTTTAACCAGTACTAATTCTACTTTATAATAATTTATATTTTTAATGATAAACAGCATATAAGTTCATTGAATCAGTGTGCAGAGTTCACAGTATCTCAGAATAACTGTATTTGGTTGTGTATTTTACTTCCTCTGTGAGGAAAAAAAATAAAAATTAGGAGTAATCTTTTCCTGTATTTCACTATATACCAAATGAAAAGAGCAAGGCTTCTGAAAGTGTAATATAGGTAATTGCACAAATATCATGGACATGAATCAAGAAAATAAGAAACTATTTCTACCTTCTGACTCTTGCATCAATAGGAAATAATTTGTTTGCCAAAGACTAATATCTTTAGTTTTACTATGTAGACATTCACATTCCAGTGAATATAGAGACTGCAAGTTGACATCTTTGGAAAATCCCATCCCATAAAACAGTGAACAGAGATACAGTTTTAATCAATAATATAATGGTTTAATTATAAATCAATTGCTTCTAAATTACTTACATATGATACATTAATTACTTAATAGGAATTAAAATAATCACTTTTTACATGCTGAGAAATATTTGCAAGCCCAAATTCTGTTTAACTAGTAATATTTTTCTGTATTTTTATTCTCTGTGAATATCTAACACCAGGACACTATACATTCTATGACTTGCTAAAGCATAGATCATGTGCCAGTAAAATATGTTTTAAATAAATAATGTTAAAAGGAATTTAAAATAATACCTCTTATCCCTAAGGGTAATAAAGAACATGTGAATTAAAATCAGAAGGCACTCAACTACATTGTCCCTCTTCCTCAATCAAGCTGTCACTGGCTGGTCTCAACTCCCTATTCTGCCTCAGCAGGAGTTGAGGAGGCACAAGCACGGAAGTGCTGAGATCTCTCTCCTTTGCTGAGCACTAAGGGCTTGCTTTAGCTAACAAAAACTCCCAGAGATGTCAGGATTTTGCAGGATTGACTTCTACACATTTTTTTAAACTATTATGGTAAGAGCATACCAACAATTATTGCTGGTTTAGTATTTTAAATATTTCAGTGTCTACAAACAAAATGAGGCTCATTTCTGATTTTCCCCCTGAGACAAAATTTCCACTGATTTACATAAGAACTTTGCTGGAGTAAGGACCTCGAGGTACTGTCTGAACATTTATGCTTTGTACTGGCTTTTCCTCCATTAGAGAGCCTCCAAATTCTCATTGAATTTAATGAGAGCTCAGTGGGCAGATAAATCTGAGAAGGGTTTTGCTTTTGGGAACTTCTGTATCACTCTTGCAAAATTATTATCAAAATTGCTTTTTTTGTATTGTAGCAATACTATTGTGATTGCACCAAAAATCCTGCTAGAAGACAATTCCAAGTTTTTGTTCTATTTTTTTCCAATTTCTAATTCTGACAAAGAAGGTTTTGGTTTGGTTTGTTGGTTTTGGTTTTTTGATTTTTTTTTTTTTCTGTGGGCATTTTTTCCTGTTTGTTTTTTGTTTGTTTGTTAGCTTGTTTTGGGAGGGAGATTTTTTCTTTCTTTCTCTTTTTTTTCCCTTTCCCATTTGTACTATTTCTTCAGTTGGTGTTAAAGACATGATATATTTCCTGTACCTGCACAAGTACAACTAGACTCCATTGTGGTCTTAGTGCGGTACAACACACAATACAAACTTACCACACAGATGCCATATAACATATACCTCTTGCTATTTCTCTGAAAGTTGTATAATTTCAAAACTTTAATAGAATTTTCTGATATTTGCCATTTATTTATTCATTCTAAAAATGAGCAAATTGTGGGAAGAGGAGGTAACAGACAAATGAGTGACAGCAAGTACACTGGAATGTATTTGGCATTCCTGAAGATAGAGAAGTCTGGGGAGATTTTCATTGTCCATTACAGGCAAGGAAAGCAAGTGCAAGGAAGCTGCTTCCTTCACAGCTTGTATTTCTGCTGTTTAGTTGTTGAATGCAGAGCCTACTCACCTAACCTCTGTGCTCCTCCCCTGAGAAAATCTGCCGTCAAAGAAGAAATATGGGTGATTGCTCTGCTCCCATTAAAAAAAAAAAAAAAAAAAAGGAAAAAGGAAAAAAAAAAAAAAACAGAAAAGAAAGAAAGAAAGAAAAGCACTAGGCTGGTATCAAGGGACCTTGCTAGGATACTTAGGAGAATATTTTCTGTAGAAGCCAACTGACCATCCATCTCCCTTTTTAACTAGTGTCAAGGCGAGTTTACTTGATGATGATTTGATGCCCAGGAATTGCTCCCCCTTGCCCACTGAAAATGAGTGATGACAGGGGAACAGCCATCAAATGGAACAAGCTGAGGTATTGTAGCAGGGAGCTTAGCAGAGCTGAGTCCTGCTAAACAGAACCATTATAAGAGGATGAAGTTCTGGAAAACAACTTGTTTACAGTCTGCTTTTAGGAAAATGTTTGTTTTCTTTCAAGATTTGTAAGATATGTTTATCTTGATAAAAGATTCTTGTAGCATAAAACAAAAAGCAAACAAACAAACAAAAATCCAAACAAGCAAAAAAACCCAAAAAAACCTACACCTAAAAACAACAACAACAACAAAAACAAAAAAGCATGTCTTTCTTGGAACAAACAGCTCAGTAAGAATTTATATAGAATTTTTTATCTCAGTTTCTGCTTGATTCAACTGAACTATGACATCCTTACAAGTAGGAAAGAAATAGGGCCACTGCTTTTTCCTCAAACATCATCTGCTCAATGGGGATATAAAAAACTAAAGAGCATTTTCAGCTTTGGACACTTTTCCCAAGTGCTCTATAGTAACAGACAACATCTGAGACCCAACAAAGTCAGTGGATGCTCTCACATACAGTATTACTTTGTAGAGGTCCAGAAGAACAATGACAAATCTAGAAAAAATTGCTGTAGTGTAGCAGTACAATACTGCACATTTATAAATTACCTTCATCTTAAAAAACTTGTAAATTATGCCTTACTCATGTTCTGAAAAATTTCTCTGCAAATATGTACATTCAAAAGCTGTATGTGTTTATAATTAATATGGATGCAAATCTATATGCATATATGTTTGATAAATTAACAGCTATCAAAATATTAGCCATGCTGAATGCCTTTCATATCACGCATACCAAGATGCTCCAGTAGCTTCACAATTCTGAAGATGGAGCTAATAAACACCAGTATACTTGAGCTGACACAGTAGATGCATTTTTTGCACACTCAAGTGTACCTTCTATCAAGTGGTTTTCCATAATTTGGCATACCACAGTTCTCATTCCCGTCACTAAAATATCCTAAATAATACAGAGTTGGCAGTAAGTGAAATACATTTATGGCTTTAGCCGTGTTTGATGTAATACACAAAAGGCTCCACTTGGCAAAGTGGACCAAAAATAAGACTGCTATGGCGGGAAAGACAAGCAAGGGAGGCATGTGGCCACATCACTGGCAGGTAGAGGGGTCCCCAACCACTGCAGGGCTGATGGCCATGTGAGCTTCTCTCAGCAGGCTGGGAGAGGCAGAGAAGCACACCTGGGGCTATGCATTTCACCCAGTCAGCAAGGGACAATGGCAAGAGATACAAGCAGAAACAAGGCTGCCTACAATGTGGGTCTGAGGTCAATCCAAAAGCCATGGTCAAGGACTAGGCTACCAAGGCCAAAGGTGGGGAGGTTAAGCTTCACCAGAGCTCCTGAATCCATGGGTCGTGGGTGTGGGTGAAGGTTTCTGCTGAGGCTGGTGAGGGCCTTCAAAGCCTATTGGTGTCCTCATGGCCTTGCTACCACTTTTACTTACAGAAACAGTGAGCAGTTTTACTCGCCATCAGTTTGTGGTTACTTCTTCTATGGTGATTACTCTTGTTTAGGACTGTTGGATACAAGTCAGGTGCACAAAGGTATTTAGATACTTAACATTCATTTTGAGACCAAATACAATAGTAACTTAGGTGCTTTAGCCTTTTTCTGAATCAGCCCCAAGAAACTAAACAGCAAGTACTAGGGAGCAAATTTTTCTAACTATAAATGTGGTGATTCTGGAAACCATTCTGTAATCCACTGGGAGATGATCCCCACTTTTAGTTTGTTTTTTTTTCCCCAGAAAATAAAGTGACTTGTATGTTTTACTTAAAAATATAATCTTTCTGAATCTGCTAATTCTTGGGTGAACTGTGTCAGATCAAATACTCCTTGTGGCACAAAGTAGGGGCAATTTTTTTGGTGTATCCTTGCAAATTGTCACTTTGCTTTTCCACTGAATTACAAATATTCATTTTCACTACTAATAGCAGGGAGTTTTTATTTTCTTTTTAGGATGCTCTGGACCCTTCTCTTCCAAGTCACACATTTTTTTCCCTGCTCTTATCTTGCTCTAGATAGTGTCTCCCTCTGAATTTTGCCAAATCAACATTTTGTATAACTGCTTTGAGTGAGAGAAATTTTCTGGTAGTACAAATCAGACATCATAATAAAGTGTTGTATTTTTCAGAAAGACTATCATTAATCCCTACAAAACAAAATTAACAATCGCATTACTGACTGAAACAGTTCCCCTGTATGGTGGCATTCAGGCTTTTTTCGGCTTGCAGTTTTTAGTATTTTCAGGAAGAAAAGGAAATAGTTTTAGGGGAGAAAAAAAAAAGAATAAAAAAAAGGCAATGAAATCACATAATTTTAATTAATTAAATAACTCAGCTATCGTTAAGTAACTTGGTCTTCAGTAAGTACACCCTAAAAACTGTTATAAGCAAGATGCATTTATAATATGAAGCCTCAATAGAATCATGTACAAAACATCTATTTTTTTTACTGAGGCACTCTATGATGAGTGGATTTTTAATGAGGAAAAGTTATAAAATATCTTCTTAGAGCTTTTTTAAGACACAAAGAATGCTGCAGTAAAAATGCTGATGTTAAATGTCTATAATTTAAAGCTATGTAGTCTTTTATTTCTGTCTTTGGTAACTGGTAGCTTTTTTGTCTTTTAGCTCTTGTATCACTGCATGCTCTTGGAGGAGACATTCTGAACCACAACTGCAGGCTGCTAGAACTCATCAGACTTTGTATTTGAATATAGTCTAGAAAAGCCTCAGGGTCACACAGGTTGCACAAGGCTCTGCATTAACAGCCAGACAGAATTTTAAAAAAATAAAAAAAAAAATCAACAAAACAACAACAAATGGACATGGCAAAGAGCAACACTGAGTATCAGTACATCATCAATGTTTTAAGTATTTGTTTTACTGCCTCTGGCACATGGGGCATATAGGTAAGTTTATCTCTGTGTGTGCCCATGTTAGTCCAGGCCAAAAGAGGAGTACAGTAGATAAATATGTTTGTGCAGTTGGATTTAAATACCACTATATAATTTTCTACACTAAAAGTATTAAGGACAAATATGACCAGCTTCCCGATTAGGCACTGTGTATGCTTTTAGCGAAAAAAATGTGATCTGTCTGTGTCTGAGCATTATCCAGCCAAGACTAGATGAGTCTTTCAGTGCGTGGGGAACTGCATATAGATATGAGAAACTAATGTTTCCTTCACAGTATGTTTCCTATAAATTATGGTCCTTTTATAGAGATCTAAGCCTCCACCTTCATAGATTCACAACACAAGTTGCATTCTGCTTTTACAGTGCCACTGTTCAGCATTTGGGAAGTGAAAGGTTGAGAGCTCTAAAGATGGATTTTGGCACAGTTAACATTCAGCTAAAATTTCACACTAGCTGATTTAAGCCTAACAGTGGTGGAATGTCAGCCAACAGCAAGTCCGTGCCAATGAGGTCAGTGCAAGACACCATAGAGAATTAGTGATACTTTTGGTGGTGGATATGGCTCTGGCTTTCTATAAAGACATACTAAAATGTAGGCAACTGAACTAGTTCCATGCATGTAGCTCTCATCTATCATAGAATTACTTTCATTTCTCTTCTGTAATATTAAGGTGATATGAAAAGTCTTTTCTTCCTTTTAAGATATCAGCATTAATGACACAGAATCGGCTCCATTGAATGGAAAAGAATGAGTTCACCTACACTATAATTTGTAATTGGCTCACTCATGGGACTTGAGTCTTTTGCATGAAAACTAGAGCTGTATGAGCTCTCAAATATGTGCCATTCATGCCTGCATTGTCGAAGGAAAGATTTTAAGGAATCAGTTTGCATTTAATTAAGGCTTATGTGACTTATTGTTAAAATTCTTAAACAATATGTTTATCAAAAGTTGTTAAGAGTCAGGTTAAAAGGAAGCCTATGTTTGGTAATGCAATCTGTTAGTACTGAGAAGCTGTTGTAAAAGAGATCATTATGCACAAAGTGGGTATTTCTTCATAACCTAAACACAATCAAATGCATGAACTCTGCCACAGCTCCCACAGAACTCTCTGCACCTTCTGAGTAATGTGTGGTAACTATGGAGGAATCCACTGGGTAACAATTTACTTTAAGTCTCTATCAATGGGTGCTTAACCGCTGTAAATTTTGAACAGTGGCTTAGGGAACTATATTTGAGAGTCACACACATATAAAATGATTCCATTGTGATTGGTTTTATTGCAGTGAATACTAGCATGATTTTGTTGAAAGGAAGCAGAAATGGGGGAGCAATACTCACTTCTCTTTTTTTTTTTTTCCCCCCTGGTCACATCATGTGAAGTCAGGGTGCTGACTTCAAAAACCCGGACTAGTGAATCTGTCTGTCTGGGTTCACAGGATGATCTGGGGTGATATTATTTGAAAAGGATGCTCCATTTTGACAGTTAGCATCAAGCAGTGTTGCATGTATGGAAGTGTGGGGAATCTCCCTCACACTGATAGAAAGGGTGCTTAATTCTGACATGTTTCAACATTCCAGCTATACAGATCATTGAGGGAAATGGAAGATCTCAGATTCAGACAAAGTGTGACATCTATAGTGGAAAGCTGAAAGTTCACTAGGGATAGAAAACATCACTCCATTTATTAATTTGGATTACCTTTGCTAAGTCTTTGAGCCTTCTCAGATCTTAGTAAAACAGAAAACCTGTTGCCAAGAAACCCCTGTAGCAGTATCCTGTCTTTCCAATTCAGTTACCGTGACCAGAAGTTCTCCAATCTCTCCCTTTCACTGAAAGGGGGCTGGAGATTTAAACCAGAGTAAGGCATGCATCCTGAGGTTTGTCATCAGAGAATTTCTGGGTAGTCTCTCTCCATCTTTCTTGGAGGTTCCCTTCAGGTACTGGAAGGCTGGAATTAGAACACCCTGAAGCCTTCTTTTCTCCAGATTGAACAATCCCAATTCTCTTAGCCTTTTTTCATAGGAGGGGTTCACCATCCCTCTGATCAATTGGTGGCCCTCCTCTGGACTCCCTCAAACATGGCTACATCCTCCTTATGCTGGTCACCCCAGAGCTGGATGCAGTATGCCAGATCCGGTCTCACAAGAGCTGAGTAGAGGGACAGAATCCCCTCCTTTGACCTGCTGGCCATGCTGCTTGTGATGCAGCCCAGGATACAGTTGACTTTCTGGGCTATGAGCGCAAATTGCCTGCTCACATCCAGCCTCTCATCTGCTGCTCGCCATCTGCTCATTCCCCATCTTAATTGAACTTCATGAGGTTCGCATGGGCCTATTCCTCAAACTTGTCCAGGTCCCTCTGGCTGGTATCCTGTCCTTCAGGTGTAGCATCTGCAGCACTCAGATTGATGTCATCTGCAAACTTGCTGAGGGTTCACGTGATCCCTTCGTCCATGTCATTAATGAAACTGACTGGTCCCAGTGCATACCCTTGAGGGACACCACTTGTCACTGATGTCCACCAGGACTCTGAGCCTTTGACCACTACTCTCTTGATGCAACTCTCCAACCAGTTTCTTATCCACTGAACAGTCCACTCATCAAATCCATCTCTCTCCAGTTTGTGGGGGACTGTGTCAAAGACCTTACAGAAGTCCAGATAAATGACCTCTTCCCTTGTCCACTGATGTAGTCACTCCATCATAGAAGGCCACCAGGTTGATCAGGCAGGACTTTCCCCTGCTGAAGCTGTGCTGGCTGTCTTGGATCACCTCACAGTCCTCCATGTGCCTTAGCACAGTGTCTAGGAGAATCAGTTTCATGATTTTCCCAGGCATAGAGGTGAGATCATAGAATAGCCATATGAACCACCACAGACGAGAAGTTCTGAGGTTACTGTTGGAACAGAGAAATAAGATTGGTATGACATAAGCTTTAGTTACTTATTTTCCCCTCAATTTGTAGCCTGATTAGCATATGCTTGGTGTAGCTCTCTCCTCCTCTTTATCCATCATCACTTCTGCCTCAGCCACCTCCTTCCAGACACATACCTGATCCCACTGGCTTGTACACCTTAAACAACACCCTTCCTCACTCCTCAGAAGACTCTGCTGATTTTCAGCAAACCTGAAAATAAGGGACAAGAAGAAATAGTGAAACATAAACTGCAGGAACTATCCTTTTTTTGGTATATTGTGTGCATTCACATAGAAACCATTTTTTCTATTTAATAATATGTAATGTGGTCACTGGAACTGTGTAATGTGATAATAGAAGAAGCTATCCTATTGTCATGGTGTCCATCAAAATCAGATTAGGAATCACTTATCCCAAATCCCAAACTGTGTGATTATAATTTCAATGAACAATCAGAAATGGTCTACATCCATTGTTCTCCTTAGTATTTTAGATAGAATCCCCTTACATGTTTACAGGGACTATATTTTTTTTTTTATGTATAAAGAGCTAGATACTGACATTTGATCCCTCCCTGCCATTTGAAAGAAGGGATAAACAATGTAGTGCAGTATTCATTACAATTATTTTTTTTACTGTCTAGCAAGTGACAGCTCCACATAGCTATGCCCCAGGGACATCAATATTTCTATAATTAGCAAGGGACAGTCACTAATCCTTAGTATTTGAGACAAGTGCTAAAGTTTGACATCTTAATTAAGGATTGAGTTTTAGAATTGTTGGAAATTACCAGGGCAAAGTTATGGATCTGAATGGATATTCAGAGAGTAATTGAGAACACCCTGGACCCTGAGCTGTGATCCAGCCCATGCCAATCTTTCCAGCTGTGTAGGATTCCCAATAGCTTTTAGTTGGAAGAAACAGCATCTGTTAAAATTGAATTAAGATATAATACTAAGATATATTAATATGTAATATAGCTTTGTTTAGTCTACAGAGGAAATATTTTTTACTTCCTACTTCTTCATGCAGCCAGTGTTTAAAAGAGCACTGAGTCAGCTGGCAAAGAGACCTTCTATACCCAGGAGAACTGTGGCCTGCAGACCAGCAGTACCATTTTCATCTCACTAGCAGCCCAGCTGAAGTCTCAAGAAGAAGCTTTCCCAGTAAGCTGCAGAAAGCAAATGAAAGCTGATAAATCAGGTTGTCAGCTTGGAAGAGATGTCTTCTAGTGGATTAACTGCTAGAAGGATTAGTCAGAAAATTCTGGCAGGCAAAAAACTTGAGAAACTGCCTGAACTGCGAGGGTAACTAGACATTTCAAGCATCCATACATATAGGCCACACGACTGTGATGCACGAAAGACATAGTATCCTGAGAACAGTCAGCCTCAGACTTTTCAGGAAAAGGTGTCACACTGTAGCAGAATAATCTGCTCATATGCTGTAGGTGTATTTCTAAACCTTCTCTGTTCTTTGTGAACTGAAGAAGGGTTTACATGCCCTTTAAAAATAATTTATCCTACCTTATGCAACTGTGGAAGCTTTTTATGATTGAGATAAATCTACAGTCTTCTTCTTAGCTTTTTAAATATGTTGTCATTTTGTAGCAATGACTTCCATAGGTTAATTTTGTTCTGTATTAAAATATGTCCTTATATACCCTACATACAGAAGCACATTTAAAACTCAACAAATTATAAGCAGATAACCCCAAAGTACATTGCCCGTAAAATGTAATTTTTTTTTTTTTTAATTATAGCATGTCTACAGCAAAAAAGTATTTGTCTGTAAAGCTTACCTGTAGGAATCATGTAATGAAAACTTGAAGGGGTGACATAAGTTGTATCAACCAAAGGAATTTTCCCCAGTAGAACTGTGTGCTGATTAATTTGTCTTTGCTGTGCTGGCAAAACTTTCAGCTATAGCACAGATTTTCCCATCTCCTTTTCTTATTTAATATAGTGATCTGGTAAAAGTAACAAAAACCCTATGTAACAGTAGCAATACTGAAGTCTTCACATGTACAGTCTTTTGCAGTAAAACTGTGTCTAAATACTGTGCAATTTAGAAGCAGGTCTTTTTTTCATATATTCCTATAAGAAAAGGTATTATTAAGATAGAGTGGAGTGGTATGATGCCAATTTAATTTCCTGTCTCATTATTTTTTACTTTGTTTTCCAGCATTAGTGTGCTTCCTTTGTGTAATCACACTACCAACACTGAAGACACATTTTTATAAAAATTAAATTCTGCTTTAATTTTAAAAAAGTGCATTGCCCATAGCCCCCAACACTGCCTGTGCTATGGCTCCTGAGACACTAACTATGAATTGGTACTTGAGTTAATAACTATTATATATGAAATGAGATTCTGAATAGGTATAAATCACGAGACAGGCTTTATATGGTTTTGCATCTCATTACAGCTCCTGGTGCAGGAATGGCTTGGGATGGGAAGAGGCATCGGGAAACATCAGCGTTACTAAAATGTAATCCCATTCCTATTTTGGGCCAAATTACAACTTTATAACTAATAATTGTTTTTGTGTCATGACTCAGAATGTTGGAGGCACATAGTTTAATGCTACTTTTGTCTTACTGTGAATTGCACCCTGCATCAAATCTTCATCAGTTTGACTATAATGAGCTAAGAGCCCTGAGCCAAAACTCACTGAAATTCACAGGATATTTTGCCACTGATTATGTAGCACTTCACAAGCAGGGCTTGTGACGAGTGGAATTAAATACACGACACAGTAATAATTAGCTGACTGCAATTAAAGGAGTACTTAAAAGAGAAAAGGTAAAATAAAAAAAAATAAATATAATAAATATTATCATGTCTTTATAAATTATGAACATTTGCTTGATGTTTGTGTGATCAACAGGTTTGAACCCAGTTGTTCAGCAAGAGGTATTGTTAGCACAAGGAAATGAATTTAGGACTGTGCTAGTGAGATAACTGTCCCTCTCACTGGCCCCTGCTAAGACAAGCAAAGTCCTGGTATGACCAAGGGATGCTCCCTAGTGACACCTATTAGTTCTCACCAGTAGCCATAGTCTTCACTAGTTCTGGGCATAAGTTCAGCAAAACCAAAATCAAAATGTCAGGAATTTAGCTGTCAGCCAGCCTCAGTTTGCTGGAGTAAGTTACTCACCAAGAGTATTTGACAATTTACTTGGAAATTGCAGGTCAGATTTCTTTAGGATGAAAATATGTTTGGAGTGCTTGCATGTCCAACCATCTCAAAAAGTGGTTATATGAACTGTGGCTTAAATGCTGCAAATAACTTTTGTTTTTTGTTTCAGTTAGAATAGATTTGGTCATGGAACAATATTCACTCAACTAGTAAATGCAGCTGACTCTTAGGTAGAATTTGTCAGCTTTGAAACAGTATACACCAAAACGCACATAATAACTTAACACAGAGTCACAGAATATCTGAGTTGGAAGTGACTCACAAGGATCATCAAGTCCAACTCTTAGCCCTGCACAGGACCATCCCCTAGAATCATACCATGTGCCTGAGAGTATTGCCCAAATGTCTCAAACTCTGTCAGACTTGGTGCTGTGACTGCTTCCCTGGGCAGGAATGAGCCTGTTGAGTGCCCAACCACCAAACCACTCTCTGGGTGAAGAACCCTTTTCTTATATCCAACCTAAACCTTTTCTGACACAACTTGAGCCCATCTCCCCAGGACTTGTCACTGGTCACCATAGAGAAGAGATCAGTGCCTGCCCCTCCTTTGCCCCTCCCAAGGAAGCTGTAACTACAATGAGGTCTCCCCTCAGTCTCCTCTTCTCCAGCTGAAAAGACCAAGTGCACTCAGCTAGTCCCCTCAAGGGCCTTCCTCACCTTCATTGCCCTCCTTTGGGCACTCTCTAATAGCTTAATATCTTAATATCTTAAATGCCTGACACTGCATAGAAGCAAACAGCATCTCTGAATTCTTCCTGTGTCACTTGGCTTCATTTCCATCAGGCATACACTTTCCTTTTTTGTCTTTTTTCCAAGCGAAGATCCCTGCTCAGCCAAGTTGGTCTTCTGCCTCATCTGCTTCCAGCATTTGGGAATTGCCTGATACTCTGTCCTTAAGAGGTGTTGTTTAAAAAGCGGCCAGCACTGATGAACCCCAGCACCTACAAAAGCATTTTTCCCAGGAGACCTTACTTGCTAATTCCCTGAGCAGACTGAAACCTGCTCTCCTCATGTCCAGAGCTGAGGTTTTGCTGGCACTTTTGCTCATATCCACAGAGATTTTAAACTTAATCGCCTTGTGGTCACTGTGGCCAAGGCAACCACCAACCTCCACTTCTCTTATGAGATCCTTTCTGTTGAGAAGCAGCAGATCAAGAAGGGCATCTTTCCAAGTCAGCTCCCTTAGGACCTGTTCCTTAGAGTTGTCATCCAGGTTTTTTAGGAATCTTCTGGCCCATGTTGAACCACTGGTGTGGTGCTCCCAGTCAATTTCTGAGAAGGTGAAGTCCCCCCTAAGGACAAGAGCAATAGACGTGGAAGTGTTCCTTAGTTCCTCAAAGAATAATTTGTTGGCATCATCATCCTGGCTGGCAGGTCTATAGTAGACTCCCATGATGACATCTGCATTATTTTTTTACCCCAAGCCTCTCAAGTCTGACATGGCCAACTGTGAACTCCATACATTCTAATACTTCTATTTCATACAGTCCCAACCCTCCACCTCTTCTAGCCTGCTTATCCCTTCTTAAGAGCCTGTAACCCTTCAACAGGACACTC
>VXBX01001007.1:19160-104903 GCA_013400415.1 Scytalopus superciliaris
AAAAAAAACCCACAAAAAGAAAACCAACCAAACAAAAGAAACAAAGGAGAAACATAAAGTCTTTATAATAACTTCTGAAATATTTGAACTGCAGCTTCTGCTATAATTTTTGGAACACTCTTGAAATCTAATTAATACATCAATGTGGGGAGAACCTATTTCATGGCTTGCAGGGGAAAAAGGCATTATCTACAAGATGCAATAACTCCTCTGAGATGTGGCAACAGCTCGTGGTACACTGTGCAATTAAGAAGCTCTTGGTTCTTTAGGGCTCTATCCTGTCTGACCTATGGCAAAAATTAACAACTGCCGTGAGCAATAAAAGTAGCACAGTTCGTAATCAGATAGCTTGCTTTTTTGGCAGAGAATTATACAATAAGAAGGATCATATAGAGAAAGAAGAAATGTAATTCAGCTAACGAAATAGACTGGTGATTCCTTTTTCTTGCTGTTTAGGGTCACGGAGGAGGTTATGAAGGATTGTCCTCTTCCTTTCTTTGAAGTCCAGCATACCTAAGCTCAGGTGATAAAATTGATCTTTAAAATAAGTACAGTAACTTCATTTTGCTGAAAAATCAATAAAGCATTTCACTGTGTTGAGTATTTACCTAATAACACTAAGCTTGATCTCTCTCACGGCAACTGATGCTTCCTTCAACTTAAGGGGAAATTCTGTTTGCTCTGAATGACAGATTTGGGACTAAATGTTAACTTTTTAGTTTTTTCTTAGCATGATTTTATATTTTGTGTGTGCGCACTTGTGTTTATAGTAAATATATATATATGCACAGTATGTGTAATGTGGATGGCGATATTTCCTTATGGACTTTCAATAGCTTTCCAAGACAAAACCAACAACCAACAACCAAACAAAACCCAAACCAACAGAAAAAGTGCAACTAAATTAAGAAGGGGGAAAAAAACAAACAAACCAATAAAAAAAGTCTTGACTTTGACTATACTGGAGATGCTGGGAAGCAGTTCTTCATATGCAATGTAAATCAAACAGTAATCCAGTAACTGGGAAAAAAAAATTGGAGCTTTGCCATTTTGCTGTGTCTCCCTTATTTATAGAATGTTGTTCCCTTCATACAAGAAACATGCCAGTAACAATATCAACTTCCATGACTAACAGGAAACTTGAGGTGTTTCTCTTTATTTCTTTGATTTCTCTTCACGTTGAGATACAAAGAGGAATATCACAAATCAGCTTGCATGCTGCCTTTCCACTACATGTAAAAAGAAAGCTTTCTTTCCAAGTGCCAGATGTGATGTTGTGAATTCTGTATTCCTTGAGCAAAGGGCAGAGGTGCTCTTAAGTCTCTGCTTCTAGCTGAAATTCAGATTCACACTGCTCACAGGTCAGTGGTTCCTTAGCTGTAGCCTAACCCAAAATGAAGATGCACAATTTCAGTCCTTTGGAAAAACAGCTGGTTTGAATCTTAGACTAAGGGCTCCTTATCAATTTGCTCCACTTAGTTCTGTTTTGGTTTTGCCGTTTTCTTTGTTACTGCTATCATGGCTGTTAATATTGATATTGCTACTACTACTGTTTCTATAATAGCACTAATCACCATATTGTGTTACATGGTCATCATGTACATACTGCAAAAAAATCCTGTAGTGTCTAGTAGACAGTTTCCTTTTGTGTACCCAAAAGCTGGCATGACTTAAGTGTCCTAAACACTTGCTTATTTTGTTAGCATATTTTTCACCTGTGATTTACTCCTTTCTCTATCAGCCTTATTTATTCCTTTTTTTCTTTTTTTTAGAACTTGCTTTTAAAAAGTAAGTTATACTGTTAAAACCTCCTTAACAACAGAAGCTCTTTTTCCAAATAGACTCAAATAATTTGAGTATCCTATTTAAATGTTTCCAATTGCTTGCTCTGACTTTTCTGATTTATATAATTTTTATCAACTTTAGTTATTTCTTTTCTAGACTTGTGTGTTACATGTCTGTTCTATTTGGACACATAGCTAAGTATCTAAAAGAAAAATAGTACTACATTTTGTGGGTTATAGTAACTTCTCCCTTGCACATCTGGTCAGATATTCTTGTCCCAGTGCCTGTACAGTGGACATAGGAAAAAGACAATTTTGACAGGATACTTGTCACTGTGTGGAAGAGAAACTTAAAAAAAAAAAAAAATAAAAATCAGGTAAGCCTCATTCTTATAATATACAAGTTTGTGACAATGTGAGAACTGTATGATTTCCAGTCTTAAAAAGCACACATGTGCTGCAGAATACCACTTAAATGTTTTCAGTGTAATAAATCCACAAAAAAAATTCCTGTATACAGGAAAGGACAAATTACCACAAAAGGTTGATCTGCTGAAAAAATCAACTTGTTTACAAAAATAAATGCTCTGTATATGAAATGTAGTGAAGATGAATAAATCTCTTTAGCATATACTCATTGAAAACTATTTTTTCTTGTATGTACGTGAATGGCATTGGGTGATACAAGTTTCGATTAAGCACTGGGGAGGACGTGTTTTGTTTGAAGGCTCCTGAGTTCGTAATGCAGCCCTTGAAAGGACAGCGAGACCACACATCAGAAACACCGAGCTCACAGAAGTCCCCAGCACAGCATTATCGGCCAGAGCCTTGGAAGAACGGGAGACCTTTGTGTTTCGCCCCGACAGCGGAGATTGTCAGCTTTTTGAAATTAATTGCAAGGCTAATCTAGAATTGCACCAACTCAGATCAGTAAACAGCAATAGCGTTGCACACCAGCCCTTACCCCAGACACACAGGGCCGGGGATTTTCTCCTCATCCCTGCCCCTCAGCGCTGCCCCGGCGGTGCCCAGAGGAGGTGACGGGACTCCTGCGTGTGTGCCCGTCAGCCTGGCTACCTGTTGGAAGCGAGGGCCGTGCCAGGTGGGCCAGAGAGCCGCCCAACAATTACAATTTCACCTTCGTTATGTGCATACACACGTTTGGAGTACTCGGGGCTAAGCGCTCCCCTGTCCGGGGTCGTTGCCTGGCGACAGGCGACCCTGGAGGGAGGGGACGGTGGCGCTGCCTCTCCCTTCAAGGAGCCCGGCAGGATGAGTCTGGAAACAGGCATCCTGTATCTCCTCCTCCTCCTCTCCTTAAATCTGCATGACTCTACAAAGTCCCCTCAGAGGAGAGGATGTCAAAAACGAGAGGAAAGTAAAAACAAACAAACAAACAACACACACAAAAAAAAAAAAAAAAAAAAATCGGAGAAAGGATTTAACAAGGTCAAGAAAGTTCCCCAGGGAAACGGCGTTGTGCCCCTGAGGTCCCTGAGGCAACGTCCCCCAACACCCCTTATCCCCTCGCCTTCACGTCCCTCTGCAGCGGCTACAGTAAAACACCTTACTCAGCTCCGGGAGGAGGGAGAGGAAGGGACCACCTTCAGAGTGCAGCTGGAACTGGAAGCTGTCTGCCTCAGCCGTTAGAAATATGTGGAGAAATTACCTATCATTCCCTGTAGAGACATCCAGCAACCATCCCAACCCAGCTTTTCAGTTCGGTGATAATATGCTCCTATCAGTTTTAATAGCCCCATGCTGGATTCAGGAGGTATTATGGATTGTACAGCAAGCATATTGTCATTAAATTAAATTTTCAGAACATTCCCCAGCTCATCACAAATACCACAGAGAGTAATCATAATCGGTTCTCAACACATGTGTAATTGCCTTCAGCTGGCGTTTTTTACAGTTGACATTGTTCAGCAGTGATAAGGTGATTGGTGATTTGAATACACAGCTTGTTTCATAGCTGCCGTAATTGAAATATGGTATGTGTGAATGGAAGATTACATTAAGACCTAGGATAATCACCTGACATGAGAGTAATTGAGTCTACAATCTGCCACTGAGTCTCTCAGGGAGGGCTGAAATGAAAAGAAGCCATTAGTAGATTATACCACTGCTGGCTCGGCTCGGCGCAGCGCTGGAGTGTCGGCACGTCGTTCCTGGGTGGCGGGATGGGCAACGCCAGCCGGGCCGGGCTTGGCTGCCCCTGCCCCGGGCCAGACAGCACTGCCAGAAAGAACAGCTGAACTTTTTCCTCGGGACAGAGGGGTCGAGGAGGGAGCCTGGCTCCAGAACAAACATTCCTGCAGGGTCAGGAAGTGCTGCTTTGTTCTGGTAGCAGAGACAGGCGGTCCAATCCCTCCATCCCATCCCTTCAGGAAGGGCACTCTGTGTGTATAGAAAAGTACAGCATGAATTCATTCTGATTAGGAGTAAATGATCAAACTCTAACTATTGTTTAACTGTTTATGGAGGGACTACGTGTGTGGAATCTAAAAAAAAAAAAAAAATGGGAAAAAAGAGTCTGAGGGCAATTCAATAGGTTTCTGCAGCCCAGAATCATTCGTGGGTAATCATCATTTGGAATTTTAAGGCTTGTTAACAGAATTAGGTGAGAAACTCTAAATCTGATGTTGTATTCTGTTTATTCACACAAAGATGCAGTGAAAAGAGTGCCTTTGTTTCTGAGTGTTTTTTAGGATGTGGGTTGCATGAGATACTCTCTTTAAAAATCAAGGTTGGAAGTACTGAGGTTAATTATACAAAGGGTAACCAAGAGGAACTGTTGTATGTAACCTTTAAATATAAATGTAATAAGGTGCCTGAAAATCTGAAGCAAATATTTACTCCAGGTGTCCAGACTTAATGGACAAAAGCATAATTGCTTTTTAAGGAGAAAATGTTATTTGTTAGTCACTGAAGATTATCTTGTGATGGAATAGTCTGTCTTTCTTTCTTACTTTATTTTTTCAATTGGAAGGTGTTATCATGTTTTGTTGGGGTTTTGTTGTTTTTTGTTGTTTTTGGTTTTTTTTCCAAATCCACTGTATATACAGATCACAAACCCTGAACAAAGAAGAATTGCAAACCCAGCTGAGATAAACATGTCAGAATTACTGTTAAGAGGCTGATGCCCAGAGTGTTTAATGGCTTGAAAAGATGATCAAGCATTTATGCAGCTACCCCTTCAAAAATTATCATTGAGCCAATGATAATCCAGTTATAATAATGAGTACTGAGTCAATTAGGCTTAGCAGGCAGAGAAGCTACTTTTTAATATTAAATAACTCATTCTCTTTCATCTTTAGAAAAACAAAATTGGAATTATGAAACCATCACTTCTACAGAAAAGCCATAATGTTCAGTTAGACACCTATAAAAAAAGCCACATCAAGCATAGCATAACTAACTTGTAGGATATAATTTTATCAGGATCTGAGGTTCTCCTTTGAGATGCTGTGAATCCCCATTCTCTCATAGGTCTACAGTGTGTGGTAATTTTCAGAATTCAAACTCCAGCTGCACTATCTGTAGGAGACAGAGCTCTGCACACAACTGATAGCTACTTAACACTTGCCTGGCCAATTTTTTTCTTCTTTACAACCTCTTCAAAATAGGCCTTGTATCTAACAGAAGTATCTTGTATGTTTATCTCAACTATTCCTGAAGTCTCAGGTCTCTCTAGCACTTGTTGGAACAAACCTAAAAATGCAATGTTAAAAGAATAGTGGTTAGACTTGTTTATTTTTGGATTTCACTTGTAATAACATTAGGCAGAAGGAAATTTTTAGACAATTAAGGTCTACATAATCCAATGCAGTATCACTAAAAACGGAAGGATATGGGACTGGATAGAACTGTAGTAGTCATATGCAAATGAACAAATTGTTAAATAGTGTGGTATCTTCCTCATCACACCATACACAGCATGCACCCGAGTTTGCTGCTCTAAAGGCTATAGCTCTCCCAGTGAGCCCACACCTTTGCATAGTCAGACTGATTTGCAAAAAAGCGAGTATTAGTCATTATGTATAAAACCAGCTTAATGTCAATTCACAAGCTTTTTGTGTATGCTTGGTGGTTGAAAAGTTCCCAATTGCTTATGGGGAAACCATAACTAATTTTATCTGGAAGATATTAAAGAGCAATAAATGTGGGATGTGCAATATATTTTCAGTCACTTAAAAAAATTAAAGGAAAAATTAAAAGAAACCCACCACAATCTAAAAGCATTTAGAAATCTTATTCTCACTTATGAAAAAATGCATTGCCTTTGAAAGTCCATTTATCTTGATTTAAACAATGATGGTGGAGTTAACTGGAAGACCAGCATATGAAAAAAATTATTCTCTAAGCAATCAGCTCTGAGGAATATTTAAAAGGGATCACTCAGTTATAGGGTTAGTAACCTGCATGATCCTTATAGGACATGAAATCCTTCCTCAGTTTTGTAAAACTTGATGATTTTTTTTCCTGGGCATTCAAGAGTGTGATGAACTGTAACATAAGGAAGTTTTCAAACTGGGTACTATTGAATAGCCATAGCCATCAAGAGCACAAGAGAATTTATCAAACCTCTGGACAGTTTGATAAGGATCTGTTATGGGAGTTAAAAATCTGGGGTTGTACAATGAAAGGCTTTTGAAAAGTTTGGCAGGTGAAAACATAGGGAGAAAGCTGACTCGTCTACCTTTGAGGGATACAGAATTCTTCACAATTTTCAGTATTACAGGTCAAAAAAATCCTGCTTGAGAAGAGAATCTGAAGATAATTCTGATCAACAGAGTCTTAAAGGACCTTTTTATCTCATTACTACCTCCAGAGTGACTACTAATTATCCTTTCCAATAACCTCCAAGTAGCTGTCACCTGATTACTTCTTTTGGGGTCAAAGAATCAGCCTCAATTTTTTATTTAATATGTCTTGTGGTATGGATAATTCAGATGATGTCACCTTTTTTTTAGAAGTGTGTCCAGCTTATTGCACTTCTCAGGCAACACTTTGGTGTAGTGTTGTCAATGGACTTGTCTACTTAATCCCAATCATAGGATTATCCCTCCATACTTATACACCTGTCTATATTGCATCTATTTTAAGAGCTATGGATTCAAGCCAGAAAAAATAGTGCATCTTTCCTTGAGCTATGTTAAATTTTCCTCTGCTAAAAGTTTCTCTAACATATATTGAAAAATTTAAGACAAGTCTCTGCAACTTTGCAAGTAGGGCAGACAGTCACGACTTTGGTTTGTTTGACTATAAATTGCTGAAACCATGCAACTTAAAAACAATACAGTAGTACTGTATGACACTGTCAATATCATTTATAGCACAATTTTACACAAAGGCAGGACTATCATAAAAAAAGAAGTAAGTCCTATCAGGTGCCCTAAAATACTTTATGTCATAAATAAGTCAGATTTCTTAGAGGAAAGCAATAAAGTTCCAGTAGATTCGATCTTTCCCACTAAATAATCACCCTGACCTTTTCCACTAACTTCATAGTAACAGTTCTTGAAGAAGCAAGCAAACACAGGGACAGATTTGTATGGCACACCCATGCCTAAAGCACGAAGAAAATGTAGAAGAGCATTGATGGTACTGGTACACAAAAGACAACATGAAATATAAAGTAGTGCATACAATAGCAAAAAAAAGATATTATTCAAAATCAGTGGGCTGACTATTCATAAAGGAAGACATTGACAAAATACTGGATTGAGGAGAAATTGTGTAAACAGATTTAGTGATTTTAAAGGTCTCTTGACAAAGAAAAATACCAGAAACAGATGCAAAACCCCTCAAACTGTTTCTTTAACCTAGGAAATAATTGCAGTCATAGGTGTTTTGTAGAGGTTGGTAACTTAATTGATGGAATAACACTGGCCATGAATTTGGCACCAGAGGATATATTATTAAGCTATTTAATCCAGAAATCCTAAATTCAGGCTCTTTTTTTTTTTTTTTGACATTAAAAGTAATACCTTCTATTGAAAATGCTTTTCTTTATTACCACCAGGTAAAAAATCTTGTCTTTCTAATTTTACATCTTCTGAAGATAATTTATACATTACATGAGAGAAATATTACTAAAGGTTTTTACAATATTTTATATCAGAGTATGAAGAAAGAATTTTAAAACACAACAACTAAAGTCTTGTTCTGTGACTTTCAAAATTTAAAAAGAAAAAATAATTGTTTCATAAAGGATAAAAAAAATCACAGAAAGTTTTATCACCTGATCAAGGTAGAAAGATACTAAGAGGATAATTGATGGAAAGAAATAATCTTGCAAGTTTTGGTGCCAGAAGGAACTGAAATTGGTCTTCACTCACTGAAACAAAATAAAAGTATTCAAATTAGAAGAGAAGGTGGCACAAAGGCTCCAAGGTCAACACCCTACTATTTTCTGAAAAACAAATTTGTTACTACTACTCTCCATCTTCCCCAAACCATGAACATGCCTAGTGCTGTGTAAGCAAAGAGTACTTCAAAGATACAGGGTGGAGTGAATTCTAGAAAGAGACACTTTATAATTAGAGCTAATAATTCTAATTTGTCCTTCCAGCTATCAAATCCACTCTCATAAACAAGGATTCCTAAGATTCCATTTGCCTTTCAATAATCCTCAATATATAGAAAACCACAGTCTACTGAAAGTTGTATATTAATGCATCAGCTGACAAGGTTTCAAAATGTCTTTTGTACAGATAAGTTGTGCATACTTGCTTGCAAATATTGAAAGTGCTCAGGTGTGATAAAATTAAAACCCTAGTATTCTCTTTGTGTAGCTGATACTCAAGATTTGTTTTTTTGATGTTATAGCACGTTATGTATTCTATAATTCCACTATTATGTTTACTCTTTTATTTTTTCATTCATCTCCACTCACAGTCAGTATAACTTTTTAGTAGGAGTTCTCAAATAGTGGTTTTTGTTACTTCTTCATAGTATCAGTCTTGTTTATAAGTTTATAGTTATTACAGCAAATATAATGAAAGACTTTGTAAATGTGACTTCTTACTGATCCTCTCTGGAATGCAATGACTTTTCAAATTAAGACAGCTACAATTACATTATGAGGTTTGACTTTCGAAACCAGGTAATTTTACTTCCTGTGTAAAAAGGAAAATCTGAACAAAGAACATTAAAGAATTCCTGGGAAAGAATAGCTGCATAATTAATCAATGGTATTTCAATTGCTGAGATGCCAGTTCTAGTGCACTGGAGTATGTAGATATCTGAATAATGATAATTCCTCATTCAACTAGTGTCAGATTTAAAAAGAAATAAAAATAATTCATACTCACAGTGATTCTAAAAAGCAGGGTTTAAGCTGTCTCCTGTGTATATGTGAAGCTGTGGCTGATTCAGGTCTCCAACAAAAACCCAATCCTGTTTGATTAGTTACAGCAGATAGTTAGCAGTTGCCCACCCTAGAATAAGTTCTCATTACTCTGCCACCGGATTAGCTTTAGACCTTGCTATTAAAGAAGATGTACTTATTCTTACTCAGTGTTAGTGCCAACCCTGAAATAAGAAGAGCTGTACAATTCCAAAATGCCCCAAAGTTACTCTCTGGAGACAAGGCTGTTGATGACTTATTGTAGATCAATCATCATTGAAGGTCGCCTGTCCTATTTGGCCATATTTGTTCAGTAACTAATAAAGATCAGCCTGCAGTTATTTATATTAGGTTATCATCTCTCCAGGGTGAAGCTTAATCCATTTTGCAATGTTTTTCCCAATAAGACAACATGAGTTTCTCTGTCTGAAAATGAATTAAGTGCATGGTTTCTAAATATGGGATCTGACATTGTTCTTGTTACAAAAAGCAATTTATTCCCCAAAAGGCTTACACTTTCAAAGGTTATATAAAAAGGTTCAAATATCAGTGCTATCCATTTTTCAATTACCGGGCTTCCTAACACCACTAGCTTTTGGACAGATAAGCAGTAGTATCAGTTTTCTTATTCAACATCTCACAGGTTTCCAATTCAGCATCCCAGAGAAAGCAAATTTATTGTAATACATTTAGCTGCCTCTGAAGCAGTAATATCCCAATTGTTTCCCACAAGACTATATGGTATATCAAATAGTATCTTAAAGGGATATTTATGAAGCTCTAGATACTAATGATTGTGATCATTGCCGTAGGTTAGAAGGCTTGACTATGGCCAGACTTGCGTATCAATTCAAAATTTTTTATAATAGAGAGAAAATAGATTTCATCTACCAGAGAAAATTGGAGTACTTTCCTGAAATATGGCTATTCTGAGGGGGTTCTTTCTCCAAATATTGTTATAGAGTTCAAGCAAAAACTGGTAAGATAGCAGACAAAACTTTTGTATAACATTCTGAATGAGTTTAGTTTCTGTAACAATTATCAATATGAAGTTGGAGAAAGATAGCAACAACAGTAATAACAGTAATAATAATAATAATGGGTTTTAAATTTAAATAAATTGTTCTCTCCAATCAAGATATCATTCAAGTACTGTAAGTAGTAAGTATGTTAAAATATTTTTTTCTTTACTAAGTGAATAAAATTCCTTTTGCTATCATTTCTAACCACATTTTATGGACAGTGCAGCCAAGTTTTGACATATTTTTATCAACAAACTGTCACAACAAATCTTTCAGAGTTATGGATCAGCACTGAGCCATAGCAACAGGTTTGCTTCTGCCAGGAATTTCTAGGGAGAGGAAAAGAAAATGTTGATAAATTCTAAGCCAGAGTGGGAAGCTTGGTATGACAGAGTAGTTACTAAATCTGCCAAAAAGAGTCATCTGATGCTGATCGCAGGAACTCATTGTTTTCCATCTCAGAAGAAGACTGCAGTAAGAAGTGATAGGTGTTGATCTGAATTTACTTCCAAATTATGTCTTTTTGTAATTGTTATTTTGGCAAAGCAATATTTCGTATTCCAGTAGGTGAATCGATGCTTGTAGGGCACTGTGAAAAAAATAAATAAAAAAAGAGAGGTTAAAAAAGGAAACACTGCAGATAAATGAGAACAATTGTACAGAATGTGAAATGTTATAATACAAGGAAAGTAAACATAATGAATTAGCAGTCATAACTAGTACAGATAAGACCAATTATGGGAAAAGTAAGGAAGGGTTTAAAGGAGAAAGATGTTCTTCTAGGTTCTTTTTTGTGTTATCCTTTGAGTGGAGAAGAGCTTTGCAATGCTAGATCTGAGATTCTTACCATCAGAAAGTGAATGAATTTTAGAAATTTTAGGGAATAGAAAGTTAAGGATGTAAAGAGGAAATTAGAACAGAATAAAATAAAATATTTATTCATGAGAAACAGATTTTCCCATGTTTTTTTGCTAAAACAAGAAATATTTTACAGATATGAAACTAGTGAACCTTTTGTAGCTTTTAGAAGACAAAAACAGAAAAAAAAAAAAGGCAGAACTATGTGCGAAAATAACAGTAGAGCTGGAGAAGATGGAAAATACAAGACATGTTAAATAGTGAAGTTTCTGATTACAGGAAGGCCTACCAGAAGTTGTCCTAAGTGGACAATTATGTTAAGAAGTGATTCCCTGGTAGCAACAATGATTGATCTTGGGGGCTGAATGCAAAGAGCAAAATGCTGTGAGACACTGTCAGTCTCAAAGAAGATTACGCAGAAAAAGCTGGATGGCAGGAATTGAATATTCAAAACGAGGTGAATTTCAGCAACACAGAATTAAATTTCATTTCCTGTGTGTTCTTGATATAATGTGGGTTGACTACGGTTGGAAAAAAGGCAAGTATGAGTTTAAAACACATGTGGAGGTTTATCCATTTGAGTTGAAGCAATGTTAGCATCATGCGACAAAGTTCATCTGGAATAATGCTCAAAAGTGATTATTCATGCTCAGGACAAAGAATTGAAACTGTGAAAGTGTCGGTAAGTTACTACTATCATTGTCATGAGAAGCGCAATCTATGTAAACTAAAAGATATTACACCTAGTAATAAGGGGGTTGAAAAGATACAGTCATCTATAAACATTTTGTATCGGTCAACACAAAAAAGGGAAAACAGTTATTTAAGCAAAATTACAACCACTTCACAAAATGGGTCTGGGATATAGAATGCCTATAAGTTAATACATTCCAGAAATAAGGAAGGAGATTCTAACCATAGGACAAGTAATACTACTTTTACCTAGGGCAGTGAGATAAAGAAATCAAACTGATTTGAGAGAAAGCTATGTGAATTTTTTTATGTAATAGAGTTGATAGCCAAGGCAAACAACTGGGTGTGAGAATTCAAAGATGGTTTTACATCCTAGACTCTACGTTTCTCATGGGAAAAGAAAACATGCACAAAACTGAATCGAAGCTGAACCAAATTAGGTAGACTATTTACAAAATAAGATGTACTTCGAAAGGTGTCATGCCAGATATAATTAAGAGGGGTTTTTTTTTAACCTGTTCCTAACATTTGAAATGGTGATAATTGATCTCCCCCTCCCATTTTCTTTTTCAGCTCTTTCAAACTATTTTCCCCTGTGAATCTAAACCTTGAAACAGTCTTATTAGAGTATGTGAGATTGTTGAGGTGGGGCAGCTAAACTTTTGTGGCTTCATATAACTCCATCAAGATATTCCCAAGGCAAAATTCAGCTGAGGGAAGAGCAAAATAACTGGTTAGCCTGAATTAATTATTATCAGTCACAGAAAACTCTTATTTCTGTTTGATATTTAGCCTTGGTAGCTACTCTGAGCTATGAAGAATTCATCCATTTTTCAGAAGTGAAGTAACTGAATTAGCATGTGGTTTAAGTGCCTGCTTGAAAGCACTAATTTTATTGAGGGTTCACTCCTTTAAAATAATTGCAGAATTGCTGGGATATCTGTAGCTGCTAAGTTCATACTTAGGTAAGGGTGTAATTACTGTGTAACATATATGCAGAGGTCACAGAACAAAGCTTTGGATTGCTTGCGTTTTGTTCCTGTGGGCGAAACAAGAATCTCGGATAGTACTTGGGAGCTTATCTTAATTAATATCGCATAGCCAGATCTCACCATAAAATCTATTCTATTGCAACTGATTCAGTTATTTGCTTGCAACATTTTGTTACTATAGCATCCAAGGCACTGCAACTGCTATGGTGTCAGATCAAACAATCAACATCTATAATTCCCAATATTATGATTCACATAATGTTCATATTTGCTATTTACATACTGTTCATATTCATGTGTGCTGCATTTCTTATCATTGTATTTAGAAAGCATTGAGGTGAGTGTGGCATCAGCCATCTCATAAAATTCTTTGAATTAGGCATCTTTGTTCTACTAGTAATGCTTAGTAAGATGAATACACTAGCCTAAATTAGTTATTTTCTTTCCTCCATTGATAATTAGCACTGGAGGGGATGAGTATGAGTTACCTATTAACTCCAATTGCTATGTTTAGCTGTGCATCCAGAAAAATACATTATTAGTCACAGTAAAATCCTGCTTCTTTTCTTGTATTTATTTGAAGAACTTATCAGAAGAGGGAAACTTCCAGTGGCAGACCCTCAGACTGCACTTAGTTCAAACCAATGTTATTTGTGTGGTATCTTGGGCATATGAATACCTGCATTACTGTTTAATAGTGTTAATTTCTTCTGACTATAAAAGTCCAAGTGAAATATTTAGCATGATCATATTGGACTAGCACTCTAGAATCTGTATTTATAAAAATTTCTTCATCAAATGCAGTCAAATCCTGCCACATTCAGGTACATAGAGTCAGCTCCATTGACTTTGATAGAGTCAGAAAATAATCTGACACCGTTATTTAAATATTAAAGGAATTTCATCTTAGTACACAACCTTACAAAATCATCAATAATTCAATATCAGATATTACCATTATGAAACAGCTAATTTTTTTTCATATCTTTCAAAACCTCTTATTCTATTAATGAATCCTAATGATTATATGTATTTATACTAATTGTGTTTGTAGCTTAGAGTAAACAAGTTCTTGTTGTTCAATTGAGTTATATTGAAATATGAAACCTAGCGCATTGTAAATTGTTAGCAGTAATGAATATTTAATAACATGGATTTGCACACAATGATAACATAATTAATAGTGTGCAGCATATCTGGTCAAATAAATTAACTATCTTCTCATAATTAAACTAGATACCCTTGCTTTTTTTCCCCCTTGAGAAAACTGACTTCTATAATAAACACTCTAGCCACAGAAACAGACTTCAAAGTACAAGGAGAAATATTAGCTCAGTTGGTCAACACATGGTGCTAAAAATGCCAAGGTTGTGGGTTGACCCCCATAGGGGTCATTCACTTAAGAGCTGGACTCAATGATCCTTGTGGGTCTCTTCCAACTCAGAATATTCTGATATGGATTGGTTGCTTAGTTTAAGAAATATCTGTGATATATAAAAAGGTATTCTCTGGACAGGGATGAGAAAGGAGATTTTCAAAGCCAGGTCATTAAAGTTCTGAATAGAGGTCTGTTAGTAATTGCTTCACTCTGGCAGTAGCTTAGACTCTAACCCCAGCTTCCATTGGTGCTACTTAAAGATCACATTGAACTCCACACAAATCACAACCAGAAACAAAAAAATTACCAGCTCATCACAGTTCCTTCAAAAGACAAGTGAAAAAGGATTTCCTCTGCTTTCAATAGACTTGTAATGTTTATTTCATCTGCATATAGCATCACCTGCGTTACGGTATTTCATGCAAATACCAGTGCATCTATAATGAATACTGTTATGGAAAGTACTCGTTCATTATGAAATTGAAATCAATCTCCTAGACATTTTTAAGTACATTGAAGAACAGTCTTAGAATTCAAAACTGTTTTTCCATTTGGGTGACAGAAAAAAACCCAAGATACAGTTCAAAAGGGGAACCAGGGAAATAATGCATTTTAGGATCAATCTGCAGAAGAAATGACAGCATGGAGGAGGACTGGTTAATTTATAGCTCTGGAAAACAGTCTGAGACATCAGATAAAGATAAGAAACCAAATCTAACTCATCAATGTCATATAGTTGCAGAAAAACAAATATAATACTGGCTTCTAAAAAACATGATGTGGAGTAGTCCCTTCACCCTTCTCAGAACTGGAATAAAACAGCTTTGGTAGATAATCATGTAGTTTTGAGTAATGCACAGGAGACATGCACAGACTAGACAGACTAGACAAACTTGTTTGCAACAAGATTGTCTCTATTTCCAGGAAATTTGTACTTTGAGAAAAGATGGAAATCTTTTGCATTGTTTCATCTCAAGCGAAAAAGAGCAGAAGGAAAACTGTCAGCACTCTTTGTATACAAAAAACCTCTGCACACAAGGATAGAAAGGAAATAGCACATGTAAAATTATGGGCTATGAGATTTAGGCTGGGTTTGTACGAACTTTTTGTCTTAATCTTTTAAGAATATCTTTGATAAATTCTCATAAGATAACAGAAGAGTGTGGAATGCCGTAGGTCCATGTTATTTTGCCCTGTGCCACAGCAGACATTTGTTCCATTTTCTACTACATATTTTTCAATAGAATTAGTTTAAAAGAAATAAATTTTTACTGCTCAATTTTGGAAAGAAATCATAGAATCATAGAATATGCTGAGTGGAAGGAACCCAATAGAATCAACGAGTCCAACTTCTGGCCCTGTGCAGGATACCCCAAGAATGACAGGCTTGGTGCTCTGACCACTTCCCTGGGGAGCCTGTTTCAGTGCTCAACCAGTGCTCTGGGTGAAAAACTTTTCCCTGATATCCAACCTAAAACTCCCATGACTCAGTTTCATGCCATTTCCTCAAATCCTGTCACTAGCCATGAAAGTAGAGAGATCAGTATCAGACCCTCTGCTTCCCCTTATGAGAATGTTTAAGACCACAATGAGGTCTCCCGTCAGTCTCCTCTCCTTGAGGCTGAACAGAGCAAGTGATCTCAGCCATTCTTCATATGGCTTCCCCTACAGACCCTTCACCATCCTTGTTGCCCTGCTTTGGATGCTAATAGCTTAGTGTCTTTTTTGTATTGTGGTGCCCAAAACTGCACATGATATTCAAGGTGAGGGTGCAGCAGTGCAGAGCAGAGCGAGACAATCAGGACCTACTTTGCTTGGTTGGTTATCTGTCTAGAGGGAAAGGAACAGTAGCTGGGAAACTCAAAAGGAGAGAGGTACCCATTAGAGTGACAGTGTGCTAAGTCACATGTTTGTTCCTGAAATTTACTACTTGCTATCTCTGATGGTTCCTTCATTGCTACTCTGACTATTATGAATTCCACTGTGAATTTGCCTCATGCAAATTCCAAGTGTGGTGTTTCATGGCTTCTTGGTCAGTACCTGACTAATTTTTTCAGCATTAAATCTTTTCATAGTCAAGTTACTAGCCATTGCAGAAATCTGTTAGTTATTATTATTGTATTTATCCTTCCCTTTGCTGTGTATCCTCCACACACACAATGTATTTTGTGTCTCAATTTAGAGTACTCATCCTGGATAGGGAACCCAAAAGTTATTAATTTCTGTTATTAATTCCTTCTTCCTGGGAAGAAACTGGGTTTAATGTTTACATGCCTAATTCAGGGCTATTGATAACACCAGGCAAAAAAACATTTACCATTTTTGTAGGTGTATTCCCAAGGCAGTAAGGTAAAATCAAAGTCTTTTGATTCTCATATGCACTTGGGCACAGCCTTGAATAATAAAATTCAAATAGCAAGTACAAAGGCAGTAATGTTCTTCATTGAATTACAGTGGAATAATGGAAGTTTCTTCCACACACAGGCCAAACATTTCCATTATTATAGAAAAAACAACATTTTCCATCACAATGAATGCAGCACTACAAAATAATAATTAAAACTGTATTGCTGGTTACTAAGTAGATAATACATGGCTTATAGCTACCTTGGAAATAAACTCTCTTGTACCATGAGGTGAATAGATGTATCATCCTTGGCTGAAGATTCTTCAGTAGACATACTGAAGGAATACTACATAATGTAATAAGCTGGATATTCATATTGAGAATTAAATTCAGTACTATATTGTAAAACCAATGTAGTTTAATTTCATTTGGTTGTTTTCTACAGCAAAGTCATGGCATATGTGATATCAAAATGAAATCTTTATATTCCTCATTTGTTTAATAGTCTCTTCTAACATCAGTAAGAAAAATATTTAACCCACACATAACCAACGTGTCTAAGAGACATTTGGCTTGGTGTGTTTGTAGATTTTTGTTTGTTTATTTTCTTCTTCATTTTCAATAGAACTGTTTCCTTTACACTGCCATTAAAGGCAATTTAAGTTTCCCAAGTGTAGCTGATGGATTTGCACAGCTGGAACAAGAGACCTGGTTTGGCATCTGGAAGCTTTACTGGTTGTGAGAATGTGAAAATGTGGGAATTCAGACAGAAGTGTTAGTAGTCAATGTACAACATTGTGATAACATAGCTCTAAACTGAGCATATATGAGAGGTCTTTAGTTACCTACAAGCAATTGTGGTCATGTTCTGACCATAACTAAAATGCTGTATCTAATATTAAATTAGCAGGCTGGCAATAAGTCAGAAACAATCTCCATCAGGAAAGCCATGCACCTTCTATTTTGAATTGGTAAGGAAAGAAAAGAAGAGGCCAAACTCTGTCCTCCTACAAAAGTCAGCTCATTGCTTTTAGTGGAGTTAGATTTGATCTGATCTGGTATAGAAGAATGCCCCATTTAATTTAGTGTCTGGAAGGTAAAAAGCTGTATGGCTCACACAGAAACCATTTGCTTACCAGTAAGACTGTATAGTAAGGCAGGCATAAGACCAGTAGTACATAAACAATGGTGAGCTTCAACCACATAGTGAATATCTTCAGTTGAGTTTGGAGATACTTAAGATGTGCTCACTACTTTTTAGAGCTTCTGGTAGAAGCTGCAGCCTATTTTTCTTATCGTTTATGTTTATCAGATTGTTCTTGCTTTATGTCCTATTATTATATATATTAACAAGCACGGTATAAACTGAAAGCTTATTTGGCCCTGACACACTTTGCTTGCAGCCTGGTGATGACATGCAAATGTAATGGGGGATGCATAGGGATAGGAAAATGGTAATGGAGAAGGACATCACTGGATGTCTTAGTCTTGTGGCATGCCTTGATACATTCATTCATTCATTCTTTCTTTCCTGCCTTTCTTTCTTTCTTTCTTTCTTTCTTTCTTTCTTTCTTTCTTTCTTTCTTTCTTTCTTTCTTTCTTTCTTTCTTTCTTTCTTTCTTTCTTTTTTTCTTTCTTTCTTTCTTTCTTTCTTTCTTTCTTTTCTATCTTTCTTTCTTTTCTATCTTTCTTTCTCTTTCTTTCTTTTTTTCTTTTTCTTTCTTTTCTTTCTTTCTTTCTTTCTTTCTTTCTTTCTTTCTTTCTTTCTTTCTTTCTTTCTTTCTTTCTTTCTTTCTTTCTTCTTTCTTTCTTTCTTTCTTTCTTTCTTTTCTATCTTTCTTTCTCTTTCTTTCTTTCTTTCTTTTTCTTTCTTTTCTTTCTTTCTTTCTTTCTTTCTTTCTTTCTTTCTTTCGTTCTCTCTTTCATTCTTTTATTCTTTCTCTCATTCTCTATCTTTCCACTTGTCCTTTTCTGTTCTCTGCACATTCCTATCTTCCAATTGTAAGCAATTTTGCTTAGTAAGAAATCCCTCTGCCTCCAGCAGTGTCTGTTGTCATAAAATTGGACCTTGCACCTGCTCTACACCATGAGGGAATCAGTGTTAATGTTAATCACTTTTTACCTGTGAGCTCCACTACCAGCAGAAGGTGGTGGTGTCTTCTTTCAGTGTTTGACATTAACATTTTCTTTGACTATTTATAGCAGATTTTTTATTTGATTTTGCCTTATGATATATGACAATGCACGTAGATGGTAAGTTTCACCTTCAAGTTTAAAAGTGTGACTGACGTTTGAAATGCACTGTAGCTGGAAAACAAGTTCTGTGATTTCAAGTGCAAGAACACAGATATGGATTTGAAAATAGCGAAATAAGAGTCCCACTTTTTCAGAATTAGGTTTGTCCATTAATGCTAGTAATATTATGAAGAACTGTTTTCAGAGTTCTTTCTTTCTCAGCCCTCCCTAGGCCTCTGATTCACCACAAATTCTTGCTTTTTGTTTTAAAACCCATCATATTCTTTGCATCTATTGCTTTCCCTGTTTTCCTTCCATCACAAGAGCAAACCTCCAGGGGAATTTACAAGATGCATAGATGTCTTGGAAGGGAAAGGAGGAGACAGTTGTAGGTTATCTGAAGGTGTAGGTTGTATGAGAATTTATTTTCAAAAAGAGGTGTGGGTTATCTGAGTTGCAGGCTATATACAGGGAAATATGGTAATATAAAACCATTTTAGTTCTATCTGATACATTCTTCTAGGCTTGTGAAAGAACAGATTTGCTTTTCTGAGATGTGCATATCTATACAATTTCATTTCTTTCATGAGAGCAAGCACATATAACTGATAGATTTTAGTGTTTGTGCTTCTCTTTAATACCAAGATCTTGTGTGTGCTAGAAGATGTAATATTAGAGAATTTTTTTTTTAAATCTGTTTTAAGTTTTATATTGTGGCAGGTTAATTTTAGACAGGACAACCAAATTGAATTAATACAAAAAAGATATTTTTTTTTTCCTGAGGAAGAGAGAAGATAAAGACACTTTTCAAAAGCAGAAAGGCAATCTATAATGGAGCACTTGATATTGCATCATAAATACATCAAAAATGATAGTTTCAGAAGTCATCACTCTTCCTCCAGAAAACCCTAACCATACTTTTCAGTTGCTTGATGTATTTTGTCATCCAGGCTGAACATTTACAACTCATGAATAAACAATGGGCTTAAATGTCACTTTGATAGTGATCCCTTAATATTGTACAGGTAACAGAAAGTAGCAAGCTACACCAATAAAGATTTCTGTGTTGCAAGCTGACTAATGAAATGACCATCAGAAAAAAGTATTTAATAGGAAATTAATAGATATACCACTAAGACCGATATTTTCGTTTATTCTTAAAATTTTCTATTCTGGCAGCTTTTATTAAATAAATTTTTAAAAAATCTAATGGAACAACTGTATTTTCTAATGCAACTTTGTTTCTTCAGGTGACAAAGTAATGTTTATACTATTCTTTGACATTAACAATATTATTATTATTATTATTATTATTGTTGTTGTTGTTGTTGTTGTTGTTGTTGTTGTTGTTGTTGTTGTAGTTGTTGTTGTTGCCATTGTCATCACTACTGCTACTGTTTTACCAGTACATTTTCTTTGGTTTATTTTAATAAATCAGGGCATGTTTCACAAATGTATTTAGGAGCCTAACCCTATTATCATACCATCAAAAGTATGATCCTTTTAAAGATGTGCACAGTGAGAACTGCAGATGAAATATCTGTTCTTTCAAGTGAGAGAAATCAAACATCCAGTATGCACTAAAATAAACTCGTGTAGGCAACTGATTAGGGTAGAAAGAACGAGTTATTAGGGAGAGATAAGTTTTTGTTAAATCACAGAATAACAGAATATGCTTGGTTGGAAGACAACCAAAAAGATAATCAAGTCCAATTCTTAGCCCTGCACCGGACCATCCCCAAGAATCACTTTATGTCCCCGAGAGTATCATCCAAATTCCTCTTGAACTCTGTCAGATTTGGTGCTGTGACTACTTCCCTGAGGAGCCTGTTCCAGTGCCCAGCCACACTCTGGGTGAAGAACCTTTTTATGATGTCCAACCTAAAGTTTTCCTGTCACAACTTCAGGTTATTCCCTCAGGTCCTGTCACTGATCACCACAGAGATCAGTGTTTGCATCTCCTCTTCCCGTCATGAGGAAGCTGTAACTGCAATGAGGTCTCCTCTCAGTGACTGGTTTATTTGTCACTTCTTAGAGCTCATTTTTTTAAAAAAAGTCTGGAAATTTGTGACTCAAATTTGTTAAATAGTTTAATGACAGATTAAATTTTTGCAGTTTTCTCACATTCTGTCCTTAGTTAACCACTTTTCCTTTCTCAAAGAGGCTAATTCCATAATGATTGAAAGACAGCATTGCCCTCTTTCAACTTTCCTGAAAACCTTTCTTATCCAGTTGTAAAGGAGAAACTTGGACAGGATGATGAAAAGACACAGAATATGAAAGGACATGCAAGAATGCTACATGCTCCATCATTTGTTTCTAAAAGTTGTAACTCAGATCTTCCAGTTTTGTTCCAAGTAGAATCTTAGGTATCAGGTATAATGTTCATTGCCCTAAAAAAAACAGGGATTTTTTTATTGGAGTGAAGAATTTTCAGTTTTGCTGAATGCAACCTGATCTTATTCAATCTGACAGTCAACCAGGCTGAATTACACTTTTTTCAATTTTCATGTTCAGCATAGGTAACTGGAGCAGAGGTTGAACAATATTGTGTAGATGAGCTCTTAGTGGACATATTGATAATTCACCTATGTATTCTTGAATCTCATTTTGCAGTCCTGTGGCTATCGTAGATTCATAGAATTGTTCAGATTGGAAAAGACCTCCAAGATCACCAAGTCCAACCCTTGATCCAACACCACTCTGATCAGTAGATCATGGTACTAACTGCCACGTCCAGTCTCATCTTAAAAATCTACAGGGACAGGGAGTCCGCCACCACTCTGGGCAGGCCATTACAATGTCTGTTTACTCTCTCTGTAAATAATTTCTTTCTAATATCTGACCTAAATTTCCCCTGGCAGAGTTTAAGCCCGTGCCCCCTTGTCCTATTGCTGACAGCCTGGGAGAAGAGACCAACCCAAACCTGGCTACAACCTCCCTTAAGGTGGTTGTAAAGAGTTGTGAGATCACTTCTAAGCTTTCTCCTCTCCAGACTAAACACCCGCAGCTCCTTCAGCCTCACAGGGCTTGTGCTCAAGTGCCTTCACCAGCCTCGTTGCTCTTCTCTGGACCAGCTCCATCACCTCAATATCTTTCCTGAACTGAGGGGCCCAGAACTGGACACAATGCTCAAGGTGTGGCCTCACCAGCGCTGAGTACAGGGGAAGGATCACTGCCCTGGTCCTGCTGGCCACACTATTTCTGATACAGGACAGGATACCATTGGCCTTCTTGGCCACCCGGGCACACCGCTGGCTCATGTTCAGTTTCCTGTCAATCCAAACCCCCAGGTCCCTTTCTGCCTGGCTGNAGTATATTATGGGACACAGTGTCAAAGGCCTTGCTGAAGTCCAGATAGACTATATTCACAGCCTTCCCCTCATCCACCTGATCATAAAAGGAGATCAGGTTGGTCAGACAGGACATGCCCCTCCTAAACCCATGCTGGATGGGTCTGATCCCTTGTCCATCCTGTAGGTGCTGTGTGATTGCACTCAGAATGATCTGCTCCATAACCCTGCCAGGCACCGAGGTCAGGCTGACAGGCCTGTAGTTGCCAGGGTCAGCCTTGCAGCCCTTTTTGTGGATTGGCATGACATTCGCCAACTTCCAATCATATGGGACCTCCCCAGAGAGCCAGGACTCTTGGAAGATGATGGAGACCAGCT
The DNA here is from genome assembly GCA_013400415.1 of Scytalopus superciliaris. Taxonomy (NCBI): domain Eukaryota; kingdom Metazoa; phylum Chordata; class Aves; order Passeriformes; family Rhinocryptidae; genus Scytalopus; species Scytalopus superciliaris. Next base: position 41,495 of record VXBX01001007.1, read on the forward strand.
TGGCCAGCTCTTCCACCAGCTTCCTCATCACCCTAGGATGGATTCCATCTGGTCCCATAGACTTGTGAGGATCCAGATGGCTCAGTCACTATTTCCTCCTGGAATACAGGGGGGTTATTCAGCTTCCTGTCTCTGTCTACCAGCTCCAGAGGCCAGCTATCCTGAGGGCTATCTGTCTTACTGGTAAAAACTGAGGCAAGGTAGGTGTTAGGTACCTCAGCCTTCTCTTCATCTCTGTTAACTATGTTTCCCTCCAAGTCCAACAAAAAATGGAGGTTTTCCTTGCTCCTCCTTTTGTTATTAATGTATTTATAAAAGCCCTTTTTGTTATCCCTAACAGAAGTGACCAAATTAACTTCAAATTGCGCTTTTGTCTCCCTAATTTTCTTCCTGCATGATCTATCTTCCTAAACTCTTCATTAGTAGCCATCCCTTTCTTCCACAATTGGCAACCTCTCTCCTTTTCCCTGATTTCCTTCAGAATCTCCCTCTTCAGCCAAACTGGTTGTCTTCCCCACTGGCTTGTCTTTCGGCAAACTGGTACAGCCTGTTCCTGTGCACTCAAGACTTCATGCTTGAAGCACATCCATCCCTCCTGAACCTCCTTATTTTCAAGGGTCATTTCCCAGGGCATGCTCTGAACCAGTCTTCTGAATAGGCCAAAATCTGCCCTCCGGAAGTCCAGTGTAGAGGTTTTATTGATGGTTCTCCTTGCATTCCTGAGTATTGAAAATTCTATTATTTCATGGTCACTGTGCCCCAGGCGGCCTCCAACCACTACATCTTTCACCAGCCCCTCTCTGTTTGTAAACAATAGGTCTAGTGAGGCCTCACCCTGGCAGGCTCATTTACCAGCTGGAGCAGGAAATTGTCCTCTATACACTCTAGGAAAGTCCTAGACTGCTTCTTCTCTGCTGTGTTAAGCTCCCAGCAGATATCTGGCAGGTTAAAGTCACCCACAAGAACAAGGGCTGGTGATTTTGAGACATCTGCCAGCTGCTTGTAGAATATCCCCTTTGTCATCCCGGTTGGGCAGTCTAAAACAGATCCCCCCCCCAGGATGTCAGCCTTGTTGGCCTTCCCCGTGATTCTGGTCCACAAGCACTCAACCTTATCATTGCTGACCTCAAGTTCAACAGAGTCAAGAGACTCTCTAACATATAAAGCCACTCCTCCACCTCTCCTACCCTGCCTGTCCTTTCTGAAGAGCTTGTAGCCACCCATAGCAGCACTCCAGGCATGCAAGTCATCCCACCATGTTTCTGTGATGGCAACTATATCATCGCTTTCCTGCTGCACAGTGGCTTCCAGCTCCTCTTGTTTGTTGCGTGCATTAGTGTACATGCACTTCAGGTGGGCTGCTGATTTTACTCTTAACTTGGGCTTTCCACCCTTAGGTTTATCTCTGGAGAGCTTGGTTACAATCCCTTCCCCCTTCAAACCTAGTTTAAAGCCCTTCTAATCAGCCCTGCCAACTTATGGGCTACAGTCCTCTAGCCTTTCCTAGAAGGATGAAGCCCATCTGATTTGAGGAGGCTGGTTATCATGGAGTTTGCCCCATGGTAAAAAAACCCGAGACTTTGACGGTGGCACCAATTCTTTAGCCACCTGTTGATGAGATGGGCTTTCCTCCTTCTTTCCTCATTTATCTCCTCGTTCATCCCAGCTAGCAAAGGAACTGAGGCAAATACCACCTGTGCTCCTATCCCATGCACTGACTGACCCAGCACCTTGAAATCTTTTTTAATCATCCTTGTCCTTCTTCCATTAATGTCCTCACTGCCAGCCTGAACTACTGACAGCGGATAACATGATGCCAGCCATCCAAATGACCGTATTTGAACTCCATTTCTTTAGTGTTTATGTAGTGTGCCATTGAGATAATGATTAGAGCCCTAAGTATCTAGTTCATACACAGGCCACTGTGGTTTCTTATGAAGGTATTGTGGGCTGTACGCACTTCTTCACCTGTGAAGAATTTTTGTGAAATGCTGCATTTTCTGTGAAGGTTTTCTCCTTGAACTTCAAATGGTTTTGTGAAGTAGAAAGTGAGAGATCTTCCTTTGTCTTTATATACAGGTGAGTATCCATTTCTGAAAGACACATCTTGTTAAGTGCAGTTGTTAAAGTAACAGTAGCATATTACATTCCGTTTCTCCTTCTTCTACATTTCTGTCAGACCCAAGAATGTTAGATACTTAAGCACATGGTGACATTACGAGACATAAACAAAATCAGCTGTGGCAGAAGATAAAGAGCAAAGCCTTCTAACAAATTTCTCTGGCTTCAAAGATGAGCAGAACAAGGAAGTAATTGCACTCACAGCATTATTTAATGACTTTTTCTTTAGATCCAACAAAGACAGTAATAAACAGTCCAGGAACAGTAAGGGTCAGATTTCTATCTTTCATTCAAAGTGCTCATCTCTGTGCATATTTAAAAATATGCTGCTAGATGATGATTCATGATTTACATACTAATAGAAATAATTATTTCTCGTAATAGAAATAATAAATGTAATTTCTTGCTCACCTTTAGATTAGTTTATAAAAAGATGACTGTATCTGAAGGCACGTTTTGGACGAAGTCTTCAATATTTTCTATAATTTTAATTTTTTGGAAAAATTATGAGTAAACTCATTTATTCTGGTTTTTTGTCAATAAATGAGAACTGATTAAAAAGTAGTCTTGCATGATCCACACTGGCTTCATGAGCATTTGCATTATGCCATAACTATCCAACAGTGATCTCGTCTGTACATCAGGCCAAAATAACCATGTAATCTAGAACAATATATCTGAAAAGAACAGGAAGAAGATACATTGCTCTGAAAGTTTGATCCAGTCTGACAAGGTCCTCATCCCACTTTGAGCAGTTTGTACTTTCAGTCTTTTTATGTTTAAGTGATCTTTTTATTGTTGAAAATGTAAATTTTTTGTAAACTAATGTAAAGATGAGGAAGAAATAATGTTTATTATTTCTATTAATAATAATAATAAAAATAATTCCCATTAGTATCTAAAGACATAATTTTTTAGGAGTTGCTTTAAAGAGAAATTCTGTCAAGTCTTCTAATACTTCATCATGGCCAGGAAGCTTCCTCTCCACAGTAGTCTTCCTCTATGCAGTAGTAAGGAAGCTTTTTGAGATTGACATTGGTGATTTCATATCTTGACTATAGTCTATCAGTTCTCTGTCTTTAGAAATATGGTAGTTATAGAGATAATTTCTTAAGCAGTAGGAAATTCTGGCCCTTCTCAGAGAGTCCTTCAACTACAGACTTTAAAAAAAGTTTTTCTTGAATAGTTGATATTTCTTGAATCATTTTCCTTACACTGCAATCATACACTTGAGACAATTGAAGAGGCATGAATCAAAAAAAATAAACAGAAGAAAAACTGTTCTATTAGAGTAAATCAGGGAAGGAGAAAAGTTACAGAGGAAATAAAAAAGGAAAACTGTAATAAAACATGATATTTCTAACAAAACGTGAGTTTTCCCAAGGTCAATGGTATCAGTTTCAAACAGATGTAAATGAAGAGAAAGATACAATTTAGGTGTAAGAATTTAAACCAGGAAAAAGAAATCATCAGGAATGTAATGAAAAGGATTGTATGCAAAACTTCCAGAGACAGGTGAAGGAAAGTGGCAGGAAGCAAAAACAAACCAGAAAAAAGAATCTAAGCAGAAGCAAGCCTAATGAAAAAATTAAATACAGTCCTACCAAAGACATCTGTAGCTGAGGACAACATGAAAAGCATTGTAGTGGTAAATGGCTGTTTTCCAGAAGATCTTGTTACTGAGAAGGCAGTTAGTCTTTGGGATGTTTCTCTGCATGCATTCCACAGAAGGTTACTCCCCGAGAACAAGAGAGACAACACTCACAGATGTGCTGCAAGACCTTAGTAGCCAATGGGGGAGCCAAGGGCGGGGGAGAAGATGATAAAGCCTGGGGAACAAATGAAAGCCTCACATTTTTGTGTTTGCTCTGAGGCCTGGTGCTGACCATACAGCACTGTTATGATCTGTAAGTTTTCAGCGCTCTCACCTCTGAAATAAACCTTTTGAATCCTTCCCACTACTTACTGTTCTTTGGAGGAATACCTGTGTATAGTTTGCTTTACAAGTATGTAATTGAAAATAACAGAAAAGTGCACAAGCATGTGTCCTATGACAAAGGAACAAGACAGAGTTAAGACCATACCTAACTTTCCATAATTAATCATGGAACAGTTGAAGTGGGAAGGGACCTCTAGAGATAGTGTAGTCCAGCTCTTCAGTTCAAAGCAGAGTCAAAAGCTGGTTAGTCAGGATCTCGTCCAATCAGATGTTGAATATATCCAATGATAATTCCACAACGTCTCTGGATATCTTGATCTAGTGTTTGGCCATTCTCACAACAACTTTTTCTTCATATGTTTAAGTGGAATTTCATATATTTCATATATTCATATATTTCAATTTTTGTCCATTGTGTCTGGCCCTTTTAGTGAGCAGCACTGAAAAGCGGCTGTCTCTGTCTCCTTCACTCCCCATTTCCTGATGAGATATTTACAGACATGGATAAGATCTCCTTGGAACCTTCTCTAGTCTAAACACTCCTAGGTCTCTCATGCTCTCTTCATGTAACAGGTGCTCTGAACCCTTAGTCATCTTAATGGTCCTTTGCTTGTTCATGCCTCTCCAGTATCAGGGAGCCTGGAACTAGACTCAGTGCTCCAGATATTTCACACTAGTGCTGAGCACAGGGGAAGGATGGTATCCTTCAACACTCCTCCTAATGCATCCCAGGAGACCCATGGCCAAAATAAATACTCTACAAGATGAATATATATGTACATTCATATAATTTTCCTAAATAAAATACCATTCATCTTTCTGTCTCTACATTTGTCACCTCATTCTTAAATTTAAATTTCTTTCAGTATGACTTTTTCAAATATTTTAACTTTATTTTCCCCTTTTCTTTGCCTTTCTGATTAATTATATATGCTTCTCATTGCCCTGTCTTTTTGCCGTAAAGTCCTAGCTCATAATCATTATTAGTTTCTACATCAACTATTCTGAGAGACTTCATATAATCAAAAGCTATGTCTTCTAAGGCAGAGAAAGTTCACATTAATTGGAACCATTTCAAGAACTGGTCTTAATACCTACCCCAGCTCATCACTAGTCCCTGTTGTCTTCAAAGTAAAGCTTAACTTTCAGTTTTACACTAGCAACCTGTTTATGTTGGCTTTATCTGAGCTGTTCCTTCTAGGGCTGGATAGTATTTCACCACCTTCCTGAGCTAGCAGGCACACAACAACATGAGCACTTACAGAATATTTTCTTTTGTACTAATATAAATAAATGAAGTATGGTCTTCAGAGTCTGCAATGTTACTGGATTAGCATGTCCTTTCACACCAAGAAAACACGTTGGCAGAATGTTTAGTTGTCATTTGCCCTCTGTGTTGGGGCTGGTCTACAGCAGGCCCAACTGTACAACAGTTTAGAAGTAAATTCCAGAAGTCCAGATAGATCAGAGACATAGATATTTGAGAGCACAGAAAACAAATTCTGTTTATCCAGCTATAGATAAATACTTCAATGTAAATTTCAAAGTGTGTTTTAGTGATACCAGCTTATCAAGGTCAGGAAACAGCCCTTTGGACCTTTCTAGTACACCATTAGTCATAACTGAGAGAAAATTACAAAAAACATCTTTCTGTTTTCTCCAAAGTGTACCTGTGTCAATGGAAGTCAGAGTAGCAGCCTAATTCTTCTTTAGCCTATGTGCAAAAGAGGAGAGATTGTAGTGGTCTTTTGTTCCTGGACTTAGTAAAATGGAATCTTTGTTTTAAATGGAGCTCTATAAACCTTACTGAATTGAGGGCACCCAACTGATTGATCTAAACCTGCTCTCAGGTTTCTTGGCTTTATCAAGAGGCTTCAGCTCTAGATCCAGGAGTATCAAATGAGGTGAGAGATTGGACTTTCACCTGAATGCTGTTTTCAAATGCCTTTTTATTATGTCAGAAAAAGCTCAAAAGTGCAAACTCAAAAATCTCAAGAGTTATAAGGTCATTAAAATACCCTACATTTATTATAATTTGAGAACAAATTAACAGCCATTTTTTGAAGTGTACATTTTGCAAAGCAGCAATATGAATATACTCTCACTTACTTTTGCTGAATAATGTTAGGTTAAATATCTTTCAGAAAAAGCTGCTGCACTATTTATTTCTTTTTATAAATGTGAGGTGATAGGACCTGATGTCTTAGCCTAAAAACAAATGTTTACAAATATTCAAGTCCATAAATCTGTAGGAGAAACAAAATACAGAAAATTCTTGTTAATGCAGTACATTTTGTAGTAATTTTATAGTCTAATTTTCACTGCTTCCCTACAGAATGAATGCACTTCAGAAGGCAATTCCATAAAGTACTTTGTGGATAACTATTATCGGCTAATTATTAGAAATTGCATGTTGTTGTTAATTGCATAAATAAATTGTTTTATTTGAAAGCCATTTAAAAAATGTTGGTTTTTTGAAGCATATATGGTTTTGATGTTCCTGTATAAAACATTTAACTGTTTAGCTCTAAAATAATGGCATGGTGCTTTAAACCACTTTTTTACTCTAATGCATTGAAAGGGGAAAATACCCCCAAATTTCAAAGGGCTTTTTTGAGAAGTGTAGCCTGATGAACCTTTACACTAAGATGTAATACAGCTGCTAATGTTTTCAGCAAATACTGAAGCCTGTTCCCTCCATCTTTTCAAAATAATGAAATGAGAAAGTTATAAATACATATTTTCACTGACTTATTAAAATTTAGAGTAGTAGACTTACAGAAGCTTTGAGAGAGATAAAAATTTTATCGTGAATATTCAAATTTAAAAATGTGTTATTTCTTTTTATGTTTGCATGGGAATGTTCTCAGATTTTTGTTGCTGGCCTTAAAAAACGAGAACCTTTAACTATTCTTATTTTAAGTCAATCAAGGAAAGTAAAGGTATTTTTTTCTAGCTACAGTGTTGATTAAGCTAATTTCTTTATGTATGTCTAGGCAAAATCAAGAGCTGTAGAAATTTCTTTAGCTGCATTCCTTCAGCTTTGTAAATTCAAGGACAAGCCAAGACGGTATGGCTGACTAGGTAGGCTTTTTCCCTTTACTTCATCTGGGGCAGAATTCTATGCTAAGTATCTAATTGGGCTATAAGTCCAGGCAGGTCCTATACCTGTTTTGCAGTAGTCAGCTGCAGTGGCACAGGAAGAAAATATGCTTTGCCCAGGAAAAGAGCATCACCATGGATATGGTTTTAGCATTTGTACAGGTATTGGGATTATGCTTAGTAGTCTAAGCAGTGAGCTTGTTCAAAGAACAATAATCTTGAGCAAGATATGAATGTTATTACACATATAGTGTGTAAAAATGTGTGAACTATGTGTAAAATGTGCTAAAATAGTAATTTTGAGCATAAAAAAATATGGGCCTAATTGCACTTGGTTAAAGACAGAAAGAACAGGAACCCTGGGAAAGTGAGCACGTGGGGCATAATCTAGCTGGCTTTATGCAAATTAGTGCTGCAACCAGGGTGAGAAACTGGCACTTCTAATCTAAAATGCATCTCTTCCTGAAATATAGATATAGTCTGTGCTTTCTCCGGTCCTCATAGGCAAACTCAGGAAGTGTAGACTGGATGAGTGGACAGTGAAGTGGATTGAAAACTGGCTGAATGCCAGATCCCCAAGGGCTGTAATCAGTAGCACAGGGTCTAGTTGGAGATTTGTCACTGTATCTGAATGGAGGTGCCAAGTGGATAGAGCCAGGCTCTTCTTGGTGCTGCAAACCAGTAGAACAGGAGGCAACAGGAAGAAACCGATGCAAAGGGAGTCCCACCTGAATATGAGGAACATTTTTACTGTGTAGGTGACCTCACACTGGAACAGAATGCCCAAAGAGGTTGCGGAGTCTCCCTCACTGGAGTTATTGAAGAAACACCCGGACACAATCCTGTGCAATATGATCTAGGATGAGCCTTTCTGAGCAGGGAGATTGGACCAGGGGACCCACTGCAGTCCCTTCCAACCTGATCCATTCATGATTCTATGATTCTGTGAGCTAAACTTCCTGGGCCATACCTAGTTGAGGAAGGTGACCAATAAGTTGCAGGGTAGGGATGCTTTTCAGACTGTAGCAGGAAAGAGCCTGGAAGTCCTGGTGGGCCTGTTGAATGTGAGTCAGCTGTGCACAGTTGCTGGATAGAAGACTTCCTACATAGTGGGCTGTATCAGCAAAAGTGCACCCTGCAGGCCAACGAAAATTCGCATTAGAGATCAGGAAAAAGTTCTGCACTATGAGGATGATCAGAGGCTGGCAGAGGTGTCCAAGACAAGTAGAATCTCCATCTTTGGTGATACTCACAACTTGTCTAGACAATGTCCTTCACAACCCGATCTAATTAAATCTGCTTTGAGATGAAGTTGGAAAAGCGATTTCCAAAGGTCCCTTACAAGTAAAAGGTTCCAATTCAATGCTAGAAAGCTGAGTGTAGTCTTAACATTTGTTTTTGCACTATCAAAAGTGGTTGGAATTTTTGTGAAATTTTTTTGCCATTTAATAGTAGTCAGCCAGAAGTATTACCTTTGTGGCTAAGTGGATTTCAGAGATACAGAGTTGTTTCCTGGCATGTCAGTTGGCAGAGGTAGGTGAGAGAGGAGAAGAAAAAATTTAAAAATTAAAATAGCATGACTAAATGCAGTGGCAGTTCAGAAGGCACCCCTGAGCCCAACTCAGTCTGGGGTGACTGCTGATACTTTCTCACAAGTTACCTCCTAGTGTTCTCTGTGCTGATTCTTATGTAAGTCAAATTGAATTCCTTAAAAATTATTAGTATTTTTAGAACATAAGACAAAAAGTCATATTGCAATTGGTGCAATCTACTACTATCTGGGAATTTTCATAAACTACTACAGTATAATGGTGTCTATTATCACTGATATAATTAATTTAAGATAGCATTTTCCCCTAAACCCCCTTATTTTGAGAGCTTATAATGTGTTAAAAATTCCTCCCAGGCTGAAATTAGGTACACAGGGTCTTGACTGTGAAATCAATTATTCACAAAACATTAACGGAAGAAAATATGATCATTTCTTATTTTAAAATGAACATTGTTTTACTAAAATAAATGCAACAAGTGGAAGCTGGAAGCTGATAGCTTAGCAAGAAGGGGAAAGAAGTGTTGACAATGATACTCAGAATTGCACAAAGAAAATTGCAGCTGCCATAGATCACATTTCCTTTTTGCTAGCAATCTAACCTCAACAAAATTTCCCATTTTAAACCAATGCTTTAATTTATTTTATCTTTCTTAAGAAATGAAATTTTTTCAAGAAATTTCCTTGGTTCCTTACTAGTATACCTAGTATAGATTTTAAATAAACTATGCAGAATTTTTTCTTCCTTCCTTTTCCAAACCCACCATCATAATCACATTCATTCTGAGAGAGCTGTATGTTGATCCAGTAATCACTGTGATGCCTGGTCAAATCAACTGAGATTCACAGAAAAGAATCAAAGTTTTAAATGATAGTTGGCAGAATATAGATAATTTTAAATTTTTTTTTTGTACTTTAATATGAAATTTTGGAAGAATACTATGGCTGCACACTACTGTTTACTTTTTCTAAATATTTTAATAACAACATATACAAGTTTGATGAAATTTTAAAACTATTTTAGAGGGAAATGCAAGAAAGGTTCAAAGCCCAGATTGCAATTCAATTACAGGCTGCATTGCTTACAAGTGTTCTGTTCTTTATCACCTATACTTTAGAATTTGAATACTGTAGCAATAACTACTATGAAAACCTGTATTCTAAGAAAAGATTGATCACTAAGAGGACTTGGAACATTAAGAAGAAAACTTGTTAACTTCCAGATGATGTTGAATAAGGCAGTGTATGAAGAGTGATATGCTATATATTAGTAAAATTTTATTCCAATTAATAATACTTGCTCCAGGGAGAGTTTAGCTTTTTGTTTTTTCCAAAATCCCCTTTCACTGTGAGTTTAAAGACCATTAGCTGCAAAACCATGTTTCATATTGATGTGCAAACTCATTTTGAGAACATGAACCATAATTCTTTTAAGTATCTGTCAATAACCATTATACACTCTGACTGATTATGGTGTAGAAAACCATGTTTGAACTTGCTAATCAGACAGTAGCAAATAAATTGTTTTCTTTGTGAACATGATTACTAAGTTCAGATGTTAGGGAAAAAGCCTGATATATGGATAGATGAACATTTAAATGGAATTCACTAATCATAACTTTAATTTAAACTGATATAAATTGAATTTGTATACCTTAATGATACAACAGGATTATTTTGTAAATCTGTTCTTACTACTGAAGATGTGACATTAAGGCTGAATATTTTTTGTATAAGTCTTCCTGACTAGACATGCAAGAAGAGCTCAGGTTTTACTCATCCTTCTTAATAAATTCTGTAAATATGACATCTGTACATCTGCCTTAAAATAGAGAACTTGATTTATGAAACTGATTGTAATATTTACTGTAAACATAATTTTGGTGGTTATGATTGACAAGATTTCAGCAGCTTTAGGATTAATCTGCAACTGTGAGATATATGCATTAGCAACAAGTTTAGCATAGAATTTTTCACACTGTGATTGAAAGTTCATAAGAATTCAGGCTATTTCCTTTTGTGGTGACAGAATAGTTAGGCACTGAGAATTCTGATATGAATTTTACCCATAGAAAAATGATAAAGAGTTGTCAAGGCAGAATTGATCTGTTTAGTTTTGTGGGGTTTTTTCTCATTTCATTAGGAAAATGAAAATGCTGACTGTGTTTAATGCTTTTAATTCTAATTCTAGATTATGGCTAGTTGTCCATGGGTAAAATTAAATAACTTCCATGTTTTGGGTCAAAGCAACTATCAGTCATTTTTTGCTGTCTGAGAAAGCCATGGTTCTTCAACTGATTTTATAGGAAGAACAGGGAGTTGGAAGTTATACATCATTCTACCATCTCCCTTTATTTCAAGGAGTAGTAAACAGCACTCACACCTATTTTGAAGTACAGATTAAGGTGGATTTGCCAATACTTGGATTTATACTAGAATAAAATCCCTATTTCCTATTTAACACACATGGGATCACAAAAGAAGGGTTCTGAAAAAAGACCTCAGGAGATCACCTGCCCCATCTCTCACCCCCAAAGCAGAATCAATAATACATAAACCTTTCCTGACAGTATTTGTCCCACATGCTTTTAAAAACAATGTAGCAACAGAAAAAAACACTAGCTTCCTTGGTAGTCCACCTCACTGCTTCATTATTTTACCATTGCAAGGTTTTCCTAACACTTAGTTTAACTCTTCCTTCCTCCAGTTTAGGCACACAAGTGGTCTTATTTCCAGTGAAAATGGAGAACAGTTTATTACATTCCTCGTTGTGGCAGACTGTGACATATTTGAAGGTGAGTATGTCTCCAATCACTGTCCTCTTTTTAGTAATTCTCAGTCATTGTGGCAGAAAGGACATTGCAGCAACATGAAAGTAGTTCAAGGCCATTCCATTTTGTGGTGGCACAATGTATTTAAGTGACCATGAAACCACAACTGAGGGAATCACAGATATTCAAATCTGTCCAAGTGCAACGCACGTTATAGTCAAGAGAAGGACTGAAACTGAATGTGCAATAAGTGAAACCAAATCTCTCACTGAAGAACATGTCCCAAAAGAGCTGTAATTTCCAGGTGGATACCTACTTCTTTATGAAGCCTCAGTTCCACTCCAGAGATATCAAGGAGTAGCTGGAGAGTGTCTCTAATATTTCTGAATACTTCCAGGAGGTGATGACTGTATTAATGTCATATATTTTCATTTGATGTGTCACTGTTAAACAACCAGAACAAAATTATTTGCATTTCATTTACATGTTTTTAATTCAACTTCTTTATTACACTTCACACTGGCAGAAAGAGTTGGAAAAAAATTAAAATGAAGCTTCCATGATAGCTCACCCCGGAGACTTTGAAATGTGCTTTCATAAGACTTTTCCTCCAATAAATATTGGTCACATTGTCTTGGCGAAAAGCGAGCCATAGTGGGATCAGGAGGAAAGGCACTTAAAGAAAACTGATTTAACATGAAAGTGTAGCTACACAGATGAAGATTTAAAGTTTTTCTAACTTATTCCTCCTTTACAGGAACTTCACTGAATCCCTAGAACAATATTGGCAGGGCATGACCACTGACATCTCTTGTTCTGTGTAGCTCTTGTGTAATTGCCTTGTTTCATTGCTTCAGCTTTGGTTGGAAGGCATTAAAAAATTTAGTAAGTACTGCTACATAATCTTTACTTGGTATCTACTTGCTTTCAAGAGTACAGTGATCTCCTATTTCCTGCCTGGAAGTTTTTAATTTTGCACCTGGCTTGTGAAACAGATTCCTAGACAGCTTTAATTATTTAACAAAAACAACGACTTGGTGTTTTGCAACATCAGGGTCTTTTGTTATATAAAATGTAACTGAGCAAACATGAGACTCTCATTCCTAGTCTTCCTTGCTTCCTCTTATGAAAGATGAGAAAAAATATATTGACCCTTCCTGCTTCCAGTGTAAACACTGAGCAGTTTGTTTCTACATTTTCTTCTTTGCATTGAGGAAATTTTTACAATACAAGGTCTGATAGGTCAATAAAATGAGGGCTTCCTCTTAATTTCTTTTTAAACTACAACACTGCCTCCAATGCGTTAATGATGGTCAAATAGATGTTCCACTATGCCCAAAGTTTATGGAAAGTGTATTTTTTTTAGAAATGAGGTCCCCTTTTGGAGACGTACTTCCAATTTATAATTAGAATATCACTTCACTTCTTCTTGTATTGAATATTTCACTACCCAAATGTGACTTGACAATGATATTTAAATTAGAACAAGTTGAAATGGAAAATATTAGCTAAAAAATTCTGAAAGAAATGTTCTTTTTTAATTAGGAAAAAAATAACCACCTTTGTGTAATTCCAGTTAATCCTAAAGTATTATAGGTAGGCCTGCTAGCATTGCTGATTGCTGTGGGAATATTTGGCGCTTCCTGTATGAAAACTCTTTGTCCATAGTCAGGTGTTTTCTCAAGCCAGAACTTTTTTCTGGAACAGAATAAGAAAATTAGTATAGGATTGTACAACGAAAACTAGAGCCTTAAAGACTGTTTTGGTTCCTGTGGATGAGAATAGGCCTGGGCAGCAGAAATGCAGACAGAGCTTGCCTCTCCTTTGCCCTCAATTGCCCAGCTGCTGAACCTGAACAAGCACCAGGCTGGAAAAGAAAAAGTAGTTCAGGGAGCCGGCCCAGCTGGAGGGGAACTGTCCGGGAGGTTGTTGTAATGACTTGCTGACAAGGGGGAGGTGGAGACTATGACTGAGAGCAGGGTATAGGTGAAGCAAACAGCAACTTCCCTTATCTGCTCACTTTTCTTTTTTTAATGGAAGGTTGCTGGGAAGGGAAAGGACAAGGGAGGTACAAATAGAGTTATGATTTTAGTTTTTGGTGCAGTCATGCAGAGCATAACGTTGATCCTTTGCAGAGTTGTAGCAGTAATGCAAAAAAAATAAGTGTAAAAAATGTTTCTATAATAGCATATATATAAAATAAGGGATTGCAGAAGCAGATGATTAATTTAAGCCACTTATCTTGCTTACTGGCAAATTGCAGGAGTATTTTGTCCTCATTTTCTTCTCACTGCCATTCCAACTCCTTCCTCTCTAATGATCTCCCTGCTGTTTTGGCTCTGACTGCTCTTAACCATACACAAAAGTTGTCTTTCTTTCTCCTGTCAATACCATCCCAAGGCACAGCAATTGGTGTCAGGAGGGATAAACTGTTGACTTTTGCTCTTGCATGTATTTTAGAAGGACAAGGTAGCAGCACACCCACCTCGTCATCTAGCCTATATGTTCAAGCTGCAGTACTTTTACTGCTGAAATTCTGAAGTTAAATGGAGACCAAAACTTTTATTTCTGAACTCTGTCATTACTTTATTAATCATTAATAATCAAAACTAAAATAAATAAACACTTGTTTAGGAAAACAAGGTGGAAGCTTTGGACAGGGAAATTGCCAGTGATCCTCCCTATAAGCATATGTGTGTCTATTGATTGATGGAGAAACGTTTTCAGTGATGTCTGCTCCATAGAGCAGTGCGATTTCTGGCTTAACAGAGGTTTGCTCAAGGAAAGTCAAAGTTTCTGACTTGTGGAAAACATTGTGGTCACATCTTGCTAAACACACTGATAAAAATCAGCTTTTCTGTTTCTTTATTTCAGGACAAGACTCTAGGAATTGCTGGATTGAGAAATGACAGATGTTTCAGCTCTTGCAGTTGTTGAGGAAGGATTGAACAGGAGAATTAAAATAATATTTAATTGCCTCAAGAGAGGTTGGCAAACAGAATGTGATCTTTTATATAAAGTCTTTAGGAGGGGATGAAGAGATTTGTTTGCCAGTGTAATAAACTAGTAAATGAACAGGACTCTCTGTTCCTGTCAAATGAAGCTGGAAGACTGGTCAGTTCAAGTGGAGATACTTAGGTTTTCTATCCCAGCATTCAAATTGTGTTTTGCTAAACCACCACACATAAAATGTGCAATGTGTGTAAAAGCTAATGCATTTTCCCCAAGTAAGGGAAGGGTTATATTTGACTTCATGTCAAAGTAAACATTAAGAGGGCTGTTCATTATTATATTAATGCTTTTAATATAGTAAGTTTATTAATCAAAATGCTAGGTGATAAAGAGGAAAATGAAAATTACGAACACATTTTTATTAATTCTGGCAACTTGCCAGTCATTCATTATATGCAAGATTATCAAAACACTTCAGCCTTGGGCTAAAACTCCCATTGTCATCAGTGCTTGTCAGCTGGAGTGGGCCTCACTGACTCTTTGTTTTGCAGGAGACGGAATGATTCAGGCCCATCATTTTTTATCCTTCTTCACATGCCTATTTTAGGACTGGCCACAGACTCAAAGTTTCAGGCATGAATACTGGAATATACACCAATTTGTAATAAAACATGCAGTTGTGTAATTTCCATAGCCTAGTTGTGTCTGAACATCCTTACATTGGTATATAATAACAATTGTCATGAAAAAGACTTAAAAAATCTTTCCAGGCCAAAATTCAAGTTAGTTACATTTTTAGAGAGGATTTGTACCTCAGGATTCAGAGCTGGGTAAGATTCATGGGTGTCACAAGGCTTTAGGCTATCCCATTGATCTTCTCTTTTGACAGGTGGTGGATGTCCAAGTTAAGCTATTGCTTGATTGTTATTGACACATTGTGGATAGGAAAGAAGCAGATGCAGCTCTCTGGGCAGAGGGACCCATGGGCTCGAGTGAAGAGATCCTCCCAAAAGATCTTATGGATGACAATGCCTCAGCTGCAATTTGGATTTTTCAGTTTATTATTACTTTGCTGATAAGGCTAAATACTGCAAAAAGTTGGAATCTGCTGTTATACTCAGTATGCACAACTCCTTTTCAGGGTGTAATGAATACCCATTGTCAAAGAGGCTGGGAAAAATTATGTCAGCTCCAAACAGAGGTGGCTTATTCTTGCAGGCCCAGATTATAATACATCTTTGGAATGGACTGAGGGATATCCAGGGGGTAGAAGCATGATGCTATTTTTGCTAGAATTATTTTCCCCTTTCTTCTCTTTTCTTTCTTTTTTTTTCCTCCTAGAAATAAATAAATAAGGAGGATATTTGAGATTTAAAACAAAGTTGTAAATTTAAAACAACCTCTCTCCATAATGAATTGTCAGCTACTCATTGATTTTTTTTTTAGCTACAGAGTCTGTAAACATTTCAAGTCTTGCCATGCAACTCCCCTGCTTGAAGGAAATGTTACTAAAATCTGCTCCAAAGCCACATGCAAGGACCATTGCTGAGGTGTTTTTGTGGGTGAAGAGGCTACCACCAGCTCTCCTCCATGACACCCAGTAGTGCTGTGCATATGGAGTCAAGAAGAGAGCAAGAGAACTCCAAATTTGTTCCACTTGCTCTTCTTCACTGCATTAGGTTATCATTTTT
Source organism: Scytalopus superciliaris (assembly GCA_013400415.1). NCBI lineage: Eukaryota > Metazoa > Chordata > Aves > Passeriformes > Rhinocryptidae > Scytalopus > Scytalopus superciliaris. Next base: position 57,620 of record VXBX01001007.1, read on the forward strand.
TGTCATTTTTGCCCTTTCCATCATGCCTGTACCCAAGGGGTCAGCATGTGAACAGCACTATATAGTGTAAACATCACTGTGAAATAGCTAATTTGCCACAGTGGCAGGGGGTCTCATTGCTACTCCTCCACCTCCTTTTTCTTTCAAACATTTGACAGCACTTCCTTCTCCTGCCACCTCCTGACCTGAATCAGAGACACAACATGTGATCATTTGTTCATCAATTATGTAACATCAGCAGGACAGGAGGTTTTGCGGGGTCTGGATCCCCCCACCCTTTTCCCCAAATCTTTACTCTCTCCTAAAACTTTATACAAGGTAAAATCGGCACAAATGAAGTCTTGCCTAAAGATCAAGTGAACTTACTGGAGGCAGTCAGAATGAGCAAGAGTGAGCAGAAGTGTGCGGATGATTTTAACAGTTTTTTGTGCGTGAGTGCTGATTCCCATGTACCGTCTGCACAGTCAATGCAAAGTCTTCGTGCTGGTTCTTAGCCCTCTAGTGCCTGAGTTTTGTCACATCCACAGTTTTCTTTCTTTCTCCCATAGCTTTTATGTGACCCCCGAGCTCATAATATTCCACACGCTGAGTGTCAGCTGAGTCCAAACAAAGAGACCTTTCTACTCTGGCAGAAATTCGTTAAAGTCTCCAGCATCAGAATTTATGGCAGCTCTCTTTTGAAATGCGTGACATTTCCTCACAATTTCTTAGATATACTTGGTGGGTAAAGTGCGTCATCTTTGTTTGAATTTATCACACATAATAAGCCATTTTCTCCCAGTTTAATGTCATCCCCTCGGTAACCAGGAGGTCGGAGGCAACAACGCAAAAACAGCAAATTTGTCAATGGAATGTGTAAAGCTTAGTATAAATTTATCTTGTCCTAATCCCTTGGCTGCTTTTCATACCATGATTTTTCATATGCATATGAGAATTTTCAGAGTATTGGTTTCTCACACATTTCACTGCCTGTGGACAGAGCTGAAATACAGGCTGAGCTGTCAACTTTCATCAAGGCAAATTAAAAAAAAAAAAAAAGGTTCCATACAGTAAACTGTGTTTCACCTCCCAACCTCCATACTCATTGAAGCTGAACACTGTTCCCTCTATATTTTTTTTTACTTGCAGAGCAGTTGCCAGATTCTCTGTATAAATAAAATTAAATAAATTAAACCAATTCATAACTTTTTCTCCTCGTGAACTGATGTGTTTCACTGAGGTCCAAAATTCCTGTTTTCTGGAATCCTGATTTAAATAGAAAGGAAGAAGGAAAGAATGAGACACAGAGAAGAGAATTTCAGTTTATGCCTCAGGTCATCCACGCAAAGACTTCAGATGGCAGTAAAACTCACCAAACAGTTCTCTTTTGCTGGGTGCTTTCTCCCTGCACCTAGCCATTGCTGTGGCATTTCAAAGTGAAGATCTGCTGTTGCAGAGGTTGCCTAACTGTTTATTCTTAAAATAACTTTAAAACTTCAGGCCTGCTTCTTCTTAGAAATTGGGAAAAGGTCAGTACATTTATTAAAGGGATAAATAGCTGATGTTAACTCTTAAAACAAGGTATCCCTGAAGACATTTACTGTAACCAGGAGTTACACTGAATTTTATTAGACCAATTTTGTGTGTTAAAGGAATTCTGCAATACTCCTGTAGTCCCAGATTTAGTGTGATTTTTCAAGGGGATTACGCACCAGCAGGAATTAACAGGAACAATTCCATGAATATTTCTCTAATTTATTAGCTGGGAAAAAATTAATCACAAATTTTATCAAAATGGGAATAAACATATTGTGCATGAAAAGCTGAAGGTAAAATAAATGAAAACCTAACAGTAAAACTATTCTTTTTAGTTTAATGCAATAAAATTTTCCAGTCTAGCTGAGAACTTCACAAGGCCAAGTTCTTCGATGTTTTTCTATCAGTTTGGATTTCAAGAGAAGCAGGAAAGCAGAAACATATGTTTCAAACACCTACAACTCATCAGGTATGTTAATGATTTTCTAGTATACTCTGAATGTATTATACCAAACATTTTTGAGGGTGGTGAGGTGAGGGGTTTTCAGTGTTAGCTTTTGTGTCAGCAACATCCCTTTAAATGGATGACAATAGGCTATGCAGAGTAACTTTACAGTCTTAACCACTGTGTGGTAGAAGGACCTCCTCTGCTGCATAACTATTAGACCCCAAATATCTTTTGGGTAATCACATATTCTTTATTATATGGTTTGCTGGGAGGAGCAGCATAGCAGGAATAATTCAGTGTAATTTCCTTTGTAATGGTGAGTGAGGATTGAGAGGGTCTGAGACTCAGAAACTGGGTCCTGTTTCTCTGTTCATTTCCAGTCTCCTAACTACAAGTACAAAATCTGGTCAGGACAGTAATATTTCTGTTCATGCTCTGCTCTAGAGCTAGGAGAGATAAAAGCACAGAACAGTTTAATCTGACAGAAAACTTGGTTGAGGAATCACAGAACTCATTGCTTTGGATTCTTGCTGACTTCATTTCTTCTGTGACACAGCTCATCCAGCTCTGCTTTTGTACTCTTGCATCACAGGTTGTTACATTTAAAGCCAATGAAAGGAACCATTTATTTACACAGAGTTTAGTCACCATGGTATTTTGTATCAGTGCAGGTCTCCGAGACAGTTTACTGGAACCCACTGGAGAGGATAACTGCACTGTGTTTTGACTGCCAACAACACCTGTAACTATGTAATGAAAACAAGTGATAGTCAAATTCAGCACTTCAAGGGGACCAAACATTTGCCTTTGAGGACCAGAAATTAAGAAAAGACATTGAAAGTACTGTACAAGTAGTCAAATACCCAAAAAGATTTTCATCGACTCCTGCAGCATAGGCATGTTCATTCACTGGAAGTAATACTAGAGAAAACAATCTCATCTATTCTGGCAAGTCTTTTATTATTATTATTATTACTATTATTATTATTATCATTATTATTATTATTATTAAAGAGCAACTCACAAGTCACCATTTTGGAGCTAGGTTCTGTCTGGGGTTTGTGTTGGTTGCTTCTTTATGAAAAGTCTGTAATAGATGATAAGAAAAAAAAAAGATATTTAATGTAATTTCACTGGATTCTTTAAACATATTTTTAAAAGAGGAACACTGGCATTCATATTAAATACTTTTGACTAAAATCTCCAGAAATTATGCATTTCACTAAACATATGTGACTTGTGACATTTTATGAAATAAGGGTTGGATGCAGGAGAAGAAAATTTAGCTACCAGCTTTAAATATGTGCATTAAGAAGCACTTTTTTTGATAACTTTTACAGTGTTGTTGCTCATTGTCAACACCAACATTGGCAGTCTTGTGGAAATCTGCTGTTTGTGAAAGGCATTTGGAAGCTAATGCTCTGAATTTATCTCCTATAAGGAAAATGGTGTTGACTGGGTTGGGAAAGAGAGTTAAGAAAGGAAGTTTTGGACTATCATGAGACTTTGAGTTACATCACAGTACACTTAATTTTCTGATATTCTTTGTATGATCTCTTAGTCAGTTCCTTTGGAAACAATAAAATGGAAAGCTTTCCAAGGGTAAAGCAATGAAATATAACTAGTGGAAAATATAGTACTTCCATTTCTCTAGGTGACTGTTTAAATCCATTGAGATATTTGTTTGCCATATTTTTCTGGAGAGTTATACACTCTGTTATTTCCATAATTGCAAGCCGCAGTAGAATCTGTGCAATGGGAAAAAAAAAAAGAAAAAAGAAAAAAAGTAATCCAAAATGATGCCAAAATCACAGAAATAACCCCAAATAATACCATTTGAAACATTAAAGCAGACAAATATATGTACAGTTGAAAGGATAGTGATCATTACCTTTAGAAATCACTGCTTTGATGAATATCTTGTGCAAAAAATAATCTAAACACTTGCAGCTTCCAGTGTCACAAAAAAGGGCCATCAGAGACTGATGATGATGACATTTTAATTTTTTTTTTTCTAAGGGGAGAAAGTTACCAGTTTGGTATTTATTCTTCTAGATAAGCACTACTTTTCTTTAGTTACTTAAAGCATAGTCCTATCTGGTCCTGAGCTACCATCTGATTTTGTCTTTTGTCAAACCAACACATAAAGATATAAATCTATTATATCGGCATTTATACACCATGTTAAGAATAAAACCAGAGAACTAGAACTGACAAAATATATAATTTTTTAATTTTTTTAACACTCTTTTTTTTTTTTTTTTCCTCATAGAATGAGCATATTTAATCAACTGGCACTCCTTTGTGAATAAGTGTGTATTTTATTACAACAGGTAGTACACAGTTATTCATATTTCAAGACAACATTCTATCACTCAGCAATGGTAAATGTTCTGAAACTTGCTTTGTTATTCCAGGACCTTTGAGTTTACATGGCAGCNAGTGTTGTTGCTCATTGTCAACACCAACATTGGCAGTCTTGTGGAAATCTGCTGTTTGTGAAAGGCATTTGGAAGCTAATGCTCTGAATTTATCTCCTATAAGGAAAATGGTGTTGACTGGGTTGGGAAAGAGAGTTAAGAAAGGAAGTTTTGGACTATCATGAGACTTTGAGTTACATCACAGTACACTTAATTTTCTGATATTCTTTGTATGATCTCTTAGTCAGTTCCTTTGGAAACAATAAAATGGAAAGCTTTCCAAGGGTAAAGCAATGAAATATAACTAGTGGAAAATATAGTACTTCCATTTCTCTAGGTGACTGTTTAAATCCATTGAGATATTTGTTTGCCATATTTTTCTGGAGAGTTATACACTCTGTTATTTCCATAATTGCAAGCCGCAGTAGAATCTGTGCAATGGGAAAAAAAAAAAGAAAAAAGAAAAAAAGTAATCCAAAATGATGCCAAAATCACAGAAATAACCCCAAATAATACCATTTGAAACATTAAAGCAGACAAATATATGTACAGTTGAAAGGATAGTGATCATTACCTTTAGAAATCACTGCTTTGATGAATATCTTGTGCAAAAAATAATCTAAACACTTGCAGCTTCCAGTGTCACAAAAAAGGGCCATCAGAGACTGATGATGATGACATTTTAATTTTTTTTTTTCTAAGGGGAGAAAGTTACCAGTTTGGTATTTATTCTTCTAGATAAGCACTACTTTTCTTTAGTTACTTAAAGCATAGTCCTATCTGGTCCTGAGCTACCATCTGATTTTGTCTTTTGTCAAACCAACACATAAAGATATAAATCTATTATATCGGCATTTATACACCATGTTAAGAATAAAACCAGAGAACTAGAACTGACAAAATATATAATTTTTTAATTTTTTTAACACTCTTTTTTTTTTTTTTNGTTATCTTAATTGACTTAAATTAAGTGAGAGCAGCAGCAGACTAGCAGGAAAAAGGAGCAAAGGGTTGAGAGTCTAGTGATGACTTTTCAGTATTTATTTTCCTGTTGCCTGATTTTTGAAGTTATGTTGAGCAGCACTTACGAGATGAATTAGTGATAGCCAAAGATGGTTAGTTAGTGCTATGCAGGCATTTGTTTACTGTGTGTTCAGCCTGCTCTGTTTGGGTTTTTTTCTTAGAAGACCTTAGAACATAACAAATACATCATTACATTGTATTTTGTGGTCATAGCTGATGACACAGTTATTGCAGGAGGACAGAAAACATAATGTGTGGAAAAGTACTCCACTTCTGTTCCTGGTGGTTTTGACAGCATTTGGGTTCTTACTGAATGATTTTCAGACACAAACCTGAATTTGAAACATACTGATGTTATACACAGAAGTAGTTTTGGAAAATATATGACTGATTGGATGCCAAGAAGGTCAAATACAGAGTCACTATTAAGAACTATGTCTTGACCTCATGCTACATGTGAGTTCTTGCCAAGTTCTCATCACTAAAGTCCTTTTCAGTCTCAAATATATTTTCTTTCCTCTGCTGTCCAACCAAAGGTGAAACAAATTCACGGTTGTGTTGTTCTGTGGCTCTGTTACTCATCATGTACACAAGCAGAGTCCTGAATCTGTTGCTGTTATACTGAAATTGATTTTTCAGTAAAGATAGTAACTGTTGTGTTCCACCCACATAGTAGAGAGATTTCTGTACAAAAAGTGGGAATGTGCTATCCTAGAAAAACATTGTATTTTCTTTGCATTCATAGCATCCTTTGGCCAATGAGAAGATAACCACTTCCCACTGGAAGACTGTTGCAACTGAGCAGTCTGAGGCAAACTAGTTATAAATAGTCAACTTACTTTAAAAAAAAAATGTAGTCTATTTTCGCATTCATGTAATTTTCAAAATGTCTTGGATATTTATGTCATTTTCCCCACTAATGTGAGTATTGTGATTGCAAAGGACTAGATGAAATGAGATGCATGTTGGTGCTTACCATAAGAAGACATGTTGGAGACAAATGCTTTAGTAAAGTATTCGTTTAGTATTAGTGACAAATCACCAAGGACAAATGAATCTGAGGCTAACCTAAAAAATGAAAGGCTTGTTGAGATTAGAATAATATACCTTACACTAAGAAACCAAAGAAATGGGTCTGCTTTCTTCATCAAAACAGAAATTCAGAGGTGACTTGGTTCCAGGGTATAAGAGGGAGAATGAGAGAAATGACAAATAAAACAGTTCTTTAACCTAATGATGAAATTCATGAAAAAAACTGACGGATGAAAACTAAATAAAAAGACAAATTGAATCAAAAATATGTCATGCATTAATAACAGTGAAATTATTAAAAGATGGAAGTGTCAGTGGGAATGATGAATTTTCTATCTTTTGATTTCTCTAGAGTTCCTTCTCTGTAAATATGCGTTTGTTAAATACACATTACTGAACTTAATATAGTGGTTAATTGGATGAAACCTAGGATCTGTGATATATATATAAGGGCCCTTCTGGCCTTCAGGTCTCTGACTCAGAGCATTCCTTGTGTATTGTTTCAGAAATTAAGAGGTAGAAGAACAAACACAAGCAAAATTAATACAGAGTGTGTCCTGTCCTTTTATTTTGAAAGCAATGCAAGTGCAAAGTATGTATTTGTGAATCATTTGATAATAAAAGCATGTGGCACCTCAGTTTTGGTGTCTTTTTACAAAAGAGAGCAATAACTATTCACTTCATGTTGGGCTTATATGGGACCTGAAACTAGGCAGGTTTTCTGTTGTTTATTTTAGATGTTTTGTGGAACTTTATCTTAAACCAAGCATGAAGTTACCTCTAGAAATATCCTAAAATGGATCTTGGTTAGTTAAACTGTTAGGTCTTTGTTGTTAAGGGCCAACCTCTATAATTTTTGTGTGTGTCTGAACTTATGAATGATATGCACTGAGGGGCTCTGTACCCTAGCAGAAAGGGATGTGGCATTATCCAATGGCTGGAACACAACACAGGTAAATTTGAATATGAAATTAAGTGTAATAAAAGTGAAGATTTATATGTCCAAAGAAGAGCAACGAAGCTGGTGAAGTGCCTTTAGTGCAAGTTTGATGAGGAGCATCTGAGGAAGCTGGAAGCGTTTAGCCCAGAGAAAAAGGTTCGGGGGCAACTTTTTGTTCTCTACAACTACCTGAAAGGAGATTGTAGACAGGTGGGGGTTGATCTCTTCTCCCAAGTGACGAGAGGTAAGACAGAGGAAAGAGCCTCAAGTTGCGCCAGGGTAAGTTTAGATTGAATATTAGAAAAAATTTCATCCCTGAAAGTGTGGTCAAGCATTAGAACAGGCTGCCCAGGGAACTAGTAGAATCACCATCCTTGGAAGTGATCCAAAAATACATAGGTGTGGTGCTTAGAGATATGGTTCAATGGTGCAAATGCTGCTGCACTAATGGTTGGACTCAAGGAGCTTAGAGGTCTTTTCCAATCTTCATGGCACTCTGATTCTTTAAGATGTTTACACATCGAAAGGGAGTATCACTGGAGATGGGATTACCCTATTTCTTGTTGTCATTTTAAAATGCTGAGTTTAGGGAATTGGAAGTTCTAATGTTAATGTAGGGACAGTAGAGTGAAATTTACTGCCCTGAGACATAAACTCTTACAGGATCAGCCTATGATTTCTTCTGTCCTTAAAGTCTTGGAATTTATCCTGCATATCAAACCATATTATGTTTGCTTTCCTCCCTGTTCTGCTTAGAAATATCTTTACTGCTTTATTCCATTCAGATTACTTTAATCAAGTGGAAAGAGCCTAGGTAAAATAGGAAATCAGACCTCCCAAGTTTAAAGCAACTGGCTGGTAACATGGTAGAAGTGACAGTAGAGGAGAAGGAAAAGACATCAAAATATTTGATTTCATGAACTTCAGATTTACTGACAGCAAAAAGTCAGAACTAATTATGTATTACTCTGAATCTATTACTAAATCCTCTAAGTGACAGTCAGCCCAGAAAATATGCTGCCATTTTTATTAAATGAAATTAAAACAGAAACTGAAATAAGATACTGAGAATAATCAACGAGATCGTGCTGTCATACAAGTTATAATAATGGTACTTTTGATTCTTCTCTGGGGTGCTGTCTTTTTCTTCTCTTCAGCATATGTCCCCCAGAACAGAGATCTAGCATCTATATAATAGTAATGCTATTTAACCCAGAACATATGATTAACTGATTCACCTGCTAATGTTGTAAGCTGGACCTCTCATAAATATTTCCTCCCCTTTAGGAACATTACCTTCTGGAGAAGAATATAGTTAATTAATCAATTAATAAAGAGACAAGGGGGAAAAAAAGGTTGCAATCATGTCTTTTATTTTTAATAGACAATTTTTTCCATTAAAATTACTATATTTTGTTTACTTCTTTGCCCATACCATCAGATAAATCCTCATTCTGGAGAGATACCTTCCTATATACAAGACAAAAGAGAACCAGTGTGAAGAAAATAAGTACTCATATGCGAAAGTGGAACAAATACATTTTCCCTTGGAAGCAGAACTCCAGTTGCACTCACCCTTAAAAACTATATATGGAAAACACAACTGGCTTTATGTCAAAGCTGCTTTAGACTGGTGACTTTTTTATTGCTGTTTGTGAGGTTGGTTGTATATTATTTGACAGATGTAAATCAGATTATATAGGAAGCTCAGAAAAAGAATTACAGTAAAATATAGAATAACTTTGTGTATGTTACTGCAAATTTTTTCAAGACTGTTTGCCAGAAACAGAATCACAAAACCAGAGAATATGCTGAGGTGGAAGGGACCCAGAAGGATCGTCAAGCTCATCTCCTGGCCCTACACAGGGCCATCCCCAAGAGTCACACCACGTGTGCAAAAGTATCATCCAAAGCCTTGAACTCTGTCAGGCTTGGTGCTGTGCCCACTGCCCTGGGGAGCCTGTTCAGTGCCCAGCCACCCTCTGGGGGAAGAACGTTTTTCTAATATCTAACCTAAACCTCCCCAACACAACTTCAGGCCATTCCCTCGGGTCATGTCACTGGTCACCACCGAGAAAAATCAGTGTCTGCCCCTCCTCTTCCCCTCATGAGGAAGCTGTAACTGCAGTACTGCCTCCCCTCAGTCTCCTCTTCTCCAGGCTGAACAGATCAAGTGTCCTCAGCTGCTCCTCACACGTCTTCCCCTCAAGGCCCTTTACCATCTTCATTGGCCTCCTTTGGATGTTCTCTAATAGTTTAATATCTTTTCTGTATTGTGGAGCCCAAAACTGCAAATAATATTCAATGTGAGGCTGCTCGAGTGCAGAGCAGAGCGGGACAGTTCCCTCCCTTGATTGGCTGGCGATGCTGTGCCTGATGCCCCCAAGGACACGGTTGGCTCTCCTGGCTGCCAGGGCACTGCTGACTCATGTTCAACTTCTTGCTATCAGTTTGGTTTTCACTGTCTGCCAGAATGCACATATGGTTATTTAGGTGTGACACAGAGAAAGAGTGAATTTATTAGGTAAATTCAAAACCATAGACTTTATATGTAATGAAAGAACAGACAGACAGAAACCATAGGTGTTTCAGCACGTGAATTAATGGATAAAGAGAAGTCTATATAATCAAGTAATGGTATTTTTGCAATTTTAAAATATTCATGCTATAGATTTCTTTCTGAAGCAAATCTACAGTCAGGTTGACAAATAAAGGAAACTGAGGAGTGAATGAAAGTCCTTTATATTAAGATGCCACTTGTACATGCAATGTTTTGAAATTACAGAACATTTTTCTACATACTGAATGCAAAGACATTTGGACTTGTTCTCAAAAACATGTGCTGGTTTAAAGGTAAACTGGTGGGAGAAATGAACCCAACTAAAGTGAGATTACAAGTCAGAGTTACAATTTAATGAAAAGATTACAATAAATACAATGATACAGGGGGAAAAAAAAATGGTTTTAAACCACAAAAACAGATGTATAACCCAGCCCACTGGGACACAAACAGGACAGTGTTTGTTAGCCCCTGTGCTGTGCGTCACATGGTCCTCCTGAGTGCAAAGTCAAAGGAAAGGAAAGCCTGTTGGTGAGGGCGATGGTCACACTTCTGTCAAAGTAATTGCAGTCTTGTCAAGAGTGGCAGTCACAGTCCTGTTGAGGTTCTGGTCCTCCTCTGGATCCAACAAATGGTACTGAAGTCCCCAAACCTCAAGGTTATATATGCTCAGGGTAAGGAGTTTCACAGTGGGTGATTTAACTATGTGAGTCATGGGACATTTTGGGAATCTTTGATAGTCTAGGTCGTTGCAGCTGCCTACTGTGCCAGTCCCTAATGGCCCATTTGCAGACATGACCCCTCAGGCTGGGTGTGAAGGTGCTAATGCCTCCTCAGAGGGGAGTCATCACAGCTGAGTCATTGGTGTGAAGGCAAAAACACTCCCCTGTCTCGCAGGGTTCTTTAACACCGAGTTTGTAACCTGAGGGGTCAGGAGTGCCCTGGGCTGCTGCTGCAAATGATCCATTGTTAACAGTTAATGAGAAATGACACAGAGGGTGCAAAATGCACAGTTTTGGTTACATTCACATAGTGATAAACTGGTCCCAGCCCCTTTTAATAGGACACATGTCAATATTGCCATCATACCTGAGGCTACAGTTTTGTCTCAGAACAAAAAAAAAATTGTCATCTGACTCAAAAATTCTAGTAAGAGTAGTGGAAATTTAATCCTTAGCTACAAGTTTATTTAACTGGCAACAGTCTATTTATCAGAAATTAATGAAAAAGATACATGTGCAGGGAGAGATGTCCAGGTCCTTTGAAATCATTGGATCTTGTTGAGAGAAGCCACACAGCTACTTTTCTTGACACAGTTATCCTATTCCTCATTGTCTGTTAAAAAAATAAAATTAAAAAGATCGCAAAAATGGCATGTTTTAAGTGCTCCTGAAAGACTGCTTGTACCTTATGTTAACTTTCCTTCCTGCCACTGAACACCCCATCAAAGTCAGCATCTGATGTGTGAACCCTTTTCAGCCTTGACATGCTAGGTATATCAGAGGCAGTTTGATGTATTTGCAATAAAAAGGGAACCGCAGCAAGCTTGGAATCAGTGAAATTTACTGTTGTGAAATGATGGCATTTTGATCCCGTGCAAGCCTCCAGCCCCTGCCCCCATCGTCCAGAATAGCAGAAAAATAGTTGCTGTATAAAGTTTATTGAGGCTTTGCAAAGCATCCGTAATTTCTGGGCACTGTGGTCCCAGTCAGTCCATTTCTGGTGAGAACTCCCAGTGACTCAACAGTAAACTACAGTATACCTAAAATACAGGCTATCCAGGAGTTTGAGGTGGCATTGGTCGCATATTTCTTCTGACAATAAAAAAGAAAATCAAGATCTTTAGAGGAAGTGTACAGATTTTGTCCTAGAATTCCCCATATAAATATACAGTCATTTAAAAAATATAAATGCTATAGAAACTTTTCACTTTAAAAGCATGCATTGGTAACAAATTCTATCTGATAACAATAAATCAGTGGACTAGAGATTCTCTTAGCTTTATCTACAAAGGTCCCTATTTCAGAACCCAGTAGTGTACTACGTTTGGTTTCAAACTAGGCATCCACAGTTTGTTAAATCCAGAATTCTGCTTCAACGCTTCCATAAGAACATTCTTATTACCCAAAGAGTAAGATTTTCCAGAAAGAAAAAAAGCAACAGATTTGATGCCACTGATTAAGGCCAGATGCTGTGAGTTTTAATCCAGCTGAGTAGCACCTTAGGCCATTGGACTAGCTGAACTATAGAATGGCAATTCAGTTCAGGTTCTTAGGGATGACTCCTGCAGCCTAGAGAAAGAATAGAAAACAATGAACATCTAATTTATTAGAGTATAAAGGTTTGACTGGTGGCTAAAATTTCTTTTTAGAGCCTACTGCATTTTATGCCTTTGAAAGGGGAAGAGGGATAAGTGGCCAGGAAAAAAATTCCAGCTTTGCTTTTAAGAGATTTTACCAATATTTTATTCATGATCAGTGGATTTTTTCAAGTACCTGTCCAACAGAGCTGGCCTGGATTCTGAATGTGTTGTCTGCTTAGACTGCGTCTTGTGCACTTGCCACATGAATGATGATTTTTTAGTGTTAAATTCAACTTCAAAATCATCAGAACAAAAAAATGCCTCTTTGATCCTCCAAGAAACAGAGGTGCAATTTCTACAAATACTTCCAGGTGTTTTTTTGTTTGATTTTTTTTAATTTGTAGGCTATTAGATAAGAAGACTCCAAGGTTTTCTTTGGTTTCTAATTTTTAAGTCATCCATATGCAGTGCAGCAGAAAAAGAGCAGAAGGACATGAACCATGTAGTAAATATAAATCAGCATTGAACTAGAAATGTCAAAATTAGAATCAGTTTAAGATATGTTTCAGGCATGCTGACTCACAAATGCTATGCACAAGCTATAATAAATTAATGAAATAATTTTTTGTTCCAGTAAAAAAAGTGAATGACCACTATTTGCACTCAATATGACCTGTATTTATTAAGCGTATTTTGGAAATTGTTACAAATGAGATACAGCAAAAATTAGAGATATCTCATGTGGCAGCAACATAAAATCTCAGTGGCCTTTCAAAAGGGAAAAAGAAATATCTGTATTTAAAAAGATTTGGTGGAGTTTCAAACACTGCTGTGTCATGAAACCCATAGCTGAGTATCAGCTGTTTTAGATCCTGCTGCAGTCAATGTTTAAGGGCTTATAGTCAAACTATTCATGGTTTCAAACCAAGATTTGTTGTTCAAGGTAGTACATGCCTGCAGACTTTGTCTTGCCTATGCTGTTGTGCCATCAGAGTTACAGCTACTTTAATATTTATACATTGAGTGTAGGAGGACTCAACGAGAAATACAAGGACAGGTATTGGTTTATTCAAATATTTGCACAAGTAATAGAACCACAGAGTGGATTTTTTTCACTATCCTAAATGGCACTTTCCTTTTTTTCTATACATGTTGAATACATATAGGTGATAAAAGCAGCATAGAAACATGTCTAGTTTCAAAGGGCTTTGTCTCCCACTGTAGGAAAAGCGAAGAGTTTTACCTTGGTGATAAGAGGTCTCCTGGAAGATCTAGAAGAAGGCAGTTTCATGACAACGTAGTTATTTCTACGTACTCCCTTTTCCTTTCTTAGATGTAGTTATGAAGTATTGGAATACAACACATCAGAACACAGGTTACCTTCAGGATGGCTTGGTGTGTAGGTATTCCTCTAGGAGGCTGCATTGGCCTATATACCTATATACATTTCAGTGTGAATACTTAGTATCAATGCCAAGTAACTTCATGTTGAATTAACCTATATTGGAAGATTTATGTCTAAAAAGGAAACGTCTTGGCCAGAAGAGGGTGCAAAATTACCTAGCAAGCAGAGACATGTTTCTGTGTATTTTAAAGACAACTTTATGGCACAAAAAAATATTGAAGAAAAGAAAAAGTTGCACTATGCTTACCAGATAGCTGTCCCTAGCTGAGAGGAGGTTTCTGTGAATTTTTTCTTTCTGAATCACAAAAAGCATCGAGGCTGAATGGGGTAACACCAAAAGCAGTTCTCACAATAAAGAAAACTCCTCAGTAATGAAAAAGTTATCAAGAAGTCAGGCAAACTAGAAAAAATAGTCTCCTGTGTACTACATAGACTATTTCTGAATAATATATGAATGACATGGAATGCATGTGTGGGCCTCTTCAGGTAGATTTTAATCTGTAAAATAGATATTTGTATAAGTAGATCCCCCAAAATCCTGTGACCTTTTGTAACAATATTGTCATATCTCCAAAGAGGTAGTATGATAACTTTTTTCACACTGACAGTACACTTGATAGTATCCTGCAGCTCCATAGCAGAATTTAAAAAAAAAAAAAAAAAAAAAAAAAAAAAAAAAAAAGGCTATGAACAAAACCTAAGATAATACCCAGCATAAATCAGAATGGCAGTCTGCTTCTCAAAGGATGAGGAAACATACAGGAGTGTCTTTATTGTATCAGAATGACTACATATTTGGAAAAACATCAAATAATGATTAATTTTATTACTGATTGATCAATTTATCAGATTGCAAAAAGGTTTTTAATTTTTTTTGCTGCATCATTCACAGTAAATTCAAGTTACTCACTGAACAAAAGTGCTAACAATGTTTTGACCTGAGACTCTTTAAAGAGATTGTTTTGAGTTTGACATTCAGACTTTTAAAGCCATCTGCTTTGGTGGGATACCTCAATCTTCCCTTCATGTAAGAAAGCTACCTGCTTTCCGGGTAGTACCAACTGTTAAATAATTAGCTAGGAAGGAAAAAGAAATATACTATTAAGATACTGTCACAGTTTAACCCCAGCCAGCAGTCAAGCATCACACAGCCACTTGCATACACCAAACAGTATGATTGGGGAGAGACTTGGAAGTGTAAGAGCTAGAAAACTCATGTGTTGAGATAAAGACAGTTTAATATAGAAAGCAAAAGCCATGCATACATGCAAAGCAAGACAAGGAATTAATTCACTGCTTCCCATGGGCAGGCAGGTGTTCAGCCATCCCCGGAAGAGCAGGGCCCCATCACACATAACAGTTACTTGGGAAGCAAAATATCATCACTCCAAACATCCCTGCCTTCCTTCTTCCCCTCACTTTATATGTTTAGCATAATGTTATGTGGTATGGAATATCCCTTTGGACAGTTGAGGTCAGCTGTTCCAGATGCATCTCCTCCCAAACTCTCATGCACCCCCAGTCTCCTTGCCACCGTAGCAGTATGAAAAGCATAAAAAAGGTCTTGGCCCTATGTAAGCACTGCTCAGCAATAACAAAAACATCTCTATATTATCAACCCAGTGTTCAGCACAAATCCAAAACACAGCTCCCTACCAGCCACTGAGAAGAAAATCAACTCTATCCCAGGCAAAGCCACCACAGATACTCCTTTCTTTCCAAGATATCACTGTAACTCCAAAAATGTGATGCATGGTTTCATTATAGGAAAAATGAACCTACTGTAACATCCATTTCCCCCTCTCCCCTGCTCTTACAGTTTTCCTCTGGTATAAAAACCCAACAGTGGTAACTTCAAAGTTGCGTTACAACACTAATACAAAGACAAGTAGATATTAATAAGGCTGTGGAAGGGATGTTGTTTATCATACAGCATTTACAGAGAAGATCCCAGGCGACTACAGCTGGAGCTGAATAAATCAGTTCAAGCCCTGATTATACATACCTCAGAGTAAGACATCACAGTCTTAGACAAATAAAATTATTTTGGGTTTCTCAGACAGAATCCTTCAGTAAATGGAGTTCCAGTAATCGTGGACTGGAGAAATCACTAGCAGTGAATTGTTAATTCAGGTAAGGCAAGTGCAAGCACTTATTTATTTTACTTTCATACAGCAGACTCCAGAGGGTTAGTATTAAGGTAATCAAAGACCTTTCCCGATTTACAAGCAAACAAGATAGTAAAGCAACTTTACTGGTTTTGACTAGAAGGTGAAAGGTTAAAAACAGCTCTGTACCCAAACAGAAGAAAAACATTTGCAAAATAAACGTACTAAGGAAAGTGCACTTGAATTTTTAATTCTTCTTGTTACCTTTTTAATTGTTGTCTTCTTCTGTAGTGGAAAACTTCTCATGAGACTGCTTGTACTTTTGTCCTCAAGAGACCCTGGGCAAAAATGCTGTTATTTAAGATGTATCTACCTCAGGATTTGTCAGTGATGATCACAAAAAAAAAAAAAAGTCTGCTTGTCCTGAAGTGTTCTAGGAGCCTTGTTGTTATCCTGGCAAACTTAAAATTATAGATTACCAAGACCAAGGACTGTAGAAACTCTCTAGAAGTGTTGATACTCTCCAGTTCTAGGTTATGCCTACTTCTTTTGATGGGTTTAAGTATACAGAGCACAAAGATTTGCAGAAATTAATAGTTTTGGATGTTAAAGGTACGTAATACAAAAATGTGGTCCTAATTTGTACTGAAGTCAAACACACAGCCTCCAAAGTGATCAAATCCTGCCACAACATCTGTTCTGAAACACAACCCCACACTTCATGAATGGGCAAGTGGTACTTAATCAGTGACTTAGTTTATATAGGTAGATATGAATCCAGCATGCTGTTGTTTTGCCAAGTATATTTTTCTTGGATGGGGAAGAGGATTTATAATCACACATCATTGTATATGATTTTGTATCAAGCTGATCCCACAGAGCAGGTGCCTATCACTATCCCCAGCTGGTGGATTTAGGTTCAGATCTTTAAAGTTGTCTGAGTAACTAAAGTAATAAGAAGGGGTCAAGAGAGGTTTACATGCAGTGCCACTTTTGAAGTCATGCATCATACAAAATTTCCATTCTCTCAACAGGGGTTACATTGTTGTTAAATCTTACCTCATCTATTTTAAGCTTGACCCCTGGATCCTTACAAGCCACTGTCTATGTGTTGGTGACTTTTCATCTGTGAGTCTTCTTACAGGACCTGGGCTTTGCAACCAGAGATTGTGAGGGACTAGTAACAGGGAAGCACTGCCAAGCCTTTTCTCAGCTAGGTGTACCAGAAGCTTATCTCTCTGACAAGCCACCTTACCTGTATTCTCTTTTCCCTCTTTTTTGTCAGGTATTTCATGTCCAAGACAGGCTAAGCTGATATTACTCCTCTCAGGAGCCTCAAAGTAGCCAATAGTGCCCAGGCTTTCTCTGGCTCTCTCTCATCCACTGCAAGCTTGGAGAAGGAGTGAGTTCTGCTCTTCCCTTGGCTCCATTTCCCCAGGAGTTTTTACTTGTGGAAAACAGCCTGTGCTTGACAGGGCTCCACACTTGCTGCACCATCTGAAGCTGCCACTTTTCATCTCTCCCTGTTTGCAATACAAGGGCAGGGCAGGTACAAGAACGTTTTTCATGCATCACTGTCCAAGAAACACAGTGGAGAAAGTTTTGGAAGGCAAGAAGTGCTTGTCATTGATATATGTCCAACTTCGGAAAATATCCCATGGTACCACAATTTTTTATTTTTCTTCCTCTGTGTGTGGTTGGTACTGATACTCATTCTTCAAGTTCTCACTCTTCAGGAAATAGGGACTTCTTGGCCTGTATTCCTTCTGCTACTCTCTGTGACTTTTGTCTGCCAGACTGCAAGGGATGTTTGCTAAAGAAATGTTTCCTCATGTCAAGTTGAATGTCTTCTGATGGATGCAGCTTTGAGCCATTCCCATGCACCGTGGTTCTTGGTCTCAGGGAAAAGAGATCACCAACTCCCTCTCTTCTTGCCCTTCTCAGGAACAGTAGATAGAGTAGAGAACAGTGAGATCACCCCTCAGCCTCTTCTCCAAGCAAGAAAAACCCAGTGTCCTGAGCCACTCCTCACAGGACAGGCCTGCCAGCCCCTTCATCAGCTTTGGTGTCTTCATCTGAATGCATTCAAGGACCTTCACAACCTTTTGAAATTGTGGGGCCCAGAACCACACACAATACTCAAGGTGAGGCCACACCAACACCAAATACAACAGGATAATCACCCCTTTGGCTGACTGTTGATGCTGTGTTTGATGCATTCCAGGACATTGTTTACCTTCTGGGCTACCTGGGCACACACTGCTGACTGATACTGAGCCTGCTGCCAAATAGGAAGCCACAGAGTCCTTTTTCCAGACACTCCTCTCCTAATTTATACTTGTGCTCAGAAATTTAGGAAGAGGTTATCCCAGAGTGACTAGCTGGGACACCTGAAACTTCAAGTTGATCTGAGCATTAACTTTCCTCTTGTATAGCTAAGTAACAATAATGAACTGCAACAAAAGTTCAGATTCTCTTGGCCTTTTAGATGCAATGAGGTTTGAATTCCAATTTATTATGTGTAATTATTAGATGATAATATAATGTTAATAGATTATAAAAATAAAACTATCATCTTCAGAAAAAATAATATGATGGATGATAAATAGTTATTACCTGCGTCTTTTTATATATTGTATGATCTCTATGTCTCTCAGAGGATGCCCTTATTCAACATTAAAACAATTCAGTATCTCACACTGAAAAACATTTGTCTAGATTGATAATAGAAGTTATTTACTCCAGTAATCACTCTTTTAAGACTCTCTGAGTGTAGCTTTGTTAGATTAGAGGTGACCCTTATGGCTCTCATTCAGTAACAATATCCTCTACTACATTTAGCATAGTGCTTTTCAAGTAGCAGTGGTCTCAGAAGAATTAAGTTAATGAAGGAAGATAGTAAGAAGACAGTTACTGAACTTAAATAAGTCTGCTTTGCCATAATTTCTTGGAGAACACATTTTGCTGTAAAAGTGAGGTACTTACAGGAGCAATGGTTACACTCTGTGTAGTGGCAGTGCCTTCAAGAAACTGTTTCCTTTTGATGCAAACAACAATTAATAGAGAAGCATAGCAGAAAGTAGCGATGTTTGAAGCAATGGGAAAAGTTGTGTATCTAAATGTAGACATACACCTGACGAACCACTGGAAAATAAAGTAATAAATCTCTGCTCAAAATCAGGGGCTATCCATATATTCATCATGAGTTAAAAGTTCTCGAGCCTGATTGAAGGCAGTGTTTATTCATGTTTCCCAAGTTACAGGAGTTGCCAATCAGATGAAGAACATTAACCACTAAGTAAATCATTAACTGGGGATTTTGCAAAGCAAAATGACCAGTAGCTTGAATCAGAAGTCTTCCCTTTGGTATTTGTTAATACACAATATTTGTTTAGCATCCCCTGAAAAATGTCAGGCTTAATAGATGGTAAAGATTGTTTCCTGTTCAGTTTTTGTTATTGAGGTAAGAAAATTATCATTTGAGCTTACCATTTCAAGGTCTTCCCCAGTACTTTTCAAACACTTTCGCATCATTACTTCTTCACTTATGTAATATACTGTATAAAAACTCAGAATACATCATAAGATCCTACTCACTACTGGGATTATATATTCATAAAACCATTTTGTTTACAAGACTGTATGTGTGTCAGTAGCTCAAAGAGCAGCTTCCATTGAATGCTGGAACTGTTGTATACAACCATCTTCACATTTCTTCTGACTTTAAAACTGGATTCCAGCTAATGGATTTTTATCTTTGTTTGAGGTAGAAGTGGATGCTTGGAATCTGTTATTGTCTGTCATAAGTCCTTTGCTCACCTGGTTAAGTGAAAAGTTCACACTTGTAAGTGACAGAAGATTTTATAACAATTTCTTTAATTTCTAAAAGATGGCAAACAGCATGAGTAATGGTTAACAATTTCAAGACCAAGGAGATAAGCAAAAGATAAGTAGGGAAAAACATAAGCATATTAAATTTTGTTATGCCTCTAGGGATAGGCAAATTTTTCTTTTCCATATAAAACTTTATATAAAACTGTGCTATTAAAATGTCATTGTTATATTTCCTTTTTAAAGAGATGGGTTTTATAAATGTAGGCTGCTGGGGTTTGGGGATTTTAGGTTATGGTTTTTTTCCTTAGCACAAGTCTGTGGACAAAAGAAGCCTAGGAGCACAGAAAGTAATTTGCTAGCTGATTTTGGCAAATAAGCCACACAGCACAATCATTTAAAACTTTTAGAGTACTCTTGAACCCATTTGACTTCCAAAGATGCATTTCATACAGTTCAAAGAAAACTATATCTGGCTTGTGCACGCATGAAAATCTTGTTGCAGAAAATGTATGCAGACTTACTAAGGCTAATATTAAGTTTATAGCATATATCTCCTACCCATAATTTCACTGTTGATTTTATTCCATGTATAATTATTTTGTAGGAAGATGCAACTGAGGGTATGATAAAGAAAAAGAATAACCCTTATTGTTCAAGTTTCCCAGGTTCTTCATCGCATAGGTTCAGAATTTTGATATGCCAACCATACATGGTTGAATATTTTAAAGAATTTGCCATGCCTTTTGGCCTGCAAATAATTTAATATTCAGATTTTTTATCAGGGCTAGATAAGATTGGCTACCATAGATTCTTTATTGGGATTTTAATTAATTCAAATAAGGATCTGTCTATTAGAATTCCAAACCAGAGATACTACTCTAATTGTTCTTATCTTCAATTGCACACAGATTTAAAAATGCTTGGTTTGTTCACTAGTTGCTGACCCATTGACTTCATAGGAAGCAGTCTAATCAGATTCATTAGGTGTTGAGTTAAGCCAGTAGTAAGGTCATGAATGTGAAATCACAGTTTCAAAATTCATAGCAATATTCCACTAGAATTTCACTACTTTTCATTTACAGATTTTTCTCCATGTTATCCTCATGTGACAAACTAGTGAAGCTGCCTGCTCGGGATTGGGAGATTTTTAACACCTTTTTTATAATTATTTTCCTCCTTATACTTCATTTTCTTTTTAATGACTCTTTGTTCAGTTGACTAAACTGAGCAGACAGACAATGTACAATAAAACAAGTGTGTGATAACAAAAGCATGCAACAAAGAGAAGCCATCCTAGTGTTTAAGACTGTAATGGTCCTTTTGTCCTACTAGGACTAGATGGTTTCTACTTGCAACAAGTTTTTTCAGTGTGAGAATGGTCTTCACAGGCAAACACACATCCCAGCAGTTGCCATGTGTTTCACACTGACATCTGCAATGATAAAGATCCAGTTCCCAAAAACATCTGGTGTTCCATCTTCATGAGGGTAGAGCTGGTGGGCTACGGCAGTCTAATTCCCATCCCTTGTTGTTCTAATGTTGGGTGGTTTTGGTGTGTGGAAGTCACTGGTGAAAAACACCAGCAAAGACCTTCCATAGAAGAGTAGAGGCATCTGTGAAAAGGGAATTAAAAACAGATCCTGACAGTTTCCTGTCACTATATTTCAAGGTGTATTTGCTTTAAAAGAATAGATAAATATCAAAACGCACATGTATATGATACACTTCTACTTTATATTCTAGGTTGGTTTTCTTAGCATTCTTCTCTGTGTCTTTAACAGATATATATATTAGTGTCCCATGACATTTCCTTAAAACATTCAAATCTTGAGTATATAGAAATTATATTTTTTATACATTACATTACTAACCTAAATGCACATTTTCCTATGTTGGAGGCATGCACAGCTTTAAAAGAACCTTCCTGTTCTTGTACTTCTGCATTTGCTTTACATACCAAACATAAAAAGGACATTAAAAAGTAATGTGAAGGAAAAATATTGCAAAAGAATAAAAATACAGTGCTCTCTCTAAACCTCCCACACTGGAATTGAGTACAATTCCAACAAGCCACAAGTGTACATCATATGCATAGGTGAAAATGTGATTATAAGAGGTCTGATGACAGTTCTGGGTCCACAAAACATTCATCTCAATATAAACATCTGTTATGTATTCAAGGCATAACTGTGCAGAATATAGAGCTATAACTGAGGTTTTAAATGCAGACGTATCAGGAAACTCCAGGTTATTACTCTAACAGGAACTCAAATTTGATCACATTATAAAAAGATAGTATTTTTTATTTGTGTACATGATGCTAGGCTTCATGCCTTTTTATACTGAGACGGAATTGCTTCAGCTCAACAGAGTGTAGGGACTACTGATTTGGAGTGATGCACTTATTTCTCAGTTATGGGATTGATGCACTCTTCTGACAGAGAGACTCTAATGAACTGGGCTGTTGGTGGCTGTCAATATATATTGTGGAAATCCTGTGGTTTGACTGGCTGCTCCCTGTCATAAACCAGCAATAAATATGATGCCCCCAACTTCTGTATTCCTCTGCTGATAGCTCAAATGGCCAAATCCTTTGCACTATCTATAAAACACCCTGCTATCAGATGTTAATAATTTGGCCAAACTTTAGCCATGCAGCATTAAATTTCCTGTGCCTCATGTCTATCCCTAGGCAAATATGTTTTTTAATTTCTTCTAAAACCATTTTTGGGAAAAAAAATAAGGGGAAACCATATTAACCATGCAAGCTCTTTTCACAGTTCTCTCTTCATGTCTTGCTGCATTTCCAAAAGTGCAGACTCAAATGCAAAAAAAAAGTTGGGCTAAACTGCTGGGCACTGAAAACCTCAGCTTTGTACAGTTCAGCAGCCTGAGACATGAGAGGATATATCACCTTGTTTATTTTCTTGGGCATTTTTATTCTTCTAACCCCAGATTAGTCACATGTAAACAGGACTAAAGAGTCACTCCTATCAGTCAAATAGCTTTCCACAGTCTCATTCTTCTTGTCAAATCAACAATTCACATACTGTTCTATGGGGTTTTAAAAACAAATATTATAACGGTAATTTTCTTAGCACCAAGGTGTCTCAGGCTAAAGGCTTAGCATGCCCTCTCAGATGCAAAACTTCAGTATCACTAGTAATCAGAAAACAAGAAAACACCAATATGTCACTTTGAAAGCCTAATATGGCTTCATGTTTCACAGCTGAGGTTTAGATCACTGGTTTGGTCCACCCTGATTTGGCCCCCTATTTTAATGAAAATGAATGCTACAAGAAATGATTATAAAAATATCACTGAGAGCTGTCATGGGGGATTCTTTTGAGCAGATTAAAAATGTGTTTCCTTCCTTCCTTCCTTTCTTCCTTCCTTCCTTCCTTCCTTCCTTCCTTCCTTCCTTCCTTCCTTCCTTCCTTCCTTCCTTCCTTCCTTCCTTCTCTCTGTCTTTAGACTATTTGTCCACAGAAGGATGGAGTTGTTGCTAGGCTTGCCAGTGAACACAAGCTTCTTTGGTGGAAGAATATCACCCATGAGAATAAAACTACAACCCATACCCTTACCAGTGCCAACACAGTGCCAGGGAGGCTGCACTAAACTGATCTAGTGAAGGCTGCAGCTTTATGAGTTTTTACTTTAACAATCCTAAAACCTTACACATATACACACACGCGCGCGCGCACAAAACAAAATAAATAGGTGCAAAATTTTCCTAACCTTGAACTTTAAGGAAAAATAGTAGTGACATTTTCAACCAAGCCTTTGCTAGGAGAAAAATAGCCAATTTTAACCCCTCCAGCCTTCATTCAGACAAACAGACTTGCCTTCCCCCCCAGCCACCCATGAACACATCAGTGTATCTTTGTGAACAGAGTAGAAATTAAAACAGAATTTGACTCTGTGTAATGAAATCTATTTTTACCTCAAAAAAAGCCTGTCAGGTTACAAATGCAAACTCTTTCTAGTAAATTTTCCTTTCATTTTATTTCTTTCATTTGCTTTTTTGTCCCCCCCCCTTTTTTTTTTTTTACTCTCTCTCTCTTTCTGAAGCAGAATGAAAAGAGTTCTTTAACCAAACAAATGTAAATACGAAAGTGGTAGGGATTTTTTTAGAAGTATGTTTTTCAGTTCATCTAACAAAGACATATCTGTCTGCTCGAATGATTCCTTACTGAATATGAATGAGAAGCCCTTTAATGAGGTACGGTAATTAAGCTCTGGCAAGCCCCCCTAGCCCCCTGTCAGCAGCTTCCCAGGCAAACAGCCATTGAATCCAATGATTGACAAACCAGACGCTGGACATGTACTGTAGCTGATGGGGAACAATGGGCTGGGGGGCCATGGTATCTGACATACCCAGCTGTTTCAGCCCCATCAAAGGGCTAGGCCCTTGGTGTGTCCATCTTGCTGTCCTTGATGGCCTGACCTGCACATTTACCTGCCAGACTCTCCTGGCTCCTCTCAAGGTGCCCACCCCCAGCAAGCACAGGCTGGATGTGCACCTTTCCCATCCCATGTGTCGCTGCACAGGAGCGGGTTCTCTCCTCCAGTACTCATGTGTTGCAGTGCTCAGCTCATAAATCTTTTTAATTGTTAAAAGTCTTTAACTATAGAATAGGATTCATTATCCATTGTGTTTGCCAAAATGCTATCTAATAAGTTGCTTGTTTTATTAACCCTGACAGAAAAGAAAACAGGGTTCTTTATCTCCAGCTGTTGGAGACAGATATGGGATTTCTCAGAACAGTTTTGTTTAACACTTTGCAAAATGAGTGTGTTTAACAGGTGTGGGGAGACTGGCCTACAATTGATTGGCACACCTCTTCCTGCTGTCCTGTATCCACCCTGGATAAACAGTATCCATGCTAGCAGCCTGCATACATCTCAGAAATCATGTGTGAGGAATCGGTAAGGAAGAAAAATACATCAAGAAACAATCACAACATAAAAACCTAGGAGCCCTGGTTTTTACAACCCTGTAACTCTTGCTGTATGATCACTCAGCAGCCCAGATGAGAAGGATGCATCTTTGTTTTAATTGATTGTAGCCATATGGATTGGCATTATGAAGGACTACTTGATTTCCAGGCCAAGAGGTTAATTTCCTTCCTGTATGTCATCAATTCTATAACACATACACATGTATTACACTGTCCTCATGGTCATTTGGAAACATAGGTAATGGAGGTCTGGCTGCAGGATTTGTAGAATGAACTGGAGGATTATTTGAAATGTATGATGCCAACTTGCATTTTAAAAGCATATACAGGAAGGAGAATTGTACTTTTCAGGGAAGAGAAGAAAGAAAATTAATAATCTAAACATTCCCTACCTCCTAAGTAACACTGAAAATATGTGCAAATATGTATACAAGCAAACATTATCTGAATAAGCAGTTAGTGTCATTTGTCAAAATTGACAACCTCTTGTTATTAAAACTGAAAGCTCAACACTCTTCCTTCCTTCCTGGCCTTTTTTTTCTTCAAAACACAGAGATAAATCCCAGTACTACAATTAAACCACTAGCTAAATATTACTTCATTGGGCTTAACGATAGATTACAATGTGTGCATAATGACCCAGTTCTAGTAATATCATCTGATTTAGTAAGGAAATCAGAGTTTGCCATATGTTCACCAATAAGGTCTTAGAAATTCTTCTTCTTGTTCTTGATGTCTTAGCCAACTGCTAGTAAGGATGCTGTTTTGTCCTGAAATCATCTTGGTTTTGAGCATCAACCACATTAAAGTCATAACCATGTGGCTCATTTTATCATGCCACCTCTAGGAATGAGCAGGGGGTAATTTAACAACCTACCACCTGCCTGCTGTGAATACCTTAGTGCATTGAAGTTGCAGCCCTCTCTGAAAACTGATTTTCTGTTAACATCCACAGAAAGGGGATATGGCTTTAGGGACATTTTAAAGGATGAAAATGAATCTTGACATTTCCCCTGGATATATTAGCACCCAATTGATAAAAGTACTTAGCTTGTATGACAAACCAGAGAACAACATCAGAACCCAAAACAAGCAAAAATCAAAGCAACAGGCAAAGAAAGACTCCATTGTGCCATTTAGCTATGTATTTGCTAGATTTGTTATGTATTTATTATTTGTAGATTCATGAACTATGGGATGATAATGAGTAGTGTGTCTTCACTATGTATGGGCCAAGTCCAGACAGCGACTAAAGATTTGCCGTGTACCTACAGTTATTGTGGATCACAATGAGAGCTGCAGATGTTCAATATTACTCAAACTTTGATTGTCAGCTCCTTTATACAATCTCTTTTTGGTACTAGCCCCCTTAAATTTTGTCACTCCCATCTGCATATTAGGATCTGTTTTCCTTTATCAGGCAGACTGGACTTCAAGCAGCCATTCAGTAAATGTCCTACCTAGCCTGGATCCCATTTTGAGACAGGAGGAACTGTGGGAATCAGCCTCACTCCAGGTTAACAATGGAGTAATCACATTGGATTATGAACTGCTGATGATGGGGATTTTTTGACAGCTAACAATGATGACTAACATATTGAACCAGTATCTTCATTGTTCCATCAATGTTCTAGCAAGTAAGAGATAATGTTTAACTTCTGTTTCCTATGGTTCACTGTTTTATAATTTTCTTTTTAAATTAATTCAGGGTGTTAATTTTACATATTTAAATAATATATATTTTCATTCTCTTCTTCCAGTGACTCTCTTGTTCTTGTATTTCTTGAATTCACAGAGCCAAAAATAATTTTTGGCAAAAACTAGTATCCCTTCGGTATTAGTGGAGGTTTAGTAACTTATTTCAATATGGAGTGTGTCCAGTATTTACACATGTGTAAATATATATTTATATATATATATATATAAACATCTCATTACAATTTATAGATTTGAACTTGCATCTAAAATATTTAATCTAATATTTGTTTTAATTTAACTGTACTAATGACATGCTTAACTTGCTTCTGGAAGTAGAAATCTACTCTGAAGGAGAGTAGATTTACATTGGTTATAATGAAGAAATCCTTAATGACAAGGATGATGAGACACTGTAACAGGTTGCTAAGAGAAGTGGATGTCTTATCCCTGGAAGTGTTCAAGGTGAGGTCAAACAAGGCATTGAGCAACCTGATGGAACAAAAGATGTCCCTGCCATAGGAGAGGTTGTGGACTAGATGGCCTATAACAAGTCCTTTCCGATGAAAACCATTTTGTGATTCATTCTGTGATTCATTATGATATAAAGCACAGACACTAAGTACACTGTAATAATAAAATTTGCATTTTACCAAAATATTGTCCTTATTAAAATACTAGAGAAAAAGAGAGCTGGAGATGCTAAAAACACAGTGAAAGTGTCTTTCATTTGAATTTTTCACTTGTTTCCGGTTTGAAATTGAATTACTAATCCCAGAGCTGTCAGCAAATAGAGCATCCACTGGTGATTTCAGGTCTTTCTCCATCGAGATAGTAGTATGAAATGCTTAGCTAATTTTGCATGGGTCTCTCNGCACCCTGCATACATCTCAGAAATCATGTGTGAGGGATCGGTAAGGAAGAAAAATACATCAAGAAACAATCACAACATAAAAACCTAGGAGCCCTGGTTTTTACAACCCTGTAACTCTTGCTGTATGATCACTCAGCAGCCCAGATGAGAAGGATGCATCTTTGTTTTAATTGATTGTAGCCATATGGATTGGCATTATGAAGGACTACTTGATTTCCAGGCCAAGAGGTTAATTTCCTTCCTGTATGTCATCAATTCTATAACACATACACATGTATTACACTGTCCTCATGGTCATTTGGAAACATAGGTAATGGAGGTCTGGCTGCAGGATTTGTAGAATGAACTGGAGGATTATTTGAAATGTATGATGCCAACTTGCATTTTAAAAGCATATACAGGAAGGAGAATTGTACTTTTCAGGGAAGAGAAGAAAGAAAATTAATAATCTAAACATTCCCTACCTCCTAAGTAACACTGAAAATATGTGCAAATATGTATACAAGCAAACATTATCTGAATAAGCAGTTAGTGTCATTTGTCAAAATTGACAACCTCTTGTTATTAAAACTGAAAGCTCAACACTCTTCCTTCCTTCCTGGCCTTTTTTTTCTTCAAAACACAGAGATAAATCCCAGTACTACAATTAAACCACTAGCTAAATATTACTTCATTGGGCTTAACGATAGATTACAATGTGTGCATAATGACCCAGTTCTAGTAATATCATCTGATTTAGTAAGGAAATCAGAGTTTGCCATATGTTCACCAATAAGGTCTTAGAAATTCTTCTTCTTGTTCTTGATGTCTTAGCCAACTGCTAGTAAGGATGCTGTTTTGTCCTGAAATCATCTTGGTTTTGAGCATCAACCACATTAAAGTCATAACCATGTGGCTCATTTTATCATGCCACCTCTAGGAATGAGCAGGGGGTAATTTAACAACCTACCACCTGCCTGCTGTGAATACCTTAGTGCATTGAAGTTGCAGCCCTCTCTGAAAACTGATTTTCTGTTAACATCCACAGAAAGGGGATATGGCTTTAGGGACATTTTAAAGGATGAAAATGAATCTTGACATTTCCCCTGGATATATTAGCACCCAATTGATAAAAGTACTTAGCTTGTATGACAAACCAGAGAACAACATCAGAACCCAAAACAAGCAAAAATCAAAGCAACAGGCAAAGAAAGACTCCATTGTGCCATTTAGCTATGTATTTGCTAGATTTGTTATGTATTTATTATTTGTAGATTCATGAACTATGGGATGATAATGAGTAGTGTGTCTTCACTATGTATGGGCCAAGTCCAGACAGCGACTAAAGATTTGCCGTGTACCTACAGTTATTGTGGATCACAATGAGAGCTGCAGATGTTCAATATTACTCAAACTTTGATTGTCAGCTCCTTTATACAATCTCTTTTTGGTACTAGCCCCCTTAAATTTTGTCACTCCCATCTGCATATTAGGATCTGTTTTCCTTTATCAGGCAGACTGGACTTCAAGCAGCCATTCAGTAAATGTCCTACCTAGCCTGGATCCCATTTTGAGACAGGAGGAACTGTGGGAATCAGCCTCACTCCAGGTTAACAATGGAGTAATCACATTGGATTATGAACTGCTGATGATGGGGATTTTTTGACAGCTAACAATGATGACTAACATATTGAACCAGTATCTTCATTGTTCCATCAATGTTCTAGCAAGTAAGAGATAATGTTTAACTTCTGTTTCCTATGGTTCACTGTTTTATAATTTTCTTTTTAAATTAATTCAGGGTGTTAATTTTACATATTTAAATAATATATATTTTCATTCTCTTCTTCCAGTGACTCTCTTGTTCTTGTATTTCTTGAATTCACAGAGCCAAAAATAATTTTTGGCAAAAACTAGTATCCCTTCGGTATTAGTGGAGGTTTAGTAACTTATTTCAATATTGAGTGTGTCCAGTATTTACACATGTGTAAATATATATTTATATATATATATATATAAACATCTCATTACAATTTATAGATTTGAACTTGCATCTAAAATATTTAATCTAATATTTGTTTTAATTTAACTGTACTAATGACATGCTTAACTTGCTTCTGGAAGTAGAAATCTACTCTGAAGGAGAGTAGATTTACATTGGTTATAATGAAGAAATCCTTAATGACAAGGATGATGAGACACTGTAACAGGTTGCTAAGAGAAGTGGATGTCTTATCCCTGGAAGTGTTCAAGGTGAGGTCAAACAAGGCATTGAGCAACCTGATGGAACAAAAGATGTCCCTGCCATAGGAGAGGTTGTGGACTAGATGGCCTATAACAAGTCCTTTCCGATGAAAACCATTTTGTGATTCATTCTGTGATTCATTATGATATAAAGCACAGACACTAAGTACACTGTAATAATAAAATTTGCATTTTACCAAAATATTGTCCTTATTAAAATACTAGAGAAAAAGAGAGCTGGAGATGCTAAAAACACAGTGAAAGTGTCTTTCATTTGAATTTTTCACTTGTTTCCGGTTTGAAATTGAATTACTAATCCCAGAGCTGTCAGCAAATAGAGCATCCACTGGTTATTTCAGGTCTTTCTCCATCGAGATAGTAGTATGAAATGCTTAGCTAATTTTGCATGGGTCTCTCTAACATATTGCAGATAGCATAAAGATTCTAGTTAGATTGAAGTAAAACTAGCTGCTACAGCTTTTGGAGTCCCAAATCTTTTCATGTCCGTTTCTGCTGAATGCACTAGCATAAGACTGGGTGGAGAGTTATTGCAGATATCCTCTTTGCACACCCTACTTCTTGGACTTCCTGAACATCATTGATTACCAGTGGAGACAGAATATTTCCAAGTGGAATGTAATCACTGTCTTTTTACAGTCCTTGAATTCTTATGAGGGACTAAATCAGTCCAAATACACCTATTTAGTATCATAAAACTAAGGTGCTTCTCATGAGAACTCATGAAAAACAACCATTTCAAGAGGTATTCTTGATGTGTGGGATTTTTTTTTAATTCCATGAGCCTCTTTAATTAAAATAAGTTAATTACTTGATAATAAAAAATGCAAGCTGATTAATTTCTATATCCTTTGCATCAAGAAGGAAAGACAACACTGAGCTCTAGGAATGTTGAACTTTAACATGGATATGTGCTTTTCTAAAAGAAAGGAGAAAATGGTGGTGGTGATGATGATAGTAATAATAATAAATAGAGGTCTTTAAAATATTTTGAAGTCAAATATAGGGAAAAAGTTAAAACTGAGCCTGCCAAATTCAATCTTTCCAGTAAGCTGGACCTTCTTTTCTGCTAGTTGAAGGCATTTTTTCTGTCTTGAGAAGCTCCACACATCTGTTGCCTAATCTCATTAATTATTTATTAATTACTATTTAATGTTAATATTGTCTAATATTAATGTTTTGCTGAACTCTTCTTTCTCATGTCTCTGCAGTTGTCATCCTAATACTAGGACCTCTTCCTACTGGTTATCATTCTCTCTCCTCCAATACATGGTTACTAAGTTTACTTCAAAGACAAATTAGTCAATAGTTAAAGTCTTTATTGTTAGATTAGTATCCACCATCGCAGAACTTCTACCTGAAAGCCAGTGTGGTTTCAGAGCCAATAGGAGTACCACAGACATGGTATTCATTCTCAGACACTGCAACAGAAGTGTGGGGAAGAGAACAAAGAACTCTAACTTTCGTTGACCTCACCAAAGCTTTTGACACTGAGAAGAAAAGGTTTGTGGCAGATCTTGGAATGATTAGGATGTCCCCCCAAGTTCCTCTAAATGATCATCCTGCTGCATGAGGATCAGTGTGGCCAAGTCAGACATGGCACTGCCCTCTCTGAGCCCTTTCCCATAACCAATGGGGTGAAACAAGGTTGTGTTCTCGCACCAACTCTATTCACAGTCTTCTTCAGCATGATGCTCCAAAGGGCCATGACAGACCTTGATGAAGAAAATTACATCTTCATCCAATATTGTACTGATGGAAGCCTATTCAACCTAAGGCGACTGAAGNCGAGTGCTTCCATCAGCGCTGCCTCCATACAATCCTAAACATCCACTGGACAGACTACGTGACTAATGTGTCTGTTCTGGAGCAGGCAGAGGTCACCAGCATTGAGGCCATGCTGCTGAGAATGCAGCTCCGCTGGGCAGGGCACGTCTCCAGGATGGAGGATCGCTGCCTCCCTGAGATTGTGCTCTATGGTGAGCTTGTCACCGGCTGCTGCAAGAGAGGAGCCATGAAGAGGAGATACAGGGACTCTCTGAGACAATACCTCAGCCTTGGCCGTATTGACCACCATCAATGGTCCACTCTGGCCTCTCATCAGTACACATGGAGACACACCATTCATAACGCTGCTGCTTCCTTTGAGAACACATGCAGAATCAGTCTCTAGGAGAAACGACAACACAGAAAGAACCATGCCTCACCAATACTGCCTATGGAGACTTTCTGCTGTGCCTTTTGCAACTGAACTTGCCTATCTCACATCACCCTTTTTAGCCATCTACACACTTGCAGCAAGCGTGGACAGAGCCCTTCCCAAATATTTGTTCACAAAGCCTAGCCATGATGATGGTGATGATTGTTAGAATCATGTTTTTAAATTCACAGCTATGGTCAGTTATCAGAACTTAATCACAGAGGCATGATAATGAACAGACAGTCCCTTCTCTGAAGATCTTACAGAATAAACCATATAGTGAAGAAAACCATATATACTTCAGGATGAGAGGAAATGTCCTCGAATTGTACCAGGGGTGATTTAGATTTGGTATTAGGAAAACGTCCTTCATGGAAAGGGTAGTCCATCATTGAAACAGGTGGTCCAGGGAAGTGGTGGAATCACCATCCCTGAAAATGTTCAAAAAGCATGTGGATGTGGCACTTGGGGATATGGCTTAATGGTGAACACAGTCATGTTGGGTAAGTGGTTGGACTTGATGATCTCAGATGTCTTTTCCAACCTTAATGAACCTATGAAGACAGGAAGAGCAAAGTGATAGGAATTTTTGATTGTTATGATGATAATTTGCATTATTGTCCAGGTTTTGTAACAGGAGGGGTTTGACTGAAGTGTCTGTAGCATGTGGGACTGCCTTCCATTATAGGCAACAGCAGTGTGCCTATTGCACATGACATCATGCTAGATTCATGACTCAAGTCACTGAGTAGCATGTGGTACAGAGACATTGCCAAAGAGTTGCATCTGAGCTCATGAGCCCTGAAGAGTGAAATAAAGTAGAAGCTTCTGATATAAAACTTAGACCAATGTTTTCAGTTCTGGAAGTTGCTTAATTTGTATAGCCTAATAAAACTGGTACTAAGGCAATTTCTTTGCCCTAAAGGTAAATGTTGTGACTGCAATTTCGTGTAAAGATAGTTGTGCTAGCTTTAAAATAGCTAGACAAGACAATATTAGCAGCGTAATGAGGAATCAACATGGGCATTTACCTTCCTTCTGAGGTGGCCACACCATGCAGGTGTGGCACAGCTGGCTGCTGTTGGCACCCTCATTACTTTAATGACAAAAAGTGGCTATGGCTCCAGAAGAGACAGATAGCTCAGAAAGAAGTTTTGGCTGTTGAGATATTTAAAGCAGAAACAGAGGAGACCTGTCAGGACCCACTGAGGAACTTGCTGAGTCTCCTCTGGGGCATAGGTACATGGGATGCTTCCCATGAAGAAAGACTGAAAGACTTGATTGTTCACCTTCCATTAGACCTATCCACACCTCAAGCACAAGTTGTCCTTTGCTTCTGTCAGCATTCTGACCTTGAAATAGCCCAGAACATATTTTCCCCCATCCTTTTGAGAGTGACTCCTACCTTGAGAACTGCAACAAAATCTGTTTTGCCTTGCAGCAGTGACCAGGAAGCAACTGGTTTTCCACATTGGCAAGATTGTTTCTTTAGAATTTGCCTTTCTCCACAGCTTGAGGAGACCCACACCCTATCACTGCACTGTATGCATACCAATTATCCCTAGCCAGAACTGACGGGAAATTTCTATGAACTTCAACAAACCGTTGTCTGTGATAGCCCACATAATAAAACTTCTCTTCCAGTTTTTTATTTCATGAGTCCCCTATGTTGAAATGCTTCAAAACTGCTTTTCTTCTCTTGCGTTTCGCTGAAGTTGCTTTCTTGAAGATAGAGGGTTATAGAAATAATAATCAAAAAGTTTTGGTTGTTTTTATTTTTTTAAGTGGTGACAGCACTGCTTTTATCTTCCTCTGGTGTGAAGTATTATTATAAGTTGTTTAATTTGATATTTTTCTTACATTTTTAAAAATGTCTGTAAATGTTCAATTAAATAATTTGCTTTCTTCTGAAACAAACATCTCACCAAACTCAATACGAGAAACTGTGAAGGTGGATGTGTTTTTTAAATTTGTTCACTACTGGGTCACAGTTTTCATTGGATTTTGCAGACCTGATTGCTGTCAGAGGGTAGGTCCTCATTTTAAAACCTTGAAATCCTTTGCACAGACAGCTGTTTTAGCTAATGTAAATTGATAGACAAATGTAAATTCCTCATGGGAGGCTTGGCAGAGTCTTGTCAGTAGTAACCAGATAATCAGATTGCAAATCCACTGTACGTATAAAGCACAAAAAGTCTCTTCAAACCAAATCACTTGTTTGCTGTTCCAAGGTATGTATTCCGAGTTCTTTGAGGGAATGTGCACAGTTCCCACTTTTTTTGCTAAATTGGGGTTTTAGTATGGGTGATTTTTTATAAAAGATATTGAGAATATATGGGGCAGAGAATTTGGTAGAACTGTTGTGTACAAAACATTTGCCCAACATTTTTAGAAATTCAGAAGTTAGTAAATCTCATGACCATCTGCCCTGAATTTCTCTGCTTGTTGTTATATCTCTGATGTTTTACAAATTCTGTATCCAGCTCTAAGGGAGTTGCTTCTCTCTCTCCCTCTCTTTTTCACTTCTAAGTCAGTAAACTATGATGTATGTGTCTCCCCCTGAATAACGTTATTATATGATGCTGCTGGAGCCCTGAATAGCTTGGCTGTGGACTGCTAAACCTTTTGAACGTAATTGTTTTAACACCATGAAATGAAGTAATGCATAAAATTGATAATAAACGGATATCTCTCTGCCTCTGCATGCAAATGAGCACTTAGCACCAGGGCACAGATGCCACCATTGTTTCTCCCCTGAAAATGACAAAGTAAGTGAAAATATCTACCAAGAGCTTAGAAAGTACGGTAGTTGCATTTTCATTATATTTCAGACTTTCACAGAGTTGGGAAAGCAAACTCTCCTGCCAGCATTCAGAAAAGGGTTGGATAATGCCTGTCTGTAGTACACTGGAACATACAGCGAAGCAAGGTTTTGTTGATTTTTTTTTTTTTTTGAAGATAAAGAATATAGTTATTAGTGATTCTCTTCTACTTTCATGTTTTCAATTTTACAATCTCATTTTTGTTTTAAAACAAAGACTGTATTTTTTATCTGTGTCCTGCCTCCTCCTTGACCTCCTCTGAAAAGCAGACCTAGAATCAAGGTCTTACACCCATTAATCTGCAGTTCATATTAAAGGGGCACATTTGGAATACCTTGTGTCTGGCTGCAGCTTTGGATATAACCTTTGTTTGTTTTCTAATTTCTACTTTTAGTTAATAAATATATCCAGAAACTAAAATTATTACTTTGTTCTAGAAATGTACAAGCTTGGGTTTTTTCTCCTTCTGTTTTAACAAAAGGGTAGAAATCCATAAAAGAGGAGCATTATTTTGTGGATTAATCCTTCAATTTTCAAGCATTAGCTGTATTGCTGTTCATTTCACAAAGGCATCTTACTCAGAGTAAGAAGGTCTAAATTAGCTTGTTGCATTTTTTATGTTTGCTCCTAGGTTAATGGTTTGAAGTTCCTTATTATTTGACTCCAACATGTTTACAAATGCTTAAATAGCAATAGATCATATTCATATTTGAAACCATCATCATTTTCATAGGGGTTTCCTAAGAGTACAAAAGTAACTTTACACCTTTCTTCTATTTTTATGAAAGAAATTATCACTTGAGTCACAGTTGAAATCTTTGCTGAAGTCCAGACATCTGACATTTGATTCTGCTGCATCTGAATGTCTGTTGCCTGTTTATAGAGAATTGCCTCATCTTTAATTTTCCTTTTTTTTTTTTCTCTCATGTTGCTTGATTTCTTGTTTCAATACTCTGTAATTCCGTGCCCACCATTTCCTCCCTTGTGTCACTTATTCCCCTTGCCTTCCAGTAGCTCTCTACAGTTTGGGGCCTCATCTTTCATCAGTAAGTTCTCAGGATAGTCCCCAGTCTGCACAGAAAGGAGTTCCACCTCTTTATGAGGTTCCCAAGTATAGTCATACTTTTTCAAACATAGTTGATTTGAAAATCCAAACTTAGGGAGAAGTTTCATTTTGTGTTCATTTAATTCAATCAAAATGGAAGCTACTATGAAAAAATCCAGTCTCAGCATCTGGCCCTTATCCATATTTGAATGTCTCAGCTGCACTTCCTATCTTAGGCCTGGCAATTGTGTGGCAAGTCGGAGAGCACAGTTTATCTGATAGAACTCCCCTTTTATTTTCCCATTTGGCATATTATGTTTTTTTCATCCAGTCACGAGCTGATCTGACTCACTTGAAGGGTCACCACTGACAGACCTCATGCAAGAGAAGTGACAGAAGAATGTAATCAGACCTGGGGGAGTAAGGGTCCACTCTTGTCCACAGTAACCTGCCTTTTCATCAGGTTGAGTAATGTCACACAGTACCCTAAACTCTCATTAGTTTCAGACTCCAGACTCTTTGATGATGCTATTGAATTCTAGTAATCTGTTCTTTCAGTTTGTTTCTTTCCTATATTTCAAATCAACAAAGTTTTATCTTAGCTGGTGGGTTTTTTGTATTTTCTGTAATTCCTTTTCACTCATACTTGGAAATGAAATGGTTGTGTTCATTTATAAAATCTCCAAGCGTTTTAGCAGATTTTCTGCTATTTTAAGCTCTCTTAGTTTTTAAATTAGTATCCTTGAAAAGCAGATTTTTTATTATACACATATTGGTTCTTCAGTTTCTAGTTATCACAGATACCATGGTCTCTCCTACCTTCTTTGACTCTCTTCTTCATATTCTCAACAATTTCCCATCATTTAGAATCATAATTAGAAGATCTTCCCCTCTGTGCTGGTTTAAAGGTAAACTGGTGGAAGAAATGAACACAACTCAAGAGAGATTACAAGTCAGAGTCATGATTTACTTTAAAAGAGTACAATAAATACAATTATACAGAGAAAAGATTGGTTTTAACCCGCAAAACACAGATGTATAACCTGGCACCCTGGGGCACAAACAGAATGGAGTTTGTTAACCCTTGTGCTGAGCACCATGTGGTCTCCCTGAGTGCAAAGTAAAAGGAAAGGAAAACCTGTTGGTAAAGATGATGGTAGCAGTCTTGTCAAGAGTGGTGGTTGCAGTCCTGTTGAGGTTCTGGTCCTCCTATGGATGCTACAAGCGGTACCAGAAGTCCCCAAAATCCCAAAATTATATACACTCCGGTTCCGGTGGGAATGCCCAGTACCTTCCCCAGGGCAGGGAGTGAGTCTGTGAGTCATGGGATATTTTTGGAATGATGGTCAGGGTCATTGCAGCTGCCTACTGTGCCAGTCCCTAATGGCCCATTAGCAGACATGACCCCTCAGGCTGAGTGTGAAGGTGCTAATGCCTCCCCAGAGGGGAGTTATGACAGCTGATTCACTGGCATGAAGACAGAACCATTCCCGTGCCTCCCAGGCTTCTTTTAACACCCAGCTTGTAGCCTGAGGTGTCAGGTGTGCCCTGGGCAGTTGCTGCAAGCAATCCATTACTAATAGTTCATCAGAAATGACACAGAGGGTGTAGAATATGCAGTTTTGGTTACACCCACAGAGTGATAAGCTGGTCCCGACCGCTGTAACTAAGACACCTTCTAAATGCTTTCTCTTTATGAATCAAGAAAATTATCACCAATGGAACAAAATTGTCTCACCCATTGACTCTTTTCCTTACCAATACATGGACAGTTAAAATATCTACTTTCCACTGAGGTCAGAGTCTTCGATTTCTTTGGTTGATATTCACCAAAAGCTTTGTCCAGTGATCTGTACTGTATTCCATGTCCAAACAGCCCAAGATTCTTCTCTTTGTAGTCACTGCCAACCAGCTTTCATCAATTCCCTCTGTCAGCATTATAGAGGTTTTTCATCACCTTATCCTTCCTGACTTATAGTCTTCCATATTTATAGATCAGTCATGAGAATAAACCACCAAGACTCCATTTTACTAATATTTTGATGACATAAGAAGACATCCAGATCCTCCCTGTTATATATCTTATTCTTGACCAGCACAGAGGCACCTGCTCAGCAGGAACATCCAGCTCTCCACATTTTTTTTTTCACCTCTGTTATGATTAAGCTTGTCCTCATGTTGTTTAGGCCTTCTCAAGTAACTGTTTTATTTCAGCGTTTTTACACAAGTCCACAGTTTGATCATTGTTTGCAGTTTTCACCTAGTTAGCAAATGATAAACAACAGTACACCTACCTGTCTTCACAAGGACTCAGTGCTTGATGAACAGATTAGGAACATTATCAAAGTATTTACCAGAAGTGTATATTTTCACTGAAAGATAATCAGTATTCTGAAATGCATTTACCTAGCAGTGAATGGATAGATGACATTATTTCCCATTTAGAATAATAAAAATGTTGTTAGTTAAACCATGCTGGTTTTGAAGTCCTTGGTAGAAACATTACATTATTTTTAAAATTAATTTTTAGTTTTGTTGTGTCATAAGCATTTCTGTGTATACATGTATGTCATGTCCAGCACAATGGTCCCAATGCAGAGTGTGAAATTTGTCCCATGAGAAACCTATAGACAATCATAATTCTAGATCTAAAATTAGATCAGGCTTCACATCCTTTCAATTTCAAGAATCACTGATCAAAGGGAAGACAGACAGACTACTAATAAGTTGCTTTCAGTATAGAATGATTAATGGACAATCAGGATCTAGCAAGAATAAGTAGCAACAAAAGGTATTCGATGGGAGTTCTTTAAATATCTCACCTTATGTTTAAATGCACATGATGGTAGAAAAAGAAAAATTCAGTATCTTCCAATAAGGAATTCAGAACAGTTATACAGTGAACAGACACTAAAGTCTTTTGATGAAGTATTTCAGTAATATACAAGTAACAAATCCCTGAGCTACACAAATCTCATATTACAGAGTGCTCAATGTGGTTATGAGTGAACTTCGTAGATTTATGCTACATCATAAAAATCATGAGATGTTTTATGCATGGCTTTGATAGAGAACTTAGTGAAATGTTCTTTGAAATTCTGTTTCTTGCTCAAAGTTGACCCTCACTGTAAAGTTTTGGAACATAATGAAATCATTTGCATTAAAACAGAAAATAATGTATACATAGATGTATGTATTCTGCTCCTTCTTAACCCACACCACCTGCTCAGAAAATATATTATCCCTTTAGAATCTAATTACTGCCTTCTGATAAGCCAATCTGGAGAGCTTGTCCAATAATAGTCTAGAAGTCTCAAACCACTAGTTAAATAAGGAGAATGTTTCTCTGCTTTCTCAGTACCACAGTTAAGGATTTTACATAAGAATCCTCTCATTTTAGCCTATAAATAGTATCACCAGTTCTGGTAAAATGAGAACAGAATTATTTCAAACTCAAATCACAACTGAAGGGTGATTAAAGTAAAAAATAGACTTAATTTGTCTGTATGTTGTTTTTCAAATATGCACTTCATCAAGCCCTTGTTTGCAAAGTGACACCAAATTGTTGTCTGAATTAAAACTGTTCCAATATATTTAGCAATATTGAAGTACATAGAATTATGGATTATGCTAAGCTGGAAGAGACCCATGAGGATTATCAAGACCAACTCCTGGCTCCATGCAGGAAACCCCAAGAATCAAACCGTATGCCTGAGAGAACCGTCCAAATGCTTCTTGAACTCTTCTGTGCTTTGTGCTATGATGGCTTCCCTGGGGTGCCTGTTCCAGCATCCAACCACATTCTGGGTAAAAAATTTTTTCCTGTCTAACCTAAACATCCCCCAACTCACCTTCATGCCATTTCCTCAAGTCCTGTCTCTGGTCACAAGAGTGAAGAGATTGGTACTTGCCGCTCCTCTTCCCCGCATGAGTAAGTTGTAGACTGCAATGAGGTTTCCCCTCAGTCTTCTCTTCTCCAGGCTGAACAGGCCAAGTGACCTCAGCTGCTCCTCATACAGCCTTCCCTCCAGACCCTTCAACATCCTTGTTGTCCTTCTCTGGATGCTTTCTAAAAGCTTAATATTTTTTCATATTGTGATGCACAAAACTGCACACGGTATTCAAAGTGAGTCCACACCAGTGCAGAGTAAAGAAATTCTAGCTGTCTGGCAAAGTTCAGCTTTGCAACTTTTTTTGGATTGTTTACCTAACAGTCAATAATGTAAGCTTTGCTTCATTATGAACTCCAGAATAAGATACATTCTTCTGTTTACCTTCTCACTGGCATCCTTCAGCTCTTCCTTAAGAGATTGTATTTGAGAAACAAACCAGTACTGTTGGCAGCCAAAGAACTTGTGTGCCATCAGTGATAACAATGCTTCCTTTGTCTGACTTGGGTGTATGTGTGTAAGTTCTTTGGGTTCTCTTTTACCTTGCATGCACACAGTGCCAAGCATGAGGATCTTTCACCTCTGTGAGGTTAAAAATTAAGAACTCATCCTCAGCCATTACAGACTGTAAAATCTAGCTCAATTTTAAGGAATTATGGTTTCTTTCAATATGGCTTTGAAAGAATCTTGGATTTAAATGTGTCAAGGTGCCTAGGTGTATTCTCATGCATAAAAATTCCATGCTCAGTTTGGGGTATGTAGGTCGATGGGTTCAAAAGCAGAGATGTGTTCCAAGCTCTTCTGGTAGTTACTGCTATACTGCAAAACAAAAAAAAAATAGAAGGCTGAAAAATGAAGTAATGTGCTTAGTCTTTAGAAGACTAATGAAACCTATATATTCACAAAGAGTAGAAAACTGAGGCAAAAAAACAGCAGAGAACAAGAATAAATCAAACTTAGGAACAGTGATGCATATGGTCTTTCCCAGTCTTATGTTCTGCAGATCTATCTGTGGAATGAGAATAATTAAAATGCAAATAGTAACTCTTTGTCTTGTTGTACGTCTTGTCTCTCCTACATGTTTAAGCCTTCATAAGCGGCACCTCTGCTCTATAGATTTTTAAAAGTTGTAGAGATACAAAAAACTTTAATATTATTGGGAAAATGGTAGGGAGGATTTTCAATGAAACTTAAAGGAGTTGGTTTCCAAACCCTCCAGAGAATCGTTTCAACCAATATTACTTAAAATCCATGTTATTTAAGATTATTTTCAGGAGCTTAAAATGTGCGTATTGTCTACTCTATCAGTGATCTAGTAGGTGTCAGTTCAGCTGCTACCACTGATTAGGTAGAAAACATGTTGGTATTTCTAAGAAGAGATTTTGCTCTTTTTTAAGATTAGTGTTTAATAGCTGCAGGGGCAATGACATGTGTTAGTCTCTTTCAGGGTGCTGTGTATTGTATCTTGACAACTAACCCTAGATTAATCCTTGCTGAAAATATACATTTCATTGAAGCACCAGGAAAAGGAGGCTAGTTTCCTTAACCTATGACTATGGACAGAGTTTCACACTGCAAACCAATTATTCATCCAAAATAAACTCTGCCTATACAAATATCAAGCTCTCTTTGTTCTTTGCCTGTAGAAGAAGTCTGGGGCAAGTGGACTCTCAATTTGAATACCTAATTCAAGTGATATAGGGTTAGATAGGGTTTATCCAAGCCACAGAGACTAGGTCTCTATGCCATCTAGGCACTTATTGGGAGATTGTCCCTATGCTTGATTGAAGACCACAGTCTTTCAAAATTGTCTTGCTTGTGGAAGATGAACCCACACAACTCATACTGCCCTCTCAATACCATGAATCTTTTGCATTACCTGTTTTACCTAATTCACTACCTTTGGTTCAACTCAAGTTCATTTAAATTACTCTTTACTGAAGTAGTAATTTAGGCACATTTCAATTTTAGCTCACTCCTCCACTATTAACATCAGTAGAAGCATCAGCATCAGGTCAGTGCTTATCAGTCTCCATGGATTTGTATGGCCAAAAAAGGTGTTGCAATCATCTCCTCTGACTTGTTGTATAATATTAATGCGTAGTATCTCACTAAGTAAATTATACATCAAAATTCCTACCCTGTTATGGTCAACAGGTATTTTGTCATTCCCTTTAAAGAAAGCATGTTTAAGGCTCAGGAGTAATTTTGGGTTTAAGAATTTGAATGTCAGTTAAACTCTCAACCCTTTTGCAGCACTGATTTTCTTGTTTCTGGAAATATTACTCTAGAAAGCTTGCTTAAACAACAGCCTTGTCCCAAAAACTTAAGATAAATTAAGCTCACATGAAAACACTTTATGGCCACATGAATTCATTTCATTACACCAAACCTCTATCTAAATACCATGAATTTTATTACAACATACACGCCAATGAACACTTTCTTAGGTTGTGCAGTTGGAAATTCCAACCATGAAGTAACAATGCAAACATCCAAGGTCAAAGCAGGAGGAGGTGGAGGAGAGGGACCCCAAGGGAGGGGGAGGGCTTAGAGTTGCAGCCCCTCTGTTGCCTGTGGTGAGGACCATGGTGAAATGAGCTGTTCCCTCAAAGCTCATGGAGGATCATTGGGGTGCAAAGACCCCCCTCCTGGAGCAGGATGCATGAAGGAGACTCTTACCCCGTGGGAGGCCCAGGATGGAGTGAGGTCCTAACCCACACTGCAGCAGGTACAGCTTATCCATAAGAGACTGCTTCCGATGGAGTGACAGGGCAATGTTGAAATCCAGCTCACCCAGAAAGCAGTGGGCCTTTATTAAAATCCTTCTGTGAACCAAGCAGGAAGCAGAAATTAATTAGAAGCTCTTCATACATTGGTTATATGATTCTTTCACTATCATTAAGATAAGGGGATGAAAGAGAGGAGTGTGCTGGGCCTGGTAGTAGGATACTCTGTTTTGAAAAGCACCTCACCTGGCTTCCTCAAGTGATTGCTTTATTTCTACAGACAAAGTAGCTTCCACAAGCAAACTTGAAGCTTCCTCCCACCCTTTCCTTCCTTGCACATTCAAACCAACAATAGGTAGTGTGGACTTCAAGCAGAAGCAGAGAATGTGGTTTTGCAGTACCTTGGGAGACACAGAAGCTGAAGACAGATTTCCTCCAATGATGGTGAGCAGTGGGGTAAAACACAATAAAATTCCTTTTGGGGAGTGAAAAAATAAAGTAAAAATGTACTTTGTGCGATTTGATTTTTATTAGACAAATTAAGGTATCCACTAATCCTATGATCTTACTCTGAAGTCTACAGGCTGAGTGCATCCTTTCTATCAGTTCAGGAAGTGTCTCAGAGGACCTGCTTTGTCTGAAGACTCAAAAGTAAACCTGCTAATAGAATCAGGTTCCTTGCTTGTCTAGACTCTTAATTTTCGTCACTATAATAAGTAATCTTGTTTAAAATAAATAAACCAGCTTTCCCCTCCTACTTTCATTGTGTTAAATGAAATCACTTCAGGATGTCACCTTTATGTGCCTAAACTTACTTTAAACTGCTGTGAGTTTTGAATTTTGCAATTAAATGTAGTTGTGATTCATTACCTTCTGCCCATCTCACCTGACTTCTAGGACTCTCATAGAAATTAGAGCTTTGATCTAAACAAGAATTACTAGTCAAAATAATTTTCAATAAGCAACACTTTCTCCTTATGTATATTCTTCCTTATGTAAACCTAAGACAAGGATTGAATGCATAACCTTAATGGAAAAAAGGAAGACAGACCCTACTAAATTT
Organism: Scytalopus superciliaris; assembly: GCA_013400415.1. Taxonomy (NCBI): domain Eukaryota; kingdom Metazoa; phylum Chordata; class Aves; order Passeriformes; family Rhinocryptidae; genus Scytalopus; species Scytalopus superciliaris. Next base: position 100,727 of record VXBX01001007.1, read on the forward strand.
TCAGCTCTGGGAGGAGACAGAATCAATCCCACTGTACGTTGTTTAATACCAACTTACTTCATTCAGTGTAATAACCAAAGTGTTCTCTTCCAGTGAGAATAATGTTCTTGTTGACCTCAAGAAAACTGTAGACTTTCCTGGTTCATTAAAAGTAAATGTCAAAGCAGGATTATGTATAAATGTGTTTATAGCTGATTACTTCATTTTCTCATAAAATCATGTGCAGAATTTTAAACCACCTATGTCATTGGTGACATGTACAATCACAATTCTAATGACATATGACAGACTTTTCCTCTTCCCCCCATCCTCTTGGCCTACCTATAAAGGGAAGAAAGAGGGGCAGTTCTTTGTGCATGGGGGCAAGTTTTGACAGCTGTACTACAAGGACCATTTAATCTTTAAGAAAGACATAAACTTTAGTTCAGAGTCTCTAAGCCCACCTCATAGCTATTGAAAACACAGGAAAGAAGTTCATCTTTCAATATTAAAAAAAAAAAAAAAATTACTTTAATCCCTCTGTCAATGCTCTTATGAATGGATGTGGGATCTAAACTTAAGAAATTATTTTCTTATATATAAAGGTACTATAGCAGTACAGGGAAATAAACTCCATACTTAGCTGATGCCTCCAGCCTCTACTCTGCTAAAGAGCAAGGGAGCCCTTGTGTTCTGTCATGGTTGCTGAGCCTGTATTAGTTGAATGGGATGTGGATCCCTTTGCAAATCTAACTCTGGGCTTGTTCTCTTGATATTCTGAAAATCTGAATCACTCTTAATCTAAGCAATGTGTTTATACATCTCACTAGAACTAGCAAGGTTGTTCCCACCATATTCAGTCTTGCACTGAAGTCACTGTTTCTTGGATCAAACAGATGCCGCTCAAATGACTAGAGTTCCTGAATTAGTCTTTTGGCTCATGTATGAAGACACAGAGTTGAAGGTCCATAATTTTTACTGTGTTTTAAAAGAATAAGTGATAATATCCAAGCATTACCTTTGCATTTCCTTACCTACTTTCCACCCCCCTCTTTTTTGATAGATCCACACAAGTGGACACTCCACACAAATGGTGCCTTGGTGTTTCAAACTAATGCCTGCTTTGTTGGTGACATTTAGAAATTCTGACACGTAAACAACAGTATGCTTCAAGAGGTAAGGTAAGACCTTCTTTTTCTTATAAAAAAATCCTGGAACTTTGTTTCTGAGCCATATCTTTGTTTTGTTTTGCTTTATGTTGTTTACAGATTTTTGCATTTACTCTAACCAGTACAAGACCATGAGGGTAAACACATCTACAGCACATTTTTTAAAAATCTTGCTCTATTTAGGGAGAATGTCTGTTCATATAAATTTCTTGCCTATGAAAAGCTTTTTTAAAATGTTTTAATTTACACTAATCCAGTCAAGGTGAGTAACTTCCATGGAAAAAATAAAAAAAAAAAAAAAAGGCACAGGCTGAGAGAGCACTACAGGCCTTAACACAGACATGCAATAATTCACATTATCTGTCCAAACAATATTAGAAGACCATAGTGTTTGTGCAGTTATGTAGAATGAGTGCTGTGGGGTTCTTCCTCTCCAAGCTCTGTTTCAAAGCAGCTGAATACAGAGGTGCAAAGAGGAGAAAAAAAATATACTTCTTATGGTACATTGGCTAGTAAGTACATCTAGAAAGGGTTTAGAGGACTTCTCATTTCCTACTGATACAGGTTGATTTCTGTGGTCTCTTGATCAACAGGAATGCACAGGAAGTAATGGATTTCATGTCCTGCTCCACCGTTTGAACATTTGGTGTACTCTCAAACAAAGGAGGTACTCAAAACAGGTAAGTGTTGAGGAATTTGCCTTCAAAATTAGTTAGTGTCTCTGTATAGACTTGTCAGGACATGTGCCTCTGTGTCATGGGACAAATGACAGGAGAAAAGGGGACAGTGTATTGATCTTAGATGCTTTTTTCCTTCCCCCTCCCTCAGATCGGGTACAGTGAAATCAAAATAGCCTGCACACTTGCTGAAAGCACTGAGTGCCTGCATACATGGAGATGTGATAAGCATGTCTATAAAAAGGAATAAAAATAGTCTAGACATGGTGGTATGTAAGACAAACACAAAGTGAAAGAAGAACAAATGTTGCTTCCGTGTATCAGGGAGGAAGAGAAAGTGCCAGGCCTAATTTTACTTTTAGACAATTCTGCTGATCCTCAGTGCCAGGGCACACATAAAAAAAATTCTAACAGCTTCTGAAGGATACTTTAAATTACAGACACAAGCTTGTCTTGACTCCTGATTTTTGTTATTTTATGGTGATTTGTCTTCGAAATCTTGCCTTGTTTCTCTGGAATTCCAGCTCTTTCAGTAACTTGAGGATATTTGAAATGTGTACATGGTTCCTAAAGGTTACCATTATGCAATTATGAAAACAAGGTATAAAGATGTGAGGATCACCTACGACAGAGCCAAGTATGACAGTTTTGGGGTTTTTTTTCCTTTAGCACAACAAGGGGACTTTCATGGTGATTTTTTATTATAAAAGTTATTTTGCTAAAAGTTCTATTTTAATTCAGTGAATAGATTTATTTTTAAAAAAAAGAACTATTTAAGCGGAGAATAGAGAATAAAAAAGTGAAACCAGTTCATCTGGTTTCACCTATTGTTTAGAGAAAAATCTAACTTGTGTTTGGTTATAACTATTACAGTATCCAACCTTGATTTGAAGCAATCAAGAGATGGATAATCCACCATTTCCTTTGGTAGTTTTTTCCAACAGTTAATCATTCTCACTGTGGCTTATTTCCAATTGGAATTTGTCTGGCTTTTAGCCATTGGTTCTTGTTATTTCTTTCTGTATTAGATTAAAGAGGCCTTTACTACCTTGTATTTTCTTCCTGTGAAGGCACTTACATACTGTAATCAAACCACCTCTCAATTTTCTTTTTGATAAGTTAAATGGATGGAGCTCTGCAAGTCTTCCAATGTAAAACAGTTTCTTCAGGCCTCAAAAATTTTTGTGGCTTTTTATCTCACCCTCTCCAATTCTTCAATATAGTTTTTAGAAAGTGGGCACAAGCTGTGTGCAATATCTCCATCTAATCCTCTAGAAACATGGTCCTAGTTGCCCTCATGTCTCACTCAACAGGCCAGGCAGCCTCATCCTCACTTTTCATTTTGTCAGAATTTTGCTATCCCCAAATCTTAACCACAGAAATATTTCCACAAGTACATCACTCTTCAAAGCACTGCATGGACCAGGCTCTTGGCTGTTTCCTCAGATTCTGAAGATGCACTTTGATTAAGCTATTTGGTCAAATGCTACATTTAATTTGTACAGAGTAGAAAGTTAGGTTCCCTACAAAAGGTAACATACAACTAAATACTGTTTCTTCTTTTAATTAGGTTTCTGAGGACAGTAATTTTTGCTAGCTATATATTTATTTTTTTCAGTAGTGACACAACATTAGATGTCATTCAGTTTCCCAAAATCCTTCAGTATCCTATGTCAGGTCTCTTTGAATTCTTACATATGATCAAGTCCATCAAATTACAAACTTCTATTTGTAAATAATATTTTATGTTGTCTTCTCCACGGACACCCCCTTGTTGTGGGGGAGAAGTTTGTGTGCCTTTATGAGGTTGTAAGCTATGCTGGAGGTGGTCTGTGCCTCCAGTAGGGTCTCCCATGCTAGTCAGGTCTCAACTGAAGGGTCAGACAAAGTGTGTCCACAGACAGGATGGACTTGCCAGCCTCCTGGCAACCATCCTAGGAGGACGACTCTAACTCCAAACCCGGGCCGATGGAGATCACTTAGCCCTGTAAGGCCATCCATCTACGAGAAGGATACACTAACTAAACCTACATCCTGAGGACTTCACTCTCACTGTCCAAGCTTCTTAGGCCCTGGCAGATGAACTGTAGGAGTAAAGGGTGGGGCCAGTCCCACGCACACTGTGCCTCACCTAAAAATCCACTGCGCAGGCTCGAAGGCTACACCCACATTTGCAAAGCCCTGCAGTGAGAGGTGAGGGGTGAAACGGCAGGTGAGAAGGTGCACTGGAAGCCACAGTCCCAACCCTGCATGCAGGTGGTTCAGGACATTGGTCACTCAAGATTGACTCGGAGATGACAGTCTTGTTCAGCAGCATCCTGAATGACCAAGCAGTCTTTTTCAAGGAGAGCA
>VXBX01001008.1:868-36308 GCA_013400415.1 Scytalopus superciliaris
CACCTTTGGAGGCAGGTGTACGCCTTTGTCTCTTTGCCTTTGTTCAACCGCATCAGAAGGTGCCTGTTGGCCATGGTCAGCCACCCAGGTGAGGGGTGGGGATGAGCTTTGGTTAGGCCATCTTTTCTAGGCCCCTCTCCATGTGGAGCAAGCAGTGCTCTCCTTGGAAAAGGCTGCTTGGTCACTCAGGATGTTGCCGAACATGGCTGTCATCTCCGGGTCAGTCTCAAGCAATGAATGTCCCAAATTGTCTGCATGCAGGGCTGGGGCTGCGGCTCCCAGGGCACCTTCTCACCTGCCGTTTTGTCTCTCACCTGGTGCTGCAGGGCTTGGCAAATGTGGGTGTCGCCTTTGAGCCTGTGCAGTGGGTTTTTTAGGTGAGGCACAGCATGGGCGGGACTGGCCCCACCCTTTACTCCTGAGGTTCATCTGCCAGGGCCAAGCAAGCTTCGACGGTGACAGTGAAGTCCTCAGGATGTGGGTTTAGTCAGAGTATCCTTCTCTTAGATGGATGGCCTTACAGGGCTAAGCGAGCTCCACCTGCCTGGGTTTGGATTTAAGAGTTGTCCTTCTCCTAGGATGGTTGCCAGGAGGCTGGTGAGCCCATCCTGCCCATGGACACACTTTGTCTGACCCTTCAGTTGAGATCTGACTGGCATGGGAGACCCTACCAGAGGCACAAACCACGGCCAGCATAGCCCCAACCTCATAAGGGCACAGAAGCTTCTCCCCTCCAACAACGGGGTGTCCGTGGAGAAGAAATGCAATGTAACTGTGTAGTTAATACCAAATACAGCATGGCAATGACTTTAAACCTAAGAATTAGTTTATCCTTGTAAACCTAAGCTGAAATCATTATGTTCTGTACTAAGTATCACAATCATAAATACATATATAAATATGCCGGCGGCTGTGGCCGAGTGGGTAAAGCCGCCGCCCCTGGATCCGTGCTCCTTCTCGGAAGGACGCCGGTTCGAGTCCTGCGGGTCTCGCTCTGCCAACTTCGTCCGGGCTTGCCCCGGCCAAGGCTAGAAGCGTCCCAGGGCTAAAGGGGGTGGGGCCAGTTCCGCGCACGCTGAGCTCCACGTAATAAATCCATTCGCGCAGGCATAAAAAGCATCGTCGTTCGCGACGGCTAGCCACACACACATATAAATATATATTAATGTTCTAAAGATTTGTTCACTTTGGCTCTTTGGTAGTTAACAATTTTACTAGAAAATTAGTATTAAATACTGTGATACCTTTAATCATATTTATTTGCAATCTTCATGTAACATTTAGGTGACCTACCAGTACTCACATATAGAATGCTAGTAATGTGAGAGAGAGTACAGAACAGCGCTGATGACAATGCTAAAGCTCCTGAAACTGGCAGATGCTTATTGCAAAGCTGTAGCGCAAATTCCAATGCATATTCATGTGAGAACGGATCTACATAGAGTTTTTCGGGATAGAACTTACTAAGATCTAGATCTTAAAATCTTAACTAGCTCTAAATAAAATGCACACTTACTAATTCTTAATAATTTCTGCTTCTCAGATAATATTGTAACTACTCCCTTACATCCTTAACACAAAGGAGTCTTATTAAGCATAAGGAATATATTCTGCACTTCAGTTTTTTTACATCTTTATTAGTTATATTTACTTTTAGTAATCTAGAAAAACTACATGTGCACAAAACCACAGAATCAATTAGGTTGGAAGAGATGTCTGACGTTGAGTCCAACCTCTGACCAAATACCACATTGTCAACAAGACCATGGCAGTAAGTGCCACGTCCAGTCATTTCTTGAACACTTCCCAGGATGGTGATTCTGCCATCATCCTGGGCAGTCCATTTCCATGTTTAACAACCCTTTCTGTGAAGAAATTCCTCCTGATGTCTAACCTGGACTTCCCCTGACACAACTTTATGCTGTGTCCTCTTGTCCTGTTGCTAATTGTCTGGGAGAAGAGGCCAACTCCCACCTGGCTACAACCTCCCTTCAGGTAGTTGTAGAGAGCGTAAGGTCACTGTGAGGACATGAAACTGCAAAACACAGAAACCTGCTAAGATGATAAGACTTAATCCCCTCATGATAAACTGACTTTGTTCCAGACATGCCTTATTTGCATTTGACAAGGTTGTGGTCTTCCAGTCTCCACCAAGGATATAAGGGGTATGCCCCAGCTGGTACCGAAATCAGTGTAGGAACATCTATTGTTTCCCTCTGACCTTGTGGCCGTAAATATGGAATAGCTCCTATCTTTCTTGTCTCCCTTAGTTAACATAATGTATTTTCTGAATTATAATGTTCCATCCCAGTATTTAGCATAACTTGGCCCAGTGATTATAGTATGTCTATATTAATTGAAATGTGTAAGCAATAAACAGATTTGTGTTCATGCCCCAAAGAACTGAGTCTTGTATTTTGGCTGTTACAGGTCACCTCTGAGCTTCCTTTTCTCCAGACTAAACATCCCCAGCTTCCTCAGCTGCTCCTCATATGTCTTACCTTCTAGACTCTTCACTAGCTTTGTTGCCCTTTTTTGGATCCACTCTACCATCTCAATGTATGTCTTGAAGTGAGGAGCCAAGAACTGGGCACAGTACCTGAGGTGCAGCCTCATCAGTACAGGGGGACAATCACTTCCCTAGTCCTGCTGGCCACACTATTGATACAAACCGTTGACCTTCTTGGTCTCCTGCGTACAGACTGGCTCATGTTCAGTTGGCTGTCAAGCAGCACCCCCAGGTCCTTTTCCACTGGGCAACTTTCCAACAACTCTCCCCCCAGCCTGCAGCACTGCACTGGGTTGCTGTGGCTAAAATGTGGACCTGGCACTTGCCCTTTTTGAGCCTCCTACCATTGGCTTTGGCCCACAGATCCAGCCTGTTCAGATTCCTCTGCAGAGCCTTCCTACCCTCCAGAAGATCAGCATTCCCACATGACTTGATGGATTACAGAGGGTCTATTCTGTTCCCTGTCCCTTTCTACCAGCACAGGGGCCTGGTTGCCCTGAGGATAACTGGTCTTTGTGTTAAAGAATGAGGCAAAGAAAGCATCAAGTACCTCATCCTTTTCCTTATCCTTGATCACAATGTTCCTTGGTTCCAGTGTTATCTTCTATAAACTTACTTCATGGTTACCAAATTGGACCTGGATAAAACAGCTGTTCGTATTTGTTATATTCATCATTAGTGTTTGCATAATGGCTTGTTGTATGATTCAATGTTGAACTAGTTGCTCATCTTTCTGGTTTAAAATTAAGTGTAAATGGTAGAGACTAGACAAGATAGAATTTTGTCACGTCTCTAAAGATGGGAATGATGCCTTATGATTTTTATATATTTATGCATTTGTATATATACCTTGATTGGAGAGAAGGTAGCAGATCCCATCTGGGGTACCAATCTGTTGCCCAAAATGGAGGAAAAAATCTTTTGAGACAATATTAATATAGATAAAATAAAGAGCAGTTCTTTAACAAAAGCTTTCAGGTGCATAGAGTACATAGGCGTACACCCCAGCATAGAATTCTCACAATTTTATAGTTTTTAACTAATTACTATATCTAGTGGGTACATCCAACACGAAAACCATTTGCCCCTGGTACCACCCTCAGAACTGCCCCATGTGAGCACCTCGAAGGGTTCTGGGACTTCTGTCTTGTTTTGACTATTATGTATCTTATTATTCCAGTCCAGCTGCGTATGTCCTAAACAAGATGTCCTTGCTAAAATCTTTTTCCTTGAAAAGACCACTAAACAGAATTTCAAGAATGTGGCACAAACCGTGAGAAAGGGGTTTAGAAACTGCTGGCTGCTACCTTAACTGAGAAACTATAGAGCTTTATTAAAATGTACAAATATATAAAAATCTTAAGGCATCATCCTCACAGCCACAAATGAAGATTTTCCTTGGCCTTCCTTTAGATGTTAATATATTTATAAAAGCACTTTTTATTAATTTTTACAGCAATGGCCAGATTGAGTTCTAGCTGAGCTTTCAGCTTCCTAATTTTCTTTCTACGTGACTTAACAATGTCCTTGTACTTTTCCTTAGTTGCCTGCCCCTTTTTGCAAAGTCATAAACCCTCTTTTTAGTTTTGACCCTGAGCTCTTGCAACAGCTCCATGTTAAGCCAGGCCAGTCTACTTCTGCACTGGCTCATCTTTTGGCACATGGAGATGACCTGCTCCTCCACCTTTAAGATTTCTTTCTTAAAGTATGTTAAGCCTTCCTGGACCCTTTTGTTATTAAGGGCTGCTTCCCAAGGGACTATGAACCAGTGTCCTGAATAGGCCAAAATACACCCTCCAGAAGTCCAAGGTAGACGTTTTGCTGATGGCCTTCCTTATTTCACCAGGAATCAAAAACTCTATTATTTCATGGTCATTGTGCCCAAGATGGCCTCTGACTACCACATCTCCCACCAGCCCTTCTCTGTTTGTAAACAGCAGGTCTAGCAGGGCAACACCTCTGTAGGCTCACTTGCCAGCAGTGTCAGAAAGACCTCTTCCACATGCTTCAGGAACCTCCTGGACTGTCTCCTCTCTATTGTGTTGAGTTTCCAGCAGACATCTTGCAAGCTAAAGTCTCCCATAAGAAAAAGGGCTGGTGATTGTGAAACCTCAGCCAGCTGCTTACAGAATAGTTCATCTGCCTCTCCATCCTTATGGAGGGTGGGGGGGTGGTGTCTATAACAGACTCCCATCAGGATATCTGCCTTGCTAGCCTTCCCCAATTCTCACCCATAGACACTCAACCTCATCATCACTATCCTTGAGCTCCATAGAGTCAAAACACTCCCTAATTTACAGAGCCACCCTACTGCCTCTCCTTGCTCACCCGTTGCCATCCATTGCAGCACTTAAGTCATGCATGTCATCCCAGCACTTCTCCATGATGGCCACTATGTCATCTCTTTCCTACTGCAGATCACATAGCATTCCTATAGAACAACATGAAGAGAAGAAGATTCAAACAAAAATTGACGTCTACATCAAAATAGTTTTAGGAAAAAAGTTCTAATTAAATTGATCTCAACTACAGCACATCAAATTCATAAGCCACCTAAGACTGTACAAATAGTTTATAACACACTTTATGATTCTGGAAATATGGTTCACAAGATATACTTGACATAAAAGAACAGAAGGATGTTCATTCATTCCAGAGTTTCTACAGAAGCAGTCCTCTTACCCTCTGTTAATTTTCAAATAGATAGTTCAAAGCTAAGCCTAGGAAAAGAAATAAAACACCTAAGTGATGTGTTATGATTAATCACTGTTTAATAATTTTATAAATTGTCTTTTCAAAACCATCCAATCTGCCAGTTGTCTTTATCTGTGTTTTAGATGTATTTGTCTACATATTAGTTCTGCTCCTGCCTGCACTTTTGTCTTATTTATGTTATGAGCCCTTTAACGGAGTTGACTAAGATTATGCTTAACCAGTGTTGTTACCAGGGTCATCACAAGTGTAGCAGACAACAAAAAGCAGTCATGTTTTTAGAACAAAGAAAAGCAACATGCATTGAAAATATGAGTCTTCAAAGTAGCAGCAACAGAAGACCAGCAGCACACACAGTAGCAGCATCTTTGCTAGGTATTACAGAATCCCATTAATATCCACAGCATGAAAGTATCTCTCAAATTTCAGAATGCAGAAGGTGGACTTACATACAGTATTTTTGACTAGTATTTTGTTTTCATGTGGGTAAAAAAAGTGATTTCATTATAATTCCCATTATTAATACAAGTTCATTTGTTTTGTTACATGCTTGTATATACTCTACAGTCAGCAATTTAAAATTTGAATCTTGTTACTGAAACCACATAAATTATTTGAAAGAGACCTACCTTGTCTAATTAGTCCTCTGCAATGAACTCACAGAGTCTCCAGCCTAACTCAGATCTCTTGGGATCTCTGGCAATACACACTTTCACAATAACAACCTACAGAGCTGCCCAAAGTCTCCACAGTGCCATAAACTTCAAACTTCTCTCACCTTCTCCTTCAGTTATAGACTAATTTTCGAAAGGTAGAAGAATAGAAGTTTCATAGAAGGATGAAAAGTAATAAAAGCAGGTTTACTGTTTATTTGACAGTTTTCCTGACAATCAATATAGAACAAATCTTCTAGAACAGTCATCCAAGATACTTGTATCCAACAGATTATTTATAAAAATTAATGTGAGCATTTTAAAGATATAGAAACAATTGTATTAACTTTGGTTTGTATTTCCTAATTCACTAGGCATTCACATTAATCTACTTATGATAGGGATATTTTACTATTTCGATCAGCACAGAAAAATATTTGGAAAAGGATTATTATTCATTTCAATTGATAGAAACATTTTTTTTCCTAAACTGAGAACACAATTTCTGAAGAAAATTAATCAATTTCTTCTTAGCCAATAGTATAGGTGGTTGCAACAGATTTAGGCACATACTTTTAAGATACCGAGTAAAAATAGCATAGTATTCTGCTATGCTGTATATTCTAGTGAAAATGAAAGTTGAAACAACAATCAAATCTTTCTCCTTGACACGAATTTTTAACCTGAAGTCTTACTTTAATTTTGCTTCAGTTTTATAGCCAAGCCCAACCCAGTTATCAGCTAGGTATCTTTGTGACCAACGGGTTTTATCTGTGACATGTTTGGCATTGTACAACATCATGTAAATCTGCACTGAAATGTACAGCAGCAAGAAAGTCTGGTTCAGTTTAAATAGTAACTATGTAGTTCTACTGAAGAAATACAACTCATGGACCTAATGGCATGTTACTTGAGAATATACAAACACATCTTCTTTAATGTTTTTTCAACACAAATTTAACTATAGATGTGACTTTCATTTGGAAAGAAGGAGATGAGAAATAGCTTTGATATGACATTAGAACATAACACATAGGAAAAAAATTACACATACTTAGTCATTCCTTTACACCCATGAGAAAAAAAAAGCCAATTATGTGCACTGCAGATATTAAATCCAAGGATAATTTGCTAACATCAAAGATCATTAATCATACACTGAGTCCAAAACCAAAAACTTCCTAATTAACACCTAAACCCTGAAAAAGTAAGTCTGACCTATTCTTCTATATGATAGCAGCCTGAACATTGACAGTGCACGGTGCTGCTTTTTTCCATTTACTTGCTGTAGAAGTAATTTAATGCACTCTATTGCAAATGCAATATTAATAGTAATTGAACTTGAAAATGTNTGAGGTTTGGGTTTTTTTCCATCTACAGGCTAGATGTAGAAGTTTGACAATTGCATCTGCACACTTTTTTAGTATGGTAACAATATTTTTTTCCTTTCAAACAATAAGGTCTCTCATCCAACACCGATTTCCTAGAACATTCACAACAGGAAAGTTGACAGAGAAGTCCAATTTCATTGTCTGAAATGTAACTCAATCACAGAAACTCAAATCTTGTTTCATCTTCAGCAAAACAAGAAATAAGCTTCTATTTTGCTGTTACTCTCAAAAGTTGTCAGGGAGGGTTCATCCCATAAATGTTTACATGCATTTCTTCATAGCAGGAACAAGTTCTGATTTCAAGTAAATGACATGGTTTCTTTCTGATTTCAAGTAAGACCAACATTCAGTCCACTAAATATAAACCCCAAGTATTATTGTAATAGTGTAGTCACATTTTTTTCGTTATTACTAATGCATGTATGAGGGATAATTGCAGAGACTTAAGACTTAACTCTAAAAATTATAATCTGCCAGATTCAAAACATTAGTTCTCTCTGCTCTTCCAAAGCTTCTGGGTTATTTGGGTTTTTTAGGTTTGATTTTTTTTTTTTTNATGCACTCTATTGCAAATGCAATATTAATAGTAATTGAACTTGAAAATGTATCCTTTCTTACTGCTGGCTATTTTGCCAGGATACGTCTGCATTAAAATCAACCATGAGAGTGGGTGATTTAAAAACTGCTGGATTCCTGAATTTAAAAGGCAGACTTTTTCATGGTGAACTCATTTAAAAGGCTTACCCTGTCCTTATTACTCCATGAATTCTGTGCAGGTTCAACACATCGCACAAGTAGTAGTTGGACTGCTTTGCTATTTTATTATTATTATTATTGTTGTTGATGTTGTTGTTATTATTGTTAGTGGTANATAAATGTTTACATGCATTTCTTCATAGCAGGAACAAGTTCTGATTTCAAGTAAATGACATGGTTTCTTTCTGATTTCAAGTAAGACCAACATTCAGTCCACTAAATATAAACCCCAAGTATTATTGTAATAGTGTAGTCACATTTTTTTCGTTATTACTAATGCATGTATGAGGGATAATTGCAGAGACTTAAGACTTAACTCTAAAAATTATAATCTGCCAGATTCAAAACATTAGTTCTCTCTGCTCTTCCAAAGCTTCTGGGTTATTTGGGTTTTTTAGGTTTGATTTTTTTTTTTTTTTTTTTTTTTTTTTTTTTTTTTTTTTTTTTGTTGGTTGGTTTTTTTGCTTGGTTGTTTTTTTGGGAAAACGGGTCCCACTGTTACCAAGTTAAGTAATCACACAACAGAAAAGAAATAAGTGATGAAATTGTACCAATATGATAGTTTAATACTTCATGATCTTCTGTTTCTGTAGTAACAGCAGAAATTTTTCACCATACGGCCTATAAATAAAAAAATTAAAATATGTACTACAACGCTTAAAAGTACAATACAGGATTAGGTCCTATCTTCTCCTAGGTTTTCTTATCCACATTTATTTTATATTTCCAGTTTTCCATTATTGTTGAGACCAACTCTTATTTAACAGAATACTGAATTGTTAGCAAATGAATACAGTAGTTTCACAAAAATACTTTGATACTTTCTTTTATAATAGGTTCATAATAGTTTAAAAGAAGTATGATTTTTTAGTAACAAAACTCCAGGGATAATTTTAAAATAATGTAAGCGATTACCAATCTCTACAGATATACTAGCTAAGTAAAAATAATTATGTAATTTTTATTCTCAACAGGATTCTTTTTAGGACAAAATTTTGTCCTGAAAATTACATGCTTAATGTCTCTAAATTCCATCTGATGAGTTGGATGATGTCACCACATGAATTGATGCAAAATCCCTTTCTTTGTAAGAAATATTTACCTTTTTTTTCATTAAACTATTCAACAGCAAGCTACTAGCATTGAATTTCATCAGAAACTACATTTCATTAAAATGCATTGCACATTTGTGTTTTATAAAGGCACATATTATTGAATTATTTCAATCCACTGATTTAAACTGGAGGCTGCAGTATGAACTTGTGAACCATGAAACATTTTGGATGGATTAGAAAGAGTTGGGTGCCAGTTGTTTCTGGGGTTTACACCGGGCTGCAAGTCAGTATATATCATTATGACTCAGGTCCCTATTCAGTCTCCCAAAAGAATACCTCAAGAGAAAAAATCCTTAGGCCTGATGGCAAAAAAAAAAAAGCACCTTTTTTTTTTTTTGAAATGTAAATTAGCTGTTCTTTCATTATTGTCTACTTTAGTGGAATTAAATTACCAAAACTTGGAAACGCTACATACCCATTTTTCAATTAAAAAAGCTCTGGTTACCCAAAGTTAAGCATCAGAACACTGTAATGTATATTATTATGATCCAAAGCTACAAATACTACATTATCTTGTGCATATATAAAATGACATAAAAAGAAAAGGATAAGGTAAGCAGTATATATGTCAGAACGTCAGAACGTTGCACTAAAATCTACTAATGATCTTCAGGAAAAACAAAGGCAATTCAAACTGTATTTCAGTTCTCTCCTATAATTCTTTCTAACTCAAAGGAAACATCTGTTTTGGAATGCTGTTTTTAAGGAATATATATTGTACTATATATTGTACTAAATTTTACACTCACAAAATAAAAGATTATTCAATAAAACTTTCCAAGTTAGTAATACTAGTTTCTTTCCTCAATTGAGTAAGTTTTAACTGCCCAGTATTTAAAAATTTAGTGGTTGAGGGCCATGGATTGTTTTCAGTGTCTGCAATTATTTAATTTCTATAACAGAAGTATTAACGCCAATGCAGTAAGCCCTTTAAGAGGAAGGCCCATGAAAAGCACAAGGTATCTGACTGTACCTTCATCAACGTCAACAGCAACACTGTAACAGTCAATATCCGAGACTCTTTTCTCAGGGGCATGAACAAGAATCTGTTTATTGTTTACATGTTTTGATTAATATAGACATATTACAATGAGGAGGCCGAGTTATGCTAAGAACTGGGATGGAACATTATAATTAAAAAAACACATTATGTTAACTAAGGGGGGACAGAAGTATGCAGGGTTAATCTATATTTATGACTAGGAGAGCAAGGGAGACAATAGATGCTGCCAAACTGGTTTCGGTTTGGGCTGAGGTATAGTTCTTATCTCCTTGGTGGAGACTGTGAAGCCCACAGCCTTGTCAAATGCAAATAAGGCATGTCTTGGATAGTCATCTTATCATGATAGGATTAAGTCTTATCACTTTTGAAGGTTTCTGGTGTTTCGTACTTTATAATCCTTCACAACACTTTCCATTATTTTAGCTTATTATAGATAGAGATAGAGCTGACTACAGGTAAAGATGGAAAAAAATAGGTTTTCTTGAAAACATTTCCTACAAAGACAAATCAGTACCCAGAAAGGCACAATTTCAGCTGTATCATTTCCCCTATAACTCTCCTAACAAAAATGCTGATCCAGTGGTCCAAAGGCTTTCTGAAAAGGACTGCATCCACAGTAAAGCTATGACCTTCCCTACAGCACAGGATTTCATGACAGTCATGGAACTGTATCTATTTCTTTACCACTGTTAAGTGGGACTCTGATCAAGCTGAATTTTTGGTGGGCAAAGAGGGGCAAGGATAGACAGGCACTGCAGCTGGAGTGGGTTTTGACTTTAGCATAATGCTGAGAAACAAAACAGGCAGGCAAATGCACACTGACCACCATTAACAAAGCAAATAATTTTTGCCTAGTTTCACCTAGGCAGGCAGACTTGGACATCACTGTCAAGTGTTGAAAAGGTCATAGAGTAACAGCTACCCCAAAACGAGGGGTTTGTAGGTAGGTTTGATCCAAGATCCATTTAAAATGCTGCATCTTTCTGCTCCTTAGTTAATTCCTGCAAATTGTATCTCCCTAATGTTTTGATTTCAGAAGACAAGGACATAATTTTCTTTTTATCTGCTTCTAAATAACATAACTTTTAATGCCTTGCTCTCTACAAATTTTGCTCATTATCCTTCAAAGCACAGCTCTAATTAAATGGCTTAGATTATTCTGGCAGCATTTAACAAAAAAAAAACAAAAACAAAAAAAAAACCAAACCACATTTAGAAAGGTCAGTGGAATAATCCAAGAAGAAAACAAGGATTCTTTTTCATCACGTTCCTCTCAGTATTTTTATGCTAGAGTCTATCATTTCCACCACACACACTGCTCATCCAAAACCTTTCTTCCTTATTCTCTTTCCATAAATTCCTTTGGAGAGAAAAATAGCATGACATTGAATGCTGTAAGAATAATGGGGACTCTAATGCAGAACAATAAACTTAAGATCATCTGACAAACTGGAGCACAGAAAAACAAATGTGTAGGTACAAGACTCAGTTCCGCTGGGTCAGCTGTATTTGTGCGAGACTGATCCTGGGTTTAATTCCATCCATCCAATGTTCTATAGCAAAGACAAGTATCTTTCTGACCTAATAGTCTTCCTATCATTTGCTGGAATAAACAGAAATGGATTTCTACATGAATCACCTTAAAGTTTTCAAGATAAATACTTGCTCCTAGTGCCTCCACCATCTTTACCACTGATTTAGCATATGGAAATAATACAGACAATGTAATATGTTTCTAGATTTATCAAATTCTTAAGATAAAGGTAAAAAGCACCATCCACAAATGTAGACTCAGCTAGTACAGTTTACATAAACAAGTAAACCAGCCTACTCTTAGCACAAATACTCTCTGTTAGTGAGATATTAGAAAGAGAGGTATTAGATACCATTACATTCCATATAAATGCCTGATTTTCTCTTATTCACCTCCATCTTCTGCCTAATGCAGAAGGAATATGCCATCTTTTTGAATTAGCTATGCAGGTGAGTAAGAAATGTGTCAGGCAGGCACTAAACTAATCAATATTACATAAAATTAATACAGTCCAGAACGGTGGAAAACTGTACAGAGGTTAGAACATACTCCTACACAAGGGGTCTGGAGGGAGCTCCATTTTATATGCTGCTGCCATCTCACAGAGGCTAATTTAGTTTAGAAAACAAAAGGTAACCTCACATTATTTTTCACATTTGACATTAAATGCTGTTCCTGTGCAATTCAGCCTTAGAATGAAGTCCTAAATACCAATTTGGATCAAACTGTTGAAAGTGCTAATTGAACTGGCAAAGATACAATGCTCACAATTAAAAGATGTCTCCATTTGGTTAATGGCCAGATCTGTAGCTGGAATAAAGTTGCAGATGCCAGCTGATGAACGGAGCCAGTTCCTCTCTGAAACACAGTACTGCATTTCTTTCTTATTCATTGGAAGGGACTACCGTGACTCTTAGACTATAGTGTAGTCACTGACCTCACATAGTGGCTCTTAAATAGGAACACTGTTTTCTTCTTTTCTCAGTGGCACAGATTCTTCCACAATTTAAGCATTAAAATATCCAGATTCAATTTTCAACAGAGACATCCTTCAACCATGATATGTAACTCTTCCTGTTGACATGCAACTGCCCGATAACATACAAATATATATGCTTTTTGACTTGCCTGCTGAATTCTAAGAGAAGTGGAAATACAGCCCTTGCCATGACTGTATTCTTCACTTTTGCACATTAGAAGGCATATTATTAATAAGCTACTAACTTGATGAGTGCTGTATTTTCACTGCTCTTGCTATGCAGAGGGATAGTAAATATTGTATGAAACCACTCTCAGTAGAAAACATTAAGAAAAACAAAAGGAAAACAACCTTTAAAACAAAAGCTTAAAACATTCAAGTAATAAACAAGTTGTTAAGGGTGTACCTGAGATACTAGGTGTCTTCAGAACTACTATAAAACCTATTCAGCACTCATTAAGGGCAGACTTTTCATAAATATAATTCAGAAAATAAAAAGAAACCCCACAAACTTAAGAGAAGAATGCCTTTTATTTCCCACAGTAAGATTACTCTCAGAGAAATATAAAAGCAAGAGGAATCAGAAAGCTTTGTATATCTGAGCGCCCTTCCATGTTTGGCTGCCAGTAAGTTGGGACAGTTAATTCCTGTACTCTTTGTCCACATACAAAGTCATAAAATTGCTGAAGAACAGGATTGTTCAGGATACCAAACATGTCAAAAGTAAAAAGGAGAAAGGGCAAAGGCTGAAAGATTACTTCCATAACAAAAGTGACAAACTCTTGTATCGAGTCTGCCTTCTCTCCTCATTGCCCCAGAATCTTGTAAACAAGATGCATCAACTTTTTCCATAGTTCCTGAACCCCAAGAACACCAGAGAAAATATGCTGGCAGGTTGTAAAACAAGAAACTCACTGACCAAAAAAAAGAGACAGAATTGTATATTATGCATTCCATCTTCACTGTGGTTCAATAGACTTTAAAGTGAGTAGTAAATCAGGTGTGCACTAACAAAATAAAAATGCTTTAAAGAATGAAATAAAAACTAGAATTCACTCAATGTCAGTATTTTGAGGTTCTAAATCATGAAATGAATTTAAATAAAGCCTTATACATCTCTTCTTCAGTGGGGGGTAACTGAAAACAACAAGTAAAAAGCCAAACCTCTTTAATGAAAGAAGCCTTAACTCAGTGAGATTTTGTTTTAGAGAAATTAGAGGTAAATATCAAAAGCTGAATTGAAAAAAAATCTATAGCCATCTTGTATAAAAATAAGAGCAGAATTCTCCTTTTAAAAAAAAATATATCTGAGTGTTGTCTTGGTTCTGTTGTTGCTAAACTGCATGCCAATTTCTTATTCTCTTTTAATAGGTGCTACGAGGATGCCTCTGGGAGCTTAACATTTGTTCTAAGATTCACGGGGATTCAGTGAACTCAATTAATGTTAGAATGATCCCAAAGGCTTCAAATGGGCAGTCAAATAATTGATTTAAAGCTACAGTCTGTTATTCAAATTTTACTTCACTGTAAGCTTGCCAAACAAGTTAATACTCCAAGGACTACATATCTGCTGAACAAGGCAAACTCCCACGACTTTGTGTAAATCTCATAAGATAAGGGACTAATACGTAGGTCTCAAACACTGATAGCAGGATAGCTGTGGAGTCATCTTTGTTGGATAACATGCCATGGGAAAGAAAAAGATGCGGCTGGAGAATGCGGCCATATGGAGGTAGGGCAGCACTATTTGAGGACAAACATTCTTGCTGTAGTTCTTGGAGAAAAGCACAACACTACAACAGAGGTGCAGGAATGAGGTCAAGAAGTGGGCATGGACTGTAACGGGGGGTCAAGACCATCAAAGATCCTGGAAGCCTCTGACCCATTTCCAGAAAAGTGTGAAAGAACAGACTGTGCATGATAACTAATTTGCACAGAAAGTGAGAAACCTGTCTTCAGGGTGGGGAAAACCTACCTATAAAGAGATACCTCCACCCAGCCCAGGTGCATACCCCAGGACACCCCATGACCTGAATAATGCTGGAACCAGGACTTGTGGTTGATTTCCTGCCTGCCTGCCTGCCTGCCTTCCTCTCTCGCTTACCCCTTTCTCCAAAACCCACCTCTGTGACACAGGAGGTCAGGGCCTAACATAAAAATTTCCATGTCAAGTGTATAAGTTACTAATGAAACTTGTTGAGCTTTTGCTGAACCTGTGACTTTTGTCATTCCTTTTGACCACAGCATCTACAAATCTTGTGTGCTTCCTTCCCTTTGAGTAGGGGATGTCACACGTTGATCCACAGAAACTGCAAAACAATGACATTTTAGTGGTTTGCTGCATTTAAGCTAAAACATCTTAAGTCCATGGTCCTCCCTCATTCATATGATGCACTGAAACTGCTGCTGCATTTCTTATAACAGAGAAAGTTCTGCATGTTTTGTTGCACCAGTATTTTAAAACCAGGTATCAAAATCAGCCTTACATAAACCATAATACAGGCACTTCAGCTGCTCAAAATTATTTCTGTGTCTGAAAGGAAGTTCTTTACTCAGTATCACAAAAAAAGTAATTAAAATCAGAAGTGGTCAAAGGACTGGTGCAGTGTGAAAGTCTATAAATCAATTCACTTAACCCTTAAAGTTTGTTTACTCTGAAATTGATTTCATTGACATCTCTCATTGTCACAGTGGTCTTGTTAATAGGGTCTTAAATTTTAAAATGGCTAAGCAACTGTAAAGCAAACAAAGATTAAGGGTAAGACAGAATATGTTTCTAACTCTGTAATAACAATGTAAGTAATCTCTTCATTTTCAAAGTGTTTTTGAGTTGTTGCAGTATTTGGGGGATTTTCTTTTTTCCTTTGGGTTTTTGGTTTTTTCCTTTTAAGATTAATACTTAAAAGATTGCATCTTGATGTTCACAATGTACATATACGTATGTACATTTAAATATATTACCGTAAGAGTTATTCTCTTCTATTATTCTGATTTCAACCACTAGAAGACAAATGAAACCTTCAAAACCAACCTCCACTCCTTATACATATCCTAAGTTGTAGCAAAAAGCATGGCTTATCAGATGTAAGCAAGAAGTATATCAGTGAAGTTTATCCAGAAATATAACATAAATTAATTTTGGTTTATACCATTCATTATTTTGTCCTTGTGTTCCAAATGAACAGAAATTCAGATCTTGTGGATATTTTAAGAAACAGGCATTTACACAAGCATATTAAGAATGAACCCTGGACTAGTGCCAAGCAGAAAACCCAAATAAAATGAAGCAGTGGTGCCCCTTACCATGTCCAAAACCACCCATAACCGCTTTTTTTATGAAGGCAGGACTCCATCAGTTTTTCTACTTAAATTACCTTTTATATATTAATTTCCACATAGGCTTTTGGAAGAAGAAAATAAAGGAAAGCAAATAGGAAAAGAAATCTTTCCACTTTTCTCCACACAAATAAAAATTTGAAGCCCAACACAGACCACATCATCTATTCCAAATTATCACAGTTTAAAACTATGCTGATAGCAATGAAATGATGGTAAAAGAATTAGCACTTCTTTCACAGTATCACTGTTGGAAAGGACCACAGTGGACCATCCAGTCTAACATCCTGGCTCAAGCAGGGTCATTATTGCACAGGACCACATCCAGAGATTTCTTCAATACCTACAACTAAGGGAAACTCCACAACCTCTCCAGGCAATCTGTTCCATTGTGTAGTCACCTGCACAGTAAAGAAGTTCCTCCTCATATTCAGGAGAAACATAAAGAGCATTTGAGGTCTGAAAAGATTCAGATCTTCCTCTAATGCAGATTTGGAAGATTACCTGTTATCTTTGAAAAAGCTTCAGAGCCAGTTAAGAAGAGAGCCTGCAAAAGCACCCACTGTTTCACACCCCTATGGGAGTTATTTGGAACAATCACTGGATATGTCAGATGCTGCTCCAACAGGAAGCTACACTAACTGGGCCACTAAGAAACACGCTGAGTGAGTATTTAGTAGTACAACAATTGTTCAAGTTTCTCCTTCAGCAGTGTTAGACTTATGCCATAATGACAGCAACTAATAGCCATCATCAATAAATAAATATTCTGTTGAAATACAAGGAATCTACAGAAAGTTTATATACTGAAAGTTTATACACTGAAATGCAAGACTGTCCAACTGAAAGACTGCAAAAGTGAAAGTTGGCAGAGTAATTCCAGGTTAAGGTATTTTCCAGAAACAGTGCTTGTCTCCAGTATAATTTCTTGCATTTGAAGGAAGTACCAGGACATAAAAAACCCCGCCAGTTTTATCTGTGGAAATAATTTGGTATTTTTATCTGCAAAAAGTGCAGATGCCAAATTTGATGCCTTAACTA
Organism: Scytalopus superciliaris; assembly: GCA_013400415.1. NCBI lineage: Eukaryota > Metazoa > Chordata > Aves > Passeriformes > Rhinocryptidae > Scytalopus > Scytalopus superciliaris. The sequence goes on from VXBX01001008.1 coordinate 17,898, forward strand.
TTGAAAAAGCTGTTTTGAAGTATTTCATTCTGCAGAAGCAGAAGTATGTGTACATGTGTGTATATGTATATATTTTCAAGCCACTGAGAAAAGACAGCCAAAAATCAAATTTTCATACTTATGTGTCTACAACTAGAAACTCTTTACACATAAGCACACACACTGTACATATTTATCTATTTTTCCTTGAGCGAAAAAAGATCTTTTTCCAATCAAAAAAATACACCTGTAGAATTGGGTATCATTTTGCAATTTTTACTTTCTTTTTATCAGCATCCACAGTGATGTTTTCACATCTACTCCAGATACGGAGACTTTCCCACTGCCACTCCTTTTCACTAAACTGACAAGCATCAGGCAAGAGTTCTCTCCATCCTCATTAGTGTTTCATAAGTAATGAACACTAAGATTTACACATGCACAGAGATACACTATAAAACAGTGTTATCTGTAGAACATCAAAAGATTTACCCTTAAGTTTGCACTAGGTGTACATAATCCATGAGGTTTAAAGTATATGGAGCATAGCTATCTGTAGCAGAAGAGGAATCTGTTCTATTGCCCTAAAATTGAAGTGAAAGTGTTAGCTTTTTACTAGCTTTCTTATTAGGAGCCTTTAAGTCATATTTAAAAAAAAGATTTTAAGCTTTTATTTTAAAGAATTAAAGCTTCACCAATACTGTAATTTCTAAGTCCTGAGCAGTAACAAGAAGAGCCTAACCAGTCTCCTTCCCTCCAGTATTTTCCCACTCTCTACACACATAGCAGTTTTTATCTTTGTTTAGAAAGAGCAGCATGTAGGTGCAGTTAGCCTCTGGTAAGATACAGGTAAACAGAGTATCTCTAGAATAACATCAATATTTCAACTTATTCATTCGGCACATAATATCCTTTTTTATCTACCTCCTTCTAACAGATATTGAAATTAGCCTCTTTTCCCAATACCACCCCTTTGATAGCTTATCTCATCCTATCAGGCCCAAGAATGGCTCTGGAAATTTCTCAATTCTGACTTTTTAAAGTGAAACTTCCCAATAATTTCCTTGAAAATCAAGTGGTTGAGGGGATTGCTTGTATATGTGTTTGTTTCCAGCCTAGTCAGCAACTGAATTTCTGAAAACACATCTACTTATTTCTCCAGATGGGTCCTTGCAAATATTCACAAGTCTGCAATAGATACTGCAGCAAACTACCTTAAAGACCATTTAATTCCCCTGAACATGGAAAGACTTAAAGCAGATTAAATTATTTCACATTGCTTCTTCCAAGGTATTGTTGGGTGTAACCTAGTGCAACAAAAACTTCACATTCCTGTAATGGCTGAATGTTACTGGGAACAGTTTTCCATTACATATATAAGTACCGTTTTAACATGTGACATAACCAGCAAGATTAAGCAACAAAGAAACATATAATGTGTGTGAACACTAAAATACATAAACCTGACTGCAGTATCAACTGTACATCGCCTATTTCATGGGAATGGCTTAAGCCTTTGCAATCACATTTTATAAGCCAGTGATGGGCGATTCATCTTATACAAAAGAAACATACTCTCCTTAAACCCATAGTTCTGGTATACTTCTTGTGTTTCTTCCTAGCTATTTCAGAAGCTATTTAAATTTTATCAATTTAGGTACGTATGAAACTGGTAATACCACACATTATGACAACAAAACAGATAGAAATGCAAGGGTTTTTTAAGTCCATCTGAAGAACTGATTATTATTTCTTTAAAACAGATCTCACTATTTAGCTTTTACAGCATTTTAATTCTTTTCAGATAACAATTTGCCCCTTAGCCAAAAGAGCTCCAGCTGAGTAGAAATTGGGGAAAGAACTAGAATATTTGAAACAGGGACAGAGGTATGAGTTAAAGAAATATAATAAATAAATGTCTGCTTTCACAAGCTTTCCTGAGCCAAATACAGCACATCTGTGTGTACTGAAGAGCAGACAGTTGTTTTACAAGTAAATAAAAAAAGCAACTGCAGATTAGTCTCTATTCACTATCTATGAACTTGAGGACAGTATTTTTTTCATACAGCATTTATATATGAATGTAGAGATTTCACAGAAAACAGTATTTGAGACTGATTTTTCACCAAATTAAATAGCACAGACTGCACTGGTTGCAATGTTAAAGACACTTAACAAAGGAAACAGAAAGGAAGCAACAACACTGTGGTGGGTTCTGACCCCTCCTCGATCCATTGTCATTGAGGCACCATGGCTACAGATTAATTTCCCAGGTCTTATCACCTGCATTAAGCCAAACAACCTTATTCCTCTGCTACAAGTAAAACAAAGAAAGCAGCAAGGCTAGACTTTCTAAAAGAGATCAAGATCTTTTCCTAACCATAATGACTATTTGGTATCCCCCACACACTTCAGCACCTAAATAACAGGCTATATTTCAAAGAATATAGCTCTCATTTACATTCAGATTTTCAAAAGGTTAGTGCAGTCAATAGGCTGTTCCCTTTTGAAATTCAAAAGGTATCAGATTCCACTTGCTCAGCTCACTTAAAAGAAAATCCATTGCAGATTATAGGTATTAAGCCTTTCTAAAATATCTGGTCCCTTGGCAGAAGTTGGCTTCCTTCACAGAAGGAGGAAGAAAATAAATCAAAACCAACAAAAAACTCCACAGTACCTATTTTCAAAGGTGCACGTGCCAGGACCCTCTCTCTGCTCTCCATGGAACAGAGGGATTGAAGCACAGCAGGGCTGATAGAGTATGCCAGCTGCTGCTAAGTAGTAAGAATACAATGGCTATTTGAGGCATTTTGGCACAGAAAATAAGAATTAATTATCAATTGATTGGTTTCAGCAAAGCAGCTCAAAGGTTCACCTACTAAACACAGTTCTTTGATTTGCAACTTTGTTGAGCTTCAATCCATCCTGAAAAATATTTTTTAACAAAAAACCTCTAAATGAAGCAGTAATAAAATTGGTTTTTATTTCTCTATTTTCAAGAGAGAGAGTCTCTCTTTGCACATTGACCACACATTTCGTTATGCTGTCTCGGAAGGAACAAACTTCCTCAATAATCTAAGGATAGCCAGAGCTCAGCTGCTTTTCAATCTTGCCACCTCAATTTTTCTGTACATTTTTTTCTTTTCTCTTCCACATTTCAGTAAAATCTCGGTTTTCCCATTTGTTTAGTGCCATAGAAACTAAATAACACAGACATAGCTGCAAAATCATTCAGAAATTAAGAGGATGTCGTACATAAAGTGGGCACAGTGTATTATTGGGCTTATTGTTACTCTTGGTTCACCAAGCAATTCTGAGGTACAAAATCTGAGCTATTCCTGTCTAGTCATTTGTATCAACAAATTCACACAATCACCTGAAAAACTGTATGAAGTATTGAGAATTCAACAACATAAAGCATGAATAAACTATTTTGTTTACCACTTACAGCACAAGGTAATATGTCTCCCCTCCCATTATCAAAACAAGTCTTATAAACATCCATAAAAACTACTGAAAATATGTTAAAGTGTCATTTCACTATGGTGAAATTACAGAGACTGGGCCCCACTACAAACCCCTGTTTGCCTGTTCTTGCATAGAACATGTTTTGATGCTCTCTAAGCAAGGGCACAGCAAAGTCAGTGATAATACATCCCTCTGAGTAGAAGTATGGTGCACTGGAAGACTTTTGTATGGAGACATTAGAAAGATGTTCTTTCTGCTGCAGCTCCATCTACTAAATGGGGAATGTGTTAGTTTGCAATTAGATGTGACTCAGCAATACGCGCTCCGTTCTCTAAGTGCTGCAATTTGTCCAACAGTTGGTGTATCTGTTTTACAACCAGCTTCCACTTTCATAATGGGCAAATGAAAAGAAAACCCACTTATTTTCTACAAGGAAACTATGACTATATATTGACCAAATACCACCATTCATAAATAACAAGAATATGTAAATGCATGGGAAAAATAACACTTTGGGTAACATACACTAGCTGGCAGCAAACAAGTCTTATCTTCCTGTCAAAGCATGTGAAGACAAAACATATCAACATTTTTTGACACTTCTCGACTTCTTTCCATAGACGCTATTAATCAATATAGACAAGTAAGATATTGAGAAATTCCATTCACAGCTATTTCTTCAGCTTGTAAGAGTCACATATTGATTTCTCTATTGATTGACCAAAGTATTGTTTGTATCAACACATACAGCAGAAACTTAAGAAGGAACACTACCAAAAAAAAAAAAAAAAAAAAAAAAAAAGCAAAGATCAAGTAAAAGTAAAAAACTAATAAACACAGGAATGATTGAGATAAGGGGTAAGGATGAGTAAGTAATAGCACAACAAGGAAAATGAGAAAACTATAGTAGCACACAAAAACTGCTATTTGATGCAATGTCGTATTTATTCTTCAGTATTTCTAAAAGAACTTGCCCTCCAACATGTTTGAAATAGCAAATACACCAACACACATCTTAAACCTTCGCACAATATTAAGACTGAAGGATGGTATGAAAAATCTTTATGCTTTCTGACAAACATTATTCAACTTCCATACAGAGAATATTTACAGATATGAGTCTTACAATACAGCTGGCACATCCATTGTGAAAAACTAGACAATAGTAAGAAGAACTTTCTGACAAGTGGCATAAGCAATATTTCTTTGTCTGCAGAGTGGTAAATCATAAGGATTACTATCTGTGAACAGTTTTCTATTAAATACAGAAAAGAATATTGAACGCACAGTCTCACAGAAAAAGAGATTACATTTTTGGGTTAAGGTGTCCTTATATTCTGTCTTAACTAAACTTAATAAATTAAACAGGAAAGTGTAAGCATTCTAATTTTTCTAAACACAAAGAATACGTTAAAATGTCAAAAGTAACTCCATGGCAAGTCTCCTGGACAGAAATGCATTATACACAGCATAACAAGCAGAATTCCCATTGTTGTATTACATTTAGACTGAATTCTAGAGATCTTCAAGATTTACCCAAGATCACATGGAACTTCAAGGATATTTTAACTGTCGATTAGATCAAAACTAAAATAAGTTTTTTGTGAAGGTTACAAATGTTTTTACAGCATGCTTTCTTTCCCTCACTTCCTTTTCGTTTTTTTCCTTCTTCCTTTCACTTTCCAGAATTCAGAAACATAGGTGATAAAATATCATGAATTAATCTATTTTTAATTTTTCTGGCCAAACGGATTTTTTTTCCTGGACTTTTAATTTAGGTTGATGACCTCAGATATATGGAGCACTTTTAGACGCATTAGCCCAGCTAATAAGATAATATAACAAGTATCACACTTCCAAGGGCATCATTCATAATTAAATATTAGCACTAAAATAGCAGAAAATCCCATAAAATTTAAAGTTTTTTAAAAATTAAAATTCTTTCCCCCACCAAGACATACAGATTTAAAAAACGTGTGGCTATCGTATTCTGGAAGGGCTGCAAACACAGAGAAGCAAATTTATCACTTAAGGCTAGCATTACAAATGTATTCTGATACATCATATACATATTCTTATATGCACATACATAGTTCAAGTATAGGGATTCCCAAAGTAGCTTTAAGCAATTCTGATGCCAAAGAAATCCACCTAGAGCAGACTCTTTTTTACTCTTCTACACACAAGAGAGATACTCTAGGTACCCTATTAAAAGCTACCTTGACAATCTCTACATTGTACTGCAGCCTGAAGATTTGACAGGGCTGTGAACATTAAAGCAGTGTGGCTGGCAACTGTACTCATGCCAAGAAGAGGATTCCTCATTTTGCCACTGCCAGGGTTGTAATCCAACCCTGACGACTGTGAGCTTCATGTAGGGGGGAGAAGCAGACATAGCTCCTCCTGCTCACACATCTGGTGGTGTGGGGATTTTTGGTTAGTTGTTTGATTGGCTCGTTTGATGGGGGGGTTGTGTGTTTGGGGTGTTTTTTGGTTTGGTTATGGGGCGGAGGTTGTTAGGTTTTTGTTCTTTTTAAATATATTGTTGCCTGAAATCCAAGGAAAAAAGCTTCCAAGGCAGAGTGAAGGCAAAAAAAGCTCCTTTTTACTAAAAGTTCAGCTAAAAGCTTTTAGCGGTCAGAACACAATGATGTGCATGCACCGCATATAGAATTCTACAAATTTATAATGCTACATAATTATCCTAACTAGGAAACATATCCAGTGTTTAATTTGTCAATCCTACAAACCATCCCAAGCCACCCCCTGGCACACATCTTCTAGAATTGAGTTGGAGGTCTGAAGACCATCCTTTCCTCATTTACCCTCATCTTCACATTACATCTTCAATTTGGAGTTCTTTCAATACCTCTCACCCTTCTTTATACTACGACTAAACAGTATCGTATTTTGACTAGTAGCTATCTGAATACAACAGAGTATCTCTACCTTAGCACAGAAGCAAACTTCAAAATATGACACAGAAGTTAACTCAAGCCTAAGTATTTGGTACAGGGGTTACAAGCTATTTTTCAAATGCAAAAAGACTATAAAACTACATTAAAATCTACAACTATATTAAGGCTTGCAGCAACAATACAGCTAGAGTTCAAAACGTTCCTCCCAGAAGAAAACGCTTTGTTCCACCAAGTAGACTTCTAGTTTGCTGTATTAGGCTCTTGCTTATAAATCATAAAAATACAGCCATTAAGCCAAACAGATTCCTTGAAATAATGGAGTTGTACTACTGGTTTAAGCACCCATTATGCTTGAACACAGTCCACAACAAAAGCACATAGTTCTCCAGCTACAGCACAGTCACAAGCCATATCTAAACACTACTTTTGTACCTCTAATGTAAGTCCTTACAAGCCATTAACCAAACATCATTATCCACAGTGATAGAAATCAGAAAGCTTTCACAGCCCAGAAAGCTCAGACAGCAAAAGTGTGAATTCTAAGCAGGTGCAAATGATAGAGTCATTACCTCTGCATTTGTGAAAGAATAATATTTAGAACCTACAGCAAAAAATGCTCAAGAAGTAGCTTACTAGCACTCTGCAGTGTTCATCTTCAGCATAGGGAAAAATAAGGACACTTGCTGGACCTTAGTCTGAGCTCTCACAAGTAATGCCAGAGAGAATGCAACAATGGCATTGCACCCAGTATGAGACTCATCCTTCCACTTCAAAATCTAGAATAGACTGGAATTCCACCTACTCTCGTATCAATCTAAACAAAAGACAGTTACTTTCAACATGTGATTATAGCCCAAAAAGATCTTAAAAACTAGAAAAAAGGATTTTCAAATTTCTTTCCCTCCACCCCAGTAGCATGACATCAAATATGTTCCTCTTTATCTTCCCTTAAGTCTGAGGCTCAGTCCTTTACACAACTTTATCTAAAAGACAGGAAAGATATTATTTTCATATCCCTTAAAAAATAATTACCTAAACCAACAAACGTAGAGGAAATAGTCAACCTCAAAAATATATCTGGGGGGAAAAAATCATTTATGTCAGGTTCTCAAACTTAGTAAGAAGATTCATTGTATTTCTATCACTTCTGACAATAGACATACACCAGATCAACACCCTTACCTTCATTAAGCAACTTGCAATGAGCACACTAGTTTTAGCCTGCTACAAATTACAAAGGAAGCAGTCTTTGAAAGCCTGTGAATTGCTTTGTAGCATCAGTGTAGTAAGACAGTGGGAAAATGACCATCAGCTCCTCTACCATTACAGTAAGTTCGGCTTTTTACAGCCCTGTTGTTTGTGCATAAATGTAATGTGTTGCTGTAGTAGAAATATTATTATTGTTATTAAAGTGCATCTTGTTAGGTTTATGGTCATGTTCTCTGCTACTAAGCATTCTACTTCAATGAAATTACGCAGTGTTTTGTATCTTCGCCGTATTTCGTATTTGGACAGAAAGGATGGCACTGTCATAAAAAAAAAAATAAAAAAAAAAAGGAGAAAAGTTTGTTTCAGATCAAACTTCTTCTAAGGAGTCGCATTCTTGTCATTTAGACAAAAAAATCTGGTATACAGCCTTTCAATAGTAACATTCAAGTAATACTCAGAAAATTGTCATTTTAGCTAAGTGTGGAAAGTCTCATTAGACAAAATAATTTGGACCACAAATCTTAATGACCCAATGACTGACTTCATATAAGCATTCCCTCCTACAAACAGCTTTCCAGACAGACTTCAGATGTCAGGCCACTGAGTCTATGTGCAGCGTCCACTCCCTGAACACTCAGTGCACTGAGACTCATTTCTGATGTTGTACACAAAACCTACACTGTCTTTGCATCGTATGAAAAAAACTAACGCACATCAGCTATCACATTAGATCAGCCAAAACCAAAATGTCAAAGGAAATATCAAAGCGGGCAGGAAAACACAAACTTCAGACTAGTTTTACAAAGCTAAAGTCACCTTCAAAAATGGTCCCTTTTGCATTTTGAGAGACTGATTTTAGGGCAGCAATTTTTACTTATTCCATCAAAACACATATATGTAACTGGACAGACAAATATACCTCAATCTTACTACCTCTTTCGTACTATAACCAATTGAAAATATGATTAAGCGTTATCATTGTGTCTCAAAGCCACACCAAAATCCAGCTTAGGGAATGCAGAAAAGATCATTCATTTCAAAATCAAGCACTTTCTGTAACTTTATAGGCATTGATTCACACATATCATTCTAGACCAAGCTTAGAAGTTACATGCAGTTTTGAAATAATGGCGATAGCTGTGTGTTTTTCTCTTTCTAACAATACTAACAAATAAGAAAATATTATAAATTGTGTTAACATAGTTGAACTCATCGATTTATATTTTCTTGCAGTTAGGCGTGAGGACATGCACCACTGGATGAGATCTTCCAAAACCATCACCATGACATAATGCAAAGATGATGGCATCACCCCATGACGAGGAACAAAAATCATTCTCTGTCCTCCTCTGCAGCAGGTACTGTGCTCACTGATTTCAGAGCCAATGTATGAAACAGAGTAAAAAGTGTTATAGAAATAAATATTTATGATGGAAAACTCTCTGTTCTGCAAGGTTGATGCTTTGTCTTAGCTAAGCAATTTCACACAGCAGGATATTGGACTTTGCTTTTTGCAACTAGTCCTGCAAATCTACTCTGTTAGGTCCAACCAGTGAATTAGCCATATATTTACAAGTATTAACTGCCACAGACAGAACTGCCTTCTGCTTAAAGAGATTAAAGCATAATCTCCCTCCAGTAGATGGCATATTGATAGCACCATATACTTTTTTTAAACTTCCAGCGAGTGCTGGAAGTTGAAAAATTACTCTGTGTTTTACACAGCCAGTTACAAACCAAGTGACTGCTGAAGAGAATAGCCCAGGACTTTTGTAAGTCTACAACTCTACAGCAGAGTTTCAGTCTTTTAACAGGATAATGAATCTGGTATCAAAAACAAAACTTCCCTTTGCAACACATATTGTACTTGGGTGGAATTTTTAACTGGAATTTCTTTCACATTGATCATCCTCATCCTTCAATTACATAAGAACATAAATCATCATGGGCCACAAAATTGTAGTCTTATCAAAACGTATCCACTCCTAAGAATCATAATTTTCATGATTAGTATTCACATGCCAACTTCTTTATATTCTTTCCAACTATTTTCTGAAAGGTGAGAAGGGACTTGGTTTTTTTCTTTACAGTTATCAGGAATGAGCTACATTTCATTTTTCAAACCAGTAGTATTTGCTAAAGAAGTTGAGGACCCACTTTTAGGGCTCTACACTAGATACCTTGACTCCCATGAATTTCAAGCAGTTTTAAAGAGCTCTTTTCAGTGCAGTTTAATCTGCATGAGCTCATGCAAGATACAAACCTGCATCTGCAAAAGCTGGTTTGGTGCTTCCTCTCCATTTTAACTTTTCTTCCAAGGATGTGTCACTCTTTAATGAGCATAAAATTATTAATCCAAATTAATTCACACTTCACTGCTAGTGAAAGTTTCCTTAGACATCTCATTAAATCAGAAGAAATTAAGCACAGTATATTACAATTTTCCTCCGAGTTTTATATTCCAAAGTGCATTGGTTCATATGGACCAACACTGTAGAATCCCTAATCAGAAGTGCTACCAAAAAAAGTACCCCTGTTGTGCCAATAACAACTCACTCTAAAGGAGGGAAGTAACTGAATAATTGAAGCAATTTCCTGACCTGAGGAAATAGCATGAAGCTGAGTTATGGGAGGTTTAGGTCGGATATCTGGAAAGGTTCTTTGCCCAGAGGGTGTCTGGGCACTGACCAGGCTCCCCAGTCATGGCCCCAAGGCTAACAGAGCTCCAGGAGTGTTTGGACAGTGCTCTCAGGGACAGGATGGGATTGTTGGGTCTACCCTGTACAAAGTCAGGAGTTGGACTTGCATGATCCTTGTCAGTTCTTCCAACTCAGAATGGTCTGTGATTCTGTAATTTCTCCCTGCATATTAAGAGTTTTTTCCACTCAGAGATTTCCAATTATTTGCTGTGTAGAGAGGTTAGCTCCTACTGTCCCTTACTTTGAGTATGTAATAGGCACACATTTTTTCCTTTTTTTTTTTTTTTTACATGTCAGTGAACAATTAAGCCTTAAAACATGCAGTACTTCTTCAAAAAGCTGCTTTGATGCTGATTTTGCAGGAAGAGATGAAGAATAAGGGAAAAAAATACATTCCCTGAAAAATGTACATGTACATATCCTCTGAGAACATGCTTATTGGACTTACTACTATTTATTATGGACTTATTACTCTGTTATTATTATAACACAGAAATAAAGTACCACAGTAAAAATTTGGGCTCAATTTACTTATGAGGACCTGGAAGTTGAGTAGTCTAAACTGAGAACAGTGTCATAATAGATCAGCTTCCCATCTGTCTACATCCAGACACTGGGATAGAGTGTCTCAGCTTTATCTTTTCTTTGCTGAACATACTGTACCTACAACAAGGACAATATACTATCTCTCAGCAGCTGAGCAGAACACACTGCCTTATCAGAACTCTGCATGGTCAGATCAGGTTTTATTTTTCTGCTGCAATAGATTTTGTTCATATTTTCTCATATTTATTACACTTGCACAGAAAGGAATTGAGATAACACTGCAACTCCTCACCTGCATTTCACAGTTAAAAAAAAAAAAAAAAAAAAAAACAAAAAACAAAACAAAACAAAAAAAAAAAAACACCCACAAAAAGAAAACCCAGAAGCCTCAGGTCTATATTCAGATATGGAATCCTAAACTGAGATGAGACTCTTTTAGTGTTTTTCATTTTTTTGCACTCTATGAGGGAAAACATTAGCATGTTCTCAGTTTCAGGTGTTCGCCTTTCTTTCCAACAAAACAGAGTCTGTCTGTATAAAGCTCATATTTGTCATTGTATTACATTCCACAAGCTGTGGGTCAAGTTATATGGGAGAATTTCTTTCTTAACATAAAAATCCCAAACCAACCAACCAAAAAAAGAAAACCAAAAACAACCCACCAAGAGAACGCTCAGTATCTTCCAGAGGATGAGGAGAGGCAGTGGGGCAGATAAGAAACAGATGATCTCTGGCCTAAATACCCCAGTAAAAGCAGAAATCTGCGTTATTTCTCTTCAAAGCACTGAATCTGAAAAAGCAAACAAAGCAGGAGCAGCCTAAGGAAAACAGCTCTCGGTACTCACCTAGCGCCGAAGACCAGCGCGGGGAAGAGAGGCAGCAAGTAATAAGCAGAGATAAATTTCATACTGACGCTCGTCCGTTCGTTCCCTTCCTCACACTGCTCCGCACACCGGCCCCGTCCCCGTTTCCTCCTCCCGCACCTCGCCCCGCCCCGCCCCGCCGAGGGCGCTGCCCGCCCGCCCAGGGAGGGTCCGGCCCTGCCCGCTCAGCGTTCAGGGAGGGTCCGGCCCCGCTCAGTGAGGGCGGTGCCCGCCCAGGGAGGGTCCGGCCCTGCCCACCCAGCGTTCAGGGAGGGTCCGGCGTCGTTCAGCGAGGGTTCTGCCTGCCCGGTGAGGGTCCGATCCCGCTCAGTGAGGGTCCGGCCCAGCGTAATGCAGGCCGGCCGGCAGGCGGCGCGAGGGGCGTGCCGAGCGGGGTTCGGGCTGCGGGCTCGGTGTCCCAGGGCTCGATAGCCCCGGGCTCGGTGTCCCAGGGCTCGATAGCCCCGGGCTCGGTGTCCCAGGGTTCGGTGTCCCAGGGCTCGATAGCCCCGGGCTCGGTGTCCCAGGGCTCGGTGTCCCAGGGCTCGATAGCCCCGGGCTCGGTGTCCCAGGGCGGCCCAAGGCACGGGAGGGGTTACAGCGACGTGCCCAGCGCCTCACTCGGAGGGGACCGGGGGCCACAGCCGAGAAATGCCGCCTGAAAGGAAATAAATAAATAAAGAGAAACCTGCAATGAAAACACCGCCAGTATTTTGCAGTTAATGCCTTTATGTGATGTGAATATAAACAAGACAGGTCATGCAGAGAAAGGAGCTGCTCTAAGTAATTGTCAAGCCCCAGAGCAGGCCTGTCACTACAGCCAGCCAGGTGTCATTTCTGCAAAGTAGGAACACAAAAGCTACTATTTCAATCAGGTGTTCATTCACTCCATATCAAGTTGAAAGTAACAACAGAAATAGCTTCCAAAATGGGGCTTTGAAACATTAATGTCATCTCTAAAAGCCCGAAGAAACTGGTAAGACCTTCAGAGACATAAATACCCCTTTCCTGCTTCCTGTGTTTGTATTCACCTGATCTTAAGTATTAGTTAAATAAATCAGCACCGGTAAAATATGTTTTCTGTGTTTAGGTATTCCCTACCTTGATACAACTGAAGTTCATCTGATGGCAAGCCATATGAAAGTATAACATTTAAATATGAGTTTTCTTGCTATGCAATACCCAAAAAACCCAATTCAAGCAAACTTGTCTGCAAGTGAATGAATGCAGTCATTACCAGGAAGAGTTTTGGTCACCTGTGTGCTTGTCCGGTCATATGAAAGGCATCCAGAAACTACACTATACATCACAAGCAGAAGATAAAGATTTCTATAGTTTAATGTGGTGTGTCATTGCATTCAGGTGTTTATTGAGGAGTAATTTTGGATTCCATCAAAGCAAATAGAAATTCACTGTTTGAAATTAATGAAAGAGTTTCTAAAATTAGTATTGTCCCCTAATAAGACATTCACATGGCATAAAAACATAATTAATAAATTGCCTTATTGGTCACATCATTCAGTAGCAAACTGAGAGGGATGGGAGAGAAAAGAAAAAAGAAAAGGCAACATACATAGCCAAAAAAGGAATAAAATAATTTATTTCTGACTCTTCTTCCTGTGTCCCAACTCTAGCATGTTTATTCAGCACACCTGACAGCAAGTTCTATTCACTCAAATTAATTTAAATCAGCATTTATTGTTATTTTGATGCTACATACCAGCATGAAAGAACAGTCATGTTAGCATGGATACTTATGATAGCATACTGAAAATGTCATAAAAAGAGCAGTTAGCTTGTAATTTTCTCTTTCAGAAAAAAAAAAAAACCAACAACATTCCCAGGCTACCAGGAACCTCATAGTCTTGTATAAGCAGCTAATACTTGTTTCATCTTACTTTTATGTGCACACATATAGGGTGGAATGGAGGGGAAGATACTGGTGCATCAATGCAGTAAACTATGCCTGATGATGCCTTAAAGACTGAGGAGAAAAAACTCCAGGCAAATTTAGTAGGAGATAAAGAGAGCAGAAGCTTTAATGAACTTCTAGGCTCCAGGAATACATAACTACAGGATCCCCCCAAAAAGTTTCCAGGTTTCAAGGTTCTATAATCATGTCCATCCAATCCCATTCTNCTGACAATGCGTAATGATCTTAAGAAAACTTCTGAAATTTGGCAATTTGAGGAATTATTTTTCAATCCTATTACTGCTCTGCCTCTTTTTTGGGAGGTGGGAATGGAATACAGAGGCGTATTGCTGCGTCTTGGTTTCATCTCAAGGGGTCTTACCATGTTTGCATGGAAGAACATCTCCCCGTTGAGTGACTCCAGTGCATGTAGTCTGCAGCTATGATAGGGCTACATCACCCAGATGTCACATTGTCATTCTTTGCATTATTTCTCCATCCTGTTCAGAATCAATTGAACAATTAGGAGGTTTTCATGCATACCAGCACTGCTGCTCTGATGTGAACATCCTATAATGACTGTTACAGCAGAGTTTCAGCCTACAGATGCCTCAAGGGCTCAGTGTACAAGATGTATAACAAGCATTCTTGACTCAAGTCAGCCCATGGGGGACCTCAACTGACTTGGGCACAGCCTACACACAGCCAGACCATTAGGAGATGGCAGCAGTGGCTAAGCAGAGGCTGAGGCAAGTTCACCCCTAAATATTCAGATATGCACACATAAAATTGCATTACTGTGAAAACAAATGCTCAGCAGTAAATGCAGGTAGCACAAAAGGAAAACCCACCTTCTGGAAGTGAATTTTTATAATTAGGAACTGGGCACTTCGGTGCTATTCTTTGTCAGACTTAATTGTACTCGAGCTGCTTGCCTAAACACATAAAAAGCATCCTTTTCCCCCCTCGTACACAGATACATGACCTTGATCTCGACAAGTCAGAGGGGTTTTTGGGTTTTGGTTGGTTGGTTTTTTAAGAGGAGTAATGTGCATCCTAATGAAAAATATCTATACCAAAAAATGGGAAAGAATTGTTTGCAGATTTTTCTTAAACATAACTGTAGTCAATTTATTTTGTGTTGTGTGAACTTAAAGAGAGATTAACTATTAATGTAGAACTTCAAAGATGTTGGATAGAAGTATTCCAAATAAATACATTAGACAAGCAGAACTCTTTAGAAATATCATATTTTTAGTCTTGTAATTAAAGGCTTTCCATTTGTTGACTCAACTTAATTGAAAGTCTTACTAAATAAATAATTACTCCTAACTTAGCTAGCAAAAGTTGATTATATATGCCATTTTAAAAAAACCTTACACAGAAAATATAAGAAAACAATAGAAATATTACTTCAAGTCATTTCAAACACTTGTCACACAGGTTCTTGCAAGCTTAGCTAAACACATGAATAGTGTAGGAATGTTACTGCCTTCTTTAGAGAGGAAAATAAATCAATTACCTCTCTTTGCAAAATATAGCACAAGCTTATGCTTGCCAGAGCAGAAAGACATCCACTTAAGTGTGTATTTCTGCAGTAACTAGTATAGCAGGGGTCCTAATTTTATTTTCGTTATTTGGAAATAATGGTAATGAAAAAAGTAATCATGAAATGATGGCATATACTATATTCAGTTCCTTTGAATGTATGTGTTAGAGAGAATTCTATAAATATGCTTAATGAAGAGGACTGTTAGCATATCTTGCTGTTGAACACTAAAATTCTAAACGTTGAATCCTTCACAAGACCTTGCACAAATGACTTTCAGAAAAATAAGAGTACAACTGCTGGATAAAAGAGAGTGCATTTTATTTTACAGTCATTTACAAATGCAATTTTAAAGTTTTTATTTGGGAAAAAACCCTACAACTAAGGCAAAGCTAAAGGTAGGACTATTCCAGTTTCGTGTCCAGTGCTCTGCAAAGCAGAGTATATTGGGATGCACTGCAGTGCAGAGAATGTCAGCTTTCTTACATACTTTTATATCAGTGCATGCATACACGTATGCATACACATACAAATATACAATTTTTTTTTACTGTATTGAAGTACCATTTCAGGTAACTGTAACAGTAATTTATAATGTTTTACACTCTACAACATACTGCATTTCTATGTCTTAAAAAGACTAGCCAGGCACACTTGAGTTCCCAAGTAATAATACAACCTCTAAACTACTGTATGATAAATAGCATCTTAAGTAACGGAAGAAGCAGAAAACCACAGAAATTGGTACTCTTTTTTTAAGGATAATTACTGTGAACTAGTTAACACTGCAGACCTCAGTGGTGCAAGCAGAGTTCTGAGTCAACAGTACTGGCTGAGTACGAGCAGAAGGGACAAGTGACTTACAAGACACACTCTTTCAGCTCCTATGCACATTTCTTTCTCCTTTCAAACAAAGATTTCACTCTAACTCTGAAAATAGATTCAGCATCCCTTTTCCCAATTTTTCTTTGGCATTTACCACTCCATCGTCTCATTCCTTCCCCCCAAATCATAGAATCAACTGGGTTGGAAGAGACCTCCGAGATCACGAAGTTCAACCCTTGATCCAACACTGTGGTCCTGAGGGGAAGGACGGGGAGGGCAGAAAGGAAGGGACACACACCCGGCAGTGAGGTGTGTGCTGCCGAGGCAAGCACGAAGAGAGCAAGCTTTATTCAAAACACTACAACTTAAATAGGGTCGGGGGGCTGGGTCCTGACCCCAGGAGCGCCCTGGGAAGGTTTTTGGGAAGGGTCTGGGCCAGACCCAGCCATACAAGGCAGGATTCTTCAAAACTGGCAACAGAGAGGCAGGTGTATACCACATAAGGGAATGGTACCCTGCTGCAGGCAGGAACCAATCAGGGATGGGTTACATAGAAGTTTCCAGGAGGGACACACAGTGAAACAAAGGGAAAACATATAGAATGATAAAATCCTCAAACTTCGTAGAGATTACAAACTGCAAACAGTCCTTAACATAACAAGAGTCCATACAAACACAGCAAGCAGTTCTCAGAGCTCAGGCAGTCACAGATCTGTGCTGCCTTCCACAGCTAATCTCTCTTCTCTCCTCCAACACAACACCACTGTGATTACTAGATCATGGCACTCAGTGCCACATCCAGTCTCATCTTAAACACCTCCAGGGATGGTGAATCCACCCCNCGCTATTCCTGCTACAGGCCAGGATGCCACTGGCCTTCTTGGCCACCTGAGCACACTGCTGGCTCATGTTCAGCCTCCTGTCAATCCAAACCCCCAGGGTCCCTTTCTGCCTGGCTGCTCCCCAGCCACTCTGTCCCCAGCCTGTCCTGCTCCAGGGGCTTGTTGTGGCCAAAGGGCAGGACTCGGCACTTGGCCTTGTTGAACTTCATCCTGTTGGAATCAGCCCAACTTTCCAGTCTATCCAGATCCCTCTGCCTTCCAGCAGGTCGACACTTCCTCCCAACTTGGTGTCATCAGAAAATTTGCTGATGATGGACTCAATCCCCTCATCTAAATCATCAGTGAAGATGTTAAACAGAACTGGGCCCAATGCTGACACCTGGGGGTCAAATAGAAAGTTTTTCTGCCTTTAGAAGTGCTCCTTGATTTGACTCAAGTCTGATCGAATCTGTTAGGCTACCAAAGGGCAAAACATTCTTACCAAAATAGGAAGGCAAAGAAAAAGTCTCAGGGTGAAGCATTTCAATGCACTGGGCCTATTTCATATTCACATACATAAACAAAATCAGCACACACACATACATAGTTTGTGTGGCTTCTTACTGCTCTTGATTGAAACCTGTCACATTAACAATATTACTTTGTAAGATAATCGCTTTGGGATGACTGGTTCCCTCTCAACCTTTAACATGCATGCACTTATAAACACTGTAAATCCCCTTTCTGTGAATGGTAAAGCAGGGCAAAGGAAGGTACATGAGTGACAGATGTGTTTAAAAAGTGTGGAAGAGGTTGTAGCAATGTCTTCTTCAGGATTAGATATTTCACTTTCATTTACAAGTATTTATTTCCAGTGAGACAGGATATTTATTATTACCTCTTACAAGAAAGCATATAGAAATATTCAGCAACATAAAGTTAGCTAATCCAACTTTCTCGGTAGAGGAATTCTTATATGCCATTATCTCAATTTTTGAAGTATTAAAGATTAAAATTCTAGCAGTAAATTTAAATACCATATCACATAATTCAACAGTGTTAGAATACTAGCAGTTGCTGAAGGATAGTGCCTAACTTCGGTATCAAGAAAGGAGGAAAAAAATCCTGTCTACCACAATGCTGGAATTAGAGTTTAAACAGTTAAGTTTCTGAAAAGGTCCCTTTGGAGGTCTTTTAAGCTTTGGAAGAGATTTTTCAAGATAATCCCTTTTAAATCTGAGAACCAGAAAATTCAGAATCAAGTTCATTAAAATAATAAAGAAGTAAATTTAAGTAAATTTAAGCTTATTGTTAACCCTGGTTAGACTTCCAATTCAAAATGTCATTTGAACTGTTAGCAAACAGATGCAGTCCACACAGATTTGCTGTTCAAGTACAGAGAAATTTAATGAGCATGTGATTACAAAAATAAATCCCTCAGTTTTATTTAATTCTATAAAACATCTCTCTTTCCAGTGTCCAAACTAACATAATTACGTACTTCATACTTAACATACCTGAAACCACCTTCATTCCACACTGAAAGCCTACATTTTATGGACTATTACAGCTGCATTCTTCTCCATGGACAACCACTTGTCTCCTCCACGGACACCCCCTTG
>VXBX01001009.1:0-26579 GCA_013400415.1 Scytalopus superciliaris
GTGTGTCCCGGCCCCAAAAGCTCCGGTGCCGCCGGGGCAGGGTCGGGGGGATGTGGGGAAGCCCCCCCGGTGGCAGGGGGGGGGACAGCCCCGGGGGTGGNTGCCTGACACTGTGGATGCGGAGTTTTCACTGGAATTTCTCTGCTGGGTGGCCAAAAGTTTAAGCGGGGACGGGGATTTCCTCAGATAGCTCTGGAATTCGTGCCAGGTCTCAGCAGGAAGTGGGCGAGGAGGACAGGCAGGACATACCATGCTGGAAAGGGGCAGCCAAGGCAACAGCTCTCTATTTCTGCTCCTCACTCTGGGCAGAGGCAGCAGGGACAGCCAGGCTGTCACTTGCCCTCCGGAGCGCGGGGAGGTTGGAAATAAAGCCCTGGTGAAGCTGGGGCGGGAGAGGGGCTGAGCACAGCAGGCTGCCCCGGGGGGGCACAGTGAGTGCAGCACCCCCACCCTGGCAAGGGTAGGAGGCCCAGCACGGGATTTATCCTGCCTTGCCCTGCTGGCACCATGGGGACAGGGGGAGGTCAGCGCAGAGGGGCAGATGGTGGNCCGGGCGCTCCCGTCGGAGCTGTCCAGCCCATCCCGCCTCTCCCGCATCTCCCGGCGCTGCCGCCGCTCCCGCATCCCCGTCCCGCTGCCGGCCCCGCCATGCGGGAGCGATGAGCGCAGCCGCCCCGCCCGGCCATGGAGGAGGATTTGTTCCAGCTCCGGCAGCTCCCGTGAGTAGCCGGGGGGGTGGCGGCCCCCGGGCCCTCACCTGAACTGGGGGTTGTTGACCAGGGCGCGGAGCGCGGCGGTGAAGGCGGACACGTCGCCCTGCAGCCTCGCCGAGCTGGGGCCGGCCATGGGCGGCCGGAGAGANGGCCGGTTATCCCGCCGGAGCCGCCCGGGCTCGGCATCCCGAGGGATGCGGGAGCCGCTCGTTACGTAAATTGGCCCCATGGGGGGTTTGGTGCTTCGCCTTGGCAGGGGGGTGGGAGCGAACCGGGCGGGTACGGCGGGTTTGGGGAGGGGGGTTAGCGGTGAATAACGCCGTGGCGGGGATGCGCTTCCTCCCCATCCTCCTCATCCTCTCCATCCTCATCCTCCCCATCCCCATCCTCATCCTCCTCCCGCCGGGAGCGGCCGCGGAGCGCAACCCGCCCTGCAAAGGGGCTCTCGGGGAGGGCCGGCCACATTCCCGAGCTCCCTGCCTGCCTTTGGGATGCGCTCGCTGGATCTGGGCACAAAACAAGCAGCGCTGAAATCCCCGGTGCCTTTAACCCCGCCGTTCCCTTCCAAACCAGCCCCATTTCTCCCAGTGCCCCGTTCGCAGGTGCTCTGCAACATATTCCTATTTATAAACCCTGGGCGCTGCGCGGCGGGGGGATCAATGGCGTTAAATATTCATGAGCTCGTGTCAATGACAGAGCAAAGTGTCCCACAGCACTCCTGGTAAGTTGGGAAATGGCCGTGAACTCCAGCTATGTGTTTCCAGATCCTCAGTTAGGGTGCCTTCCGCTCGTCAAGGAAAATGAGTCAGAGGCGATTTGATTGGGCTGCTTTTCCCATGCTTTGAAAGCAAAAGCCGGGAGCGCTGTCCAGAGTGCTCCCGGTGCGGGCGGGATGGGCTGTCTGGATCCCCGTCCCTGTTTCAGGGTGGTGAAGTTCCGGCGCACCGGGGAGAGCTCCAGGTCGGACGAGGATGGAATGTCGGGGGAGCACGAGGTGCACATTGAGGGGGTCAGGACGGAGTTAGAGCCCGTGGAGCTCGAGGATGGAGCTGCCGTGCCAAAGGAGTTTGCCAACCCCACGGATGGTGAGTCGGTGCCTCGTTTTCCTGCCAGGGGGAAGGTGTGGCCTCTCCATCTAAACCAAACACCTTGTTTGGGAAGGTAAAGATCCCCAGGGAAAGGCAGGAAATAACGGCACAGCAAATGGTGTTACAGCTGGAAATGCTGGTTCAGTCACCCCATTCTCTGTGGGGTTTGGGTTTGTATCCCCAGCACCAGACCCTGTGAAGGGGTTGTGGATCCAGCTGTCAGCAGCTGGGTCAGTTCCCCTTGGAACTGATCCCTGCTCCCAAAACACTGCCAGGTCTGCTGGAGCAGGCACACCTGGCTCTCCTTCAGGGCTCAGCTGAATCTGCAGTGTTCCCATCTCCTCCTTTCCCAGAGGACAAGAGGGACAGCAGGAATGGGCATCCCAGCCCCTGCTCCTGCCTGGGAGAGACCACAAATATTGGCTTTGTCTTACACGAGCCAGGTGCACATTTAGTAGGGTGTTACTAATTTTACCTGTGAACATCTCAGCTCTGTTTTATCCCTTGGATTTTGTTTGATTTCCTCTTGGGTGGTGGGTCTGGGCTCTGCTGTGTGAGGATGGGCAGCTCTGAGCCAGACCTGTTCTGTGGGGAATGTCCTTTTTAAACTGCTGGAAGAGTTACAGCTGTGAGACTTGAACGACTCAGGTACCAGAATGTGCCTTCCTTGTGCAGTTCATTTTGTACTGGAGCAAAGGGATTTGAGATACCTCAGCATCTTCAGCTGGAACAAAGCAATGAGGTTGTGGCAGTGTGTGGAAAACAACCCTCAGCATTCTCAAGGAGGTTTAAGGATTTGTGTCTTGGACACAGCCTGATTTAAACAGTTCCAGGTTGATGACCCTGCAGTGAAACTTCCCCTGCAGCCCTCAGTGTCCTGTTTCTCCCCAGAGGAGGCTGCAGTTCAGTGGCTGGAGGGGTCACTCCCAGGAGTGAGAGGCTGAACATGGGCTGGGTTTGTTGGTGCCACATGGATTTACCTGTCTGTGGCTGAAACACTGTAGGAATCATCAGAGTTAGTTTGAGTTTAGCACCATTCCTGAAGGACACACAGGTTTGCCAGGGCAGGAACTGTGTGAGAACTGAGTAGCTGAGTTACACATTTGAGATGGCAGCAGGTTCCCCAGTTAATTAGGAGCTGTACTCACAGCAAGTGCTCCCCCAAGGGCTGGCTCTGGCTGGGGAAGGAATCCACTCCTGCACTAGAATTGTTTTCTTTCCAGATACTTTCCTGGTGGAAGATGCGGTGGAAGCCATTGGATTTGGGAAGTTCCAGTGGAAGCTCTCTGTCATCACTGGATTAGCTTGGGCAAGTAACTGGGATCAGCACCCCCTGCATGGTCACCAGAGACCCTCAGGGATTTCAGGCAGTGGAGGCAGAGAGTCTCCAGGCAGATAAATGGACAGCACAGAAGGGATTTTACCTGGAATTCTAAAACGGGAGTCAGACTTGGTTTTTGAGGGTAGTGGAAAACTGATGGGCTTCTTTGTCCCCAAAGTTCTTATAATTCATTTTGATCCTCCACTTCCAATGCTGTCTTAAATCCATGTACAATGTTGGAATCTGCCAAGGTTTAGATCCTAAACCAGCTGTGGGATTTGGTCTGCAGATGATCTACCAACATATTGGATACAAGTGCAGGCAAAGGGGAGAGAGGGAAGGAGTTGTAAGGTATCCAACAGTTCTGGCTGAATCTGTGGGTGAAGGAGCTGAAAGCTCATCCCTGGAATCTGCCCTGTGGAAGTGACTCCTCAAACCCCCCCAGTAACTGTGGGTTTGGCTCTTGGAGTGCCAGAGTCCCTGAGCACAACCATCAGAACTGCCTGCAGAAGGGAAGGTGCTGCCCTGCGGGTGTCACCACGGGCTGGGAGTGGCACACAAGTGCCAGCAGGGTGTGTTAGGGGTTCCCCTGTCCATAGGACTGTCAGGCAGTGACTGACTGTGGTCTCTTGTCCCCTGCAGATGGCAGATGCCATGGAGATGATGATTTTGAGTATCCTGGCTCCCCAGCTGCACTGCGAGTGGCGACTGCCCAGCTGGCAGGTGGCACTGCTCACCTCGGTAGGGACACTGCCCACCCCTCCTTGGCTTTCCCTCTCCTTGCTATCCTGGCATCCTGCTCTGTATCCCCAGGCTGAACCTCTCCATGGCCTCTGCAGGGTCCCTTAGAGGGATTTGTAAAAGGCTGAGGTTGTGACATTCAGGGAGAACTGAGGAAGTTTTGGGCTCAAAGTTTGATGTCATTCCCAGGAAAATACAGGAGTTGACTCAGACTCGTCCTGAAATTCAAACCATTTGGTTAATTGAAGATGAAGATTGGTAAATTTTGACTGTCTTGCTTGAAAATCTTTGCCCACATTTGAGCTGCCTTGGGCACAGACACAGTGGGAGCTGGGAGAGAGCAAACACTGCTCTTTGAGGCTGCACCTGATGATGTCCCAGGTGTGATCCAGCCTAAGGGAATCTGGGATTGTCCAGTGGCCTCTGGAAACAGAGCTCTTGTAACACCCCCTCTGAGTGGGGTTATGTGATGTTGGGAACATGCAATGCCTTCAGGGATTAGGGAACAACTTTAGGGACCCTCTCAGCACATCCCAGTGCTGGGCTTTAACTCCTCCCCTTCCTTTTCCTTTTGCTTTTAATGCCATCTGTGTTGTGTAAACTGATCCAAATGCTCAGCAACTTTAAATCACTTCACTCCTTTCCCCTCCCTGAATGCAGAGGGTCTCGTTCCTTCTTCCAGCTCAGCACAATTTTACTCTTGCTGAGCAAAATCAGGAGCAGAAAGGTCAGAGCACACGAGACCGAATCTCTGACAAGCAGATCTGCTTCTTGCCCCACTCCTTGCCTGTTATCCCTGATTTCTGAGACAACATTCCTGTGGGTTTAATGTGCTGATGGGGGAAACGTGGTGGGCTTTGCCAGGACTGCAGTGGGCAGGATTTCATTTCTCCATCTGCAGAATTAACTGTGCTCGTGGTGGCCCCTCTGCAAAGGGTACAGTGCGTTTTCTTTGACACTTCAGGCTTTTTTCATATCTAATTTTATGTAGTTTTATCTAATTTTCTTTAAATCTGAGGCCTGCTGAGGATGGCAATAGGGGACTGGAGGAGAGCTCTGGGCTCCTGGAACATCTCTGTCCTGCAGATCTCAGCCAACACCCCTTATCCATCAACAGGGGACATGTGAATGCAAAGCTCACTGGAGAGGGGCCCTGTTGCTGCCCCTCTCCAGCCCAGGGACAACTGGGTCATCTCTGAGGTCCCTTCCAACCCAAACCATCCCATGACCCCCTGGGAGTGTCTCTCTGGTTTTAGGGCTGACACTTTTTGGTTTCTCTGGAAATTTCATCCTTTTTGCTGTCACACCGAAATTTTCACTTGTTTCGTCATTAATGGGAAAAATGTTTCCTGGTGTTGCACAGGTGGTGTTTGTGGGAATGATGTCCAGCTCCACCCTCTGGGGAAACATTTCAGACCAGTATGGGAGGAAAACAGTAAGTCTGCAGCTCCTCCTGGGGTATATTCCAACATTTCTGCAGTGTGGGTGCTTTGGGGCACGATGGGCCTGGCACAGGGTGCCCAGAGAGCTGTGGCTGCCCCACCCCTGGAAGTGTCCAAGGCCAGGCTGGAGGAGCTCTGAGCAGTCTGGGATAGGGGAAGGTGTCCCTGCCCATGGCAGAGGGTGGGATGGATGGACTTGGAGGTCCCTCCCACCCCAAACCAGTGTGGGATTCCATGTTCACGAGTGTCACAGTCCACAGGCACAAAGCAGAGCTGACCTCCCATGGAATGAGGGGATTTGGAGCTCTGTGCTGTGCTTGGATAAGCTGTGCTGCAGCAGAAACTCTCTCTAACTCCTGTTCCACGCAGGGCCTGAAGATCAGTGTGCTGTGGACCCTCTACTATGGCATCCTCAGTGGGTTTGCCCCTGTGTACAGCTGGATCCTGGTGCTGAGGGGCCTCGTGGGCTTTGGCATTGGAGGAGTCCCTCAGTCGTAAGTAAATATTCCCAAGTCCCAATTCCTCTTCTCTTTCACCCTTTAAGAAATGCTCCTGTCAAATTGAAGCCTTGTTTCCACTCAGCTGACCCAAACCTGGGTCTTGGTGCAGGGCAGGCCATGATCTAAGCACAAACATTCAGAGCTAGAGCTGAGCCTGATTCCTGAGTAAAAACCACAGATTGTTGTCCAGGCAGAGCCTGAACTTCCACATCTGATCCTGAGCTGGGATTTCAGACCTGGAGCACTGCAGATGAGTAAAAAGGCAGCATCAAGGCATTTCTCTGTGTCATTCCATTCACTGAAGAGAGGGATCCATAAATCTCCCACCTGGAATAACTAGCTCTGCTCTAGGCTTTTAATTATAAATGCAAAGAGAAGAGTTCAGCCATTCTCTCTCTGTGCAGCCTCTCATCCTTATCAATAATGGATATTTTGCCCCATGGAGGTGCTATTTGGAAATAATCAGAGTCTAACTTTGATTGATGGCTCATTGACTTCTTCACAAAGTAGGAAAAGCAGCTCCTTTCTAATCTCCTCAAGGGGCTGTTTGAGCCCCTGTGTTTGTGCTGACAGGGCATTTCCCTCCCTGTGCTAACAGGGCATTTTCTCTCTGTTCCTCTGTGCAGGGTGACTTTATATGCTGAGTTCCTTCCAATGAAAGCCAGAGCAAAGTGCATTTTGTTAATAGAGGTGAGCAGTGTGTGCTGACCCTGGGAGGGACAAATCCTGCTGTGGGTAACATCCACTCCATCCTCCTGCCTGGAACCCCCCAGGCCTTGGGGCACTGGGTGTCTGCCATTCCCTGGGGGAATCCATCTACAGCCCAGTAATGGATTTGGAGGACTGACTGTTCCATAAATCCAGGGCTAAATTCAACTTTTAGGGGATCATGGAATGGGCTGGGGCGGGACCTTAAAGTTCATCCCATCCCACCCCCTGCCATGGGCAGGGACACCTCCCACCAGCCCAGGCTGCTCCAAGCCCCGTCCAACCTGGCCTGGGACACTCCCAGGGATGGGGCAGCCACAGCTTCTCTGGGCACCCTGTGCCAGGGCCTGCCCACCCTCACAGCCAGGAATTCCTTCCCAATATCCCATCTAACCCTGCCCTCTGGCAGTGGGAAGCCATTCCCCTTTGTCCTGCCCCTCCATCCATTGTCCAAAGTCCCTCCCAGCTCTCCTGGAGCCCCTTCAGGCACTGGAAGGCTGGGAAATGAACATTTTCACCCCTACAACCATTAAACAAACCCCCCTAAAGAGCCTGGGCTCCATTCCCATACCCGAAGGTCTCTGGCACTTCTCCCTCCAGCCATCCCTGCAGGGCACATCCTGGAATGCTGCAAGGAGGGACACTTTAGGAACACTCCTTTCCTCACGTGTGGCTGTTTGTTTCCCTCCCCAGGTGTTCTGGGCCCTTGGCACTGTGTTTGAGGTGCTGCTGGCAGTGCTGGTGATGCCCACGCTGGGCTGGCGCTGGCTCCTCATCCTCTCGGCCCTGCCCCTCCTGCTCTTTGCTGGCCTGTGCTTTGTAGGTATTTCCTGCAGGGGTTGGTGTGTTTGTTCCCTCAGTTCCCACTTCCCAGCACGCTGTGACCCAGCTGGAGGAACCCCCAGCAGCTTTGGGGTTGTGTTACACTCTGGGGGTGTAATACCTGAAACAGTGGCAGAAGTGCTGCTTCCACAGGGTGCTCCTAAAATCCCTCCAGGGAGAGCTGTGCTTGTGCTGGAATTGCTGGAGGACAGTGGTGGGCTGGAATTCTGTGAGATCAGGCCTGGAACCCTCTCCAGTTTAATTACTTTGTTTCAGGCCAGCTCACTGGAATCAACATCTTATCCAAAGCTGGTGCTGTTTCCCTGGTTGCTCTTTAGAGTTTGTCAAAATTGTGACTTTTAGAATCACTTCCCATTTTAAGATCCACCCAAATAAGGGGGAAAATCTGCAGAGTCTAGGTCAGATTCCAAAATAAGATGTATATGAGTTAAACCTGAGCTTCAGTGATGTCTTTTATTAAGTATTGGGTGATATATTTATCAATCAGTCTCCTCATAGATAAATGTCCTTATCAGGTGGTTTTGCAGCTCTTATGATTCCTCAGTTTTTCAGGAATCCCTTATGCAGGTGCTCACAACCTTGTTTGAAGTTAAAAGTAGATTAAAAATATGAATTTTGGAATGTGTTCTGCCCTGGAAGCTTTGCCATTCCTACAGGGAAGAGATAATGAGAAAATGCCAAAATGCCCAACATTTCTCAAGGGAACTGAAGGGAAAGACTTCTGGAGTTCTGAGTTTTGGGGAAATGGGGGGTTGTAATTTGTAAAGCCTGCTGAGCTGATTCTCTGAACTCTGAGATTATTCCTGTAATCCTGCCTTGTGCTGGAGTCCCTGGGATTCCCCCCAGGATGAATCCCCCCTGTCTGAGCCATCCCTGTGTGTGTGTGACCTGCTTTGCTCCCTCAGTGGCTGCCCGAGAGTGCCCGCTATGATGTGTTGTCTGGGAACCAGGACAAAGCCCTGGCCACTCTGAAGAGGATTGCAACAGACAACGGGGCTCCCATGCCTCTGGGCAAACTCGTCGTGTCCCGGCAGGTGGGTGAAAAGCACCTTTCCAAGGGCCACTGATGTCATTTACCCTCACTCTAAGACCTGGCTATTAAAGAAAATCAAACCCTGATTGGATCCCAGCTCCAGGGTGGCTCCTGGAGAGCCCTCAGGTGAAATGTAGGACACGGCCCTATGGATTTATTATCCCTGCATGGAGTGACAGGACACAGGGAATGGCTCCCCACTGCCAGAGGGCAGGGATAGATGGGATATGGGGAAGGAATTCCTGGCTGTGAGGGTGGGCAGGCCCTGGCACAGGTTGGGCAGAGAAGCTGTGGCTGCCCCAGCCCTGGGAGTGTCCAAGGGCAGGTTGGACGGGGCTTGGAGCAGCCTGGGCTGGTGGGAGGTGTCCCTGCCCATGGCAGGGGGGGAATGGGATGGGTTTTGAGGCTCGTTCAGCCCAAACCAGTCTGGGATTGTGTGTTTCCTGCCACTCTGCATCCTCCAGCCCGGGAGCCCTGAGTTCCCTCACCATCTCATCTGTGCTTGTTTTCAACAGGAAGACCGAGGGAAGATGAGGGACCTTTTCACCCCCCACTTCAGGTGGACCACGTTGTTGCTCTGGTTTATATGGTAAGAGGGCACACAGACTTCGGTGCCAGCACAGCTCTGAGTGCTTCTCGCTGAGGGTGTTTTACAGTTACTCAAATGCAGCAACTTCCTCCTCAGAAAACCCCAGCAAAACCCCAAACCCCATCCCCTATCGATTTGGAACTCATTAAACCACCCAATCACCCTCATTCCCAGCCAAATTACCTTTGATTTCCAAATGCTGATAGGAAATAGCCTTGGGGTGGCACTCAGTGCATCTCCTCCCACAGTGGCCTCTGGTTTGGTTCGAGTTGTTCAGTCTGAGTCTGACCAGCTGAGGATTCCTCTCTCCTTTGCTTCCTTGCAGGTTTTCCAATGCCTTTTCATATTATGGGTTAGTTTTATTAACTACAGAGTTCTTCCAAGCAGGAGATGTTTGCAGCAGTGAGTACCAATCCACATTTTCTTCTGAAATATACCCTGTTATGGTGGAATAGCTTTTATTAGCTCACCTCCTGCTGTTGGTTTGGGAAGGAGCGTGGCTGAGTTTTAAGTTTATTTTAATTGTTTTTATAGACTGTTCCTCATCTCCTGCACAGGGCAGGGAGGTCCTGCAGTGGTTTTGAGCCCAAAATGTGAAACAGCAAGGCAGCCTTGAAGGGAGGCCTCTTATCTGTTCTTCTTGAGGGGAAAAAAAGTGATGAAATAACTATAAGTTAGCAGATTTCACAGAGCTAATTAGTTGTGAGAGAGAGAAACTGCTGCTGTGGAGCTCGTGGGCTCCCCAGGTGGGAAAACCTGCTGAGGAAAAAGGTAGTGGGGGGGAAATCATCATCCTTTGTGTTGCAGATTTTTGGAGGGGGAAAGAAAAAGGTGCTTTGACAGCGTTAAGAAGAGGCTTGTAAAGTCTGATTGGCCAGGGGAGGGCTGACTGTGTCCAGAACACTTGTCATTAGGGAAAACTGCCTGGAAGCTGGAAAATCACAGCAGGAGGAAGGGGAATGTTGGGAGCAGATCCAGCAGCAGGGATTAGGGTTTGAGGGCTCTGGTTTTCTCACCAGAGGAGGATACAACCCCTAAAACCAGCTGCTCTTACAGGGCCATGGGGTTGTTCAGAGTTCCAGAGTATGGGAAGTGTTGGTATCCCAATTTCTGTGGGGAGAAACTCAATTACTGGGGTTAATTCTGTTCACTGTCCTGAGCCCTGGGCTGAAGAATGGCTGAGGCTGCACAGGTGACAAGGAGGTGGAAGTTTTCTCTGTGACAGTGGTGAGAAAGCTGCCACAGAACACATTATAAACTGCTCAGTGTCAGCTCTGCCTTGCAGGTAAAATCAGCAGGAATTGCTCTGGAATGGCCCCTCTGTGCATTCCAACCTTAGGCAGTCAGAGGAGGAAAACCAATTCAATCCAAGGGGCAGAATCTCTTGAATTTCTGCCCCTCAGTGACTTTCCAGGAGTACCTTTAAAGGGTGGTGGGTGCAGGGAATCAGTGCCAGTCCTTTCAGTGCAGCCCTTCCTAAACTTCAGCAGTCAGAGTGGTAATGACACAGCAGGGATGCAAACAGGGAAGAGATGACTTAAAATGTATTAAATGTTTGATTTCTTTCCTTTTTCCTCCCGCAGTATCCAGCAGAAGGCAGGAAGTGAAAGCAAAGTGCAGCCTGACCTGTGAGTACCTGACAGAGGAGGATTACACAGACCTGCTCTGGACAACCCTGTCAGAATTCCCTGGTGAGTGGCAATAGGAAACATCAGTTCTTCCCTGCTCAGGGTGATGGGAAAGGGCTCTGGGACCAGGCATGGAATTCTCTGCCTGGCCTAATGCCAGCCTGCCTCCCCCAGCACTTGGGGCTGCTTGGCTGGACTCTGCAGGACCACAGTGGTGGCTCTGCCTTCCCTGGTGTGATCACTCCACATAAAAGCACCAGGAATTGCTCTGGAATGGCCCCTCTGGTTTGGATTCCATCCAAACAACACATTAGGCATTCAGAGGAGGAAAACCAATTCAGTCCAAGGGGCAGCATTTCCTGAGCCTGGTCTATTTCCTGTCGAAGAGCAGGTGAGGAATCCTTTGGTGGCAATATCTAAATAACAGGATGGAAAGCAAATAGCAAGTTCTGAAGAGCCCTTGAATGCAGCAGTGGGAAGATCAGCAGGGGATGATGGTCAGAAATTATTCCAGTGAGCCACAGTCAGGCATTTCTGGCTTTCACAGGAGGAGCCACTGGGTTAGTCAGTGGCTAAGGGGTGGCAGAGTGGATTGTTCCTCCCACATCAGCAAAGTATTGGAGAGAGAGACCAGAATTTCACATCTGAACATCCCAGACTGTTCAAAGCTGCTCCATCCTCAGCCTTTGCTGCTCCCAGCACTGACCTGGTCTCTTCCACAGGGGTGTTGGTGACACTCTGGATCATCGACCGGATCGGCCGCAAGAAAACCATGGCCCTCTCCTTCCTTGTCTTCTCATTTTGCAGCCTCCTGCTGTTCCTCTGTGTGGGAAGGTGGGTACAGCACAGGGCACAGCTGGAGTATCAAATCCATCCACGTTCTCTCTTGGCTGAGGGAGGAGAACTGGACTTGGTGGTTTGAAAAGCCATGGGGTGGTCGTGCTCAGGGAAGAATTAAGGGCTGGGTTTTCTCACCAGGGTTTGGAAGGAAAGTAAAAGAAGCAGGAGAGGAGAAATCCTTCACTGTCAACTTGTGGACAGAGCAATCCAAAGGGGGAAATAAGAGTTTAAGTCTGAGTAGGATGTAACCATTGGGCACTTCTAAATCAGATCTGAATTTAAACCTTTTCAGGCACTGCCCCAAACCTCAGAGTGCAGAAACCTTGTAAAATAAACCTTAGGAGATTGCACATGTCCAGGTGGCAGTTGGGTTCAGGTCTTTGGAACAGGAAAGGTGGGCTCTCATTTGCTTCTCCTGGATGTCATTTTTCTTTCAATAGGCCTCAGCTCTCAGTTAGAAGGAACAGACTTAGAAACCTGATGGGATTGTGGGAATGCACCTTGCTTGGCATCACTGTTATAGTAAAGGTCCAGAAAAAAGTGCAGGTGGTTCATTAGAAAATCCAAAGGAAATGGTTCTAATAAATTCAGCATCTTTATTGTCCCTGTCACCAAGTGAACCCAGCAAACCAAACAGTCCCAAACTCTGCTCTCCTCTTTCTTCTCCCAGGAATGTCCTGACTGTGCTGCTCTTCATTGCAAGAGCTTTTATTTCTGGAGGATTTCAGGCTGCTTATGTTTACACTCCTGAGGTAAGGGTGTTGTTTTGGGAACGAGAATATCTAAGGGGAATGAGGGGAAGGTGATTTTGGTGACTGTTCCCAATGGACTCCAGCCCAGATCTGAGTTGTAGATGTCATTGCCATTGTCTAACAGCACCTGCTGTGGCACCACTTAGTAATTCCCACTGATTTAGGAGTGAAAACAGAACTTCCCACAGGCATTAATGGGCTGATGTTTTCTCCCCAGGTCTATCCCACAGCCACACGTGCTCTGGGCCTGGGAACATGCAGTGGAATGGCAAGAGTGGGAGCCCTCATAACCCCCTTCATTGCACAGGTGAGATCCCTTCTCCTCTGAGGCTGGAGCCACAGGAAGGTTGGACTCAATGGTTTTGGAGCTCTTTTCCAACTTTAACAATTCCATAATTCCCTGAAGGTGATGGAGAACCTGCTTTCTCTCCACCAGCCCAGGTTGCCCCAAGCCCTGTCCAGCCTGGCCTTGGGCACTCCCAGGGATGGGGCAGCCACAGCTTCTCTGGGCACCCTGTGCCAGGGCCTGCCCACCCTCACAGCCAGGAATTCCTTCCCAATATCCCATCCAAATCTCCCCTCTTTTGGTTTAAACCATTGCCCTTGTCCTGGCATGCTCTGCCCAGCTAAAATGTCCCTCTCCCTCATTTCCAAGCCACAGTGAAAATGAAACTTTTTGCCCCAATACTGTAACTGCAGTTTCTCCTCCTACCCGAGCCCCGAGTTTGTGTCCCTGCTGAGGCTGGGCCTGTTCCCTGCAGGTGATGTTGGAATCCTCCGTGTACCTGACGCTGGTGGTTTACAGTGGCTGCTGCCTGCTGGCCGCGCTGGCCTCCTGCTTCCTGCCCATCGAGACCAAGGGCCGCGGCCTGCAGGAGTCCAGCCACAGGGAGTGGGGCCAGGAGATGGTGGGCAGAGGGTCCCACTCCCCAGGGGAGTCGCAGGAGTGATGGCACGTGGGAAGAAGGAAGGACAGGAGCGAGATCTCTCACCGACACCTCCGAGCCTGAAGCATCGAAAGCTGAGCGTCGTCACTGCCAACGTCACGCGCCCCCCGCCGGACCCGGGGCTCGGCCTCAGCAAACTGTGTCTGCTGCCCTTTGCTCACACCCCTCAAATCCTTCCGTGCGTGTGGAGAGGGGGGTGCCCCAGCCACCCCTCAGAGCCTGGCAGGGAGGGTGTTTCTCTGTCGTGCTTGCATGGTCAGCTCTTCAGCTTCAACGTCGCGTGCCAAGCGAACCCCCGAGTGACTCAGCCCGGCCTCGGCTGGCGCCACACCCGGGGCTCCTGGGCCTGCAGATCAGGGACTGCTGTTTGCCGTGTCCCTGGCCCAGCACTGGGGGTTCCACACTCCACACTAGCAATGACTTGCCTGCCTTGCACTTTTAGCCATTAAACACACCAACGAAACGTGGGCCTGGCTTTGCAGTTCCCCTGGTTGTGGGTTCTGGTCCTGGAGATTTGACTTGGAAACGAATTCCTGAATGTTTCTCCCATCCCAGGCAGGTAGTTGGAGCATTGAGGGTGGCATTTGCTGCAGAGCTAAATCCTTGTATCACAAATTAACTCACAGAATCATTAAGGTTGGGAAAGACCTCCAAGGTCATCAAGTCCAGCTTTTAAATCCTCATGGTTTGGAGCAGAATTTGAGTTCTCTGACATTGCCAGAAGCCCTGAGCTCTCTGTCTTGCTTGGAATGTGGAGGTGGATACTCCTGTGGTTCTCTCCATGGATCCAGGTGTGCCCCTGCTCCATTTACCTTCTCACAGTGGTGTGGCCGGAACCTGAGCTGGAGGAGCTGCTGTTGGGCTGGAGCTGCTTCCAAGTGTCTCCCAACAAAAGCTGGCCTGACAGCTGGGCAGGACTTTCCCAGAGCTGCTGATTGTACACTGACTGGTGACAAAGGAATGTAGCTGGAATGGTGGCATAAAGGAACAAAAATCAGAGGAAGAGCCAAACTGCGATGACCCCTGGCTGAGGAACATCCTCCCTCAGGCTCCTCGAGGTGACGATCCTGCTCTTTTCAGGGAGTGTTACAGAGCTGAGGTGAGGACAAGCTCAGAAACCTGTCAGTGGGCGGGAAATGCCATTGTAGATGCCGTGGGAATGTGTGAGGATCTGAGACCTGCCTCCCCCAGGCCTCAGTGTGTGCTCAGGATTGCAGGCTGTGCAACACCCCAGTGGGAGTGAGGTGGGCCCTGTGCTCATCCTGGGGTGTGCTCTTATGGGCTGTCTGCTGAGGTGTCACATAAACACAGGGAGGTGTGTGGCACATTTTTGCACAGCTGGATGTTTTAGGTATCCTGGGAAGCAGGAATATCCAGGAGCAGCCCACTGAGCCCCTGTTTGGTGCAGGGCAAGTGGACACTGCTGGGCCCAGCCATGCCTGGGCTCTCCCAGCACCGTGGTCAGTGCCATGCTCGTTGTTCAGAGCCTGGAGGGGAAAGCAAAGTGGTTAATTCCTTAAAAACCCCAGGAAGCTCAGGCTAATGGCAAAGGCCAGAGAGGGTGTTGGTGTGTGGGTGTGTTCTCTGGGAAGGGTCCCAGCTTGCCAAGGCACCAGAGTCCCTCCAGTCCCCCCTGGTGGCTCAGTGGGGGAGCCCAGGGGTTATTCATTACCCTCAGTTAAAATTCTGCTTTCCCAGGGTTGTTGTTCACATTTCACCTCATTTCTTAGGCCAGTGTTCAACAGTTTGGAAGAACTGCAATGGCCTTTGGAGAGTTTTAGGGGCAGTTTATCTGCTCCTGCACACCTGGGTCCTACAGAGAAACTGTTCCCCAGGTAAAGATTTGCAGGGAATGCCAACTTTTGATGCTGTTGAGTAGGTCCCTTTTAACCTGTGACATTTACAGTGGTAAGAAACAACAATTAAAGGCGTTTTTGCTTTTCACTTTTTATGAATTCTGCACTAAAAACGTGTTCAGTGATAAAAATACCACGATTGGTCCTGCTGGCTCTTTGGTTAAGGGGATACCTAAAGCTTGATCCAAAACTCACTGAAGGCTGGGAGAAACTCCTGTGGGTGGGTATTTGTGGGCTTTGGGTGAGCTGAGCAGGAGGGAGGAGCCCACCACAGCTGATCCCAGCAGGAGAAACAGCTGGAATTCAGGATTTGCAGGCATTTGCATCTAATTAATTACAGAAGGACCTTTGAGCTTGTTCACTGTAAAACTGAGAACATTTAGGTGGCCCCACAAGAGCTCTGAATCACCACAGATCGATTCTGTCAATAAGGCAGCACCATTTCTGTAGAAAATCAGCTTCCAAAGATTGTTTTCCACACTGAGTATTTCTCACTGATGAAGGAATTCCTGTAACTGCTTCACTTCCAACTGTTATGTGAGACCATTTGGAATTCGGACAGGATTGTGGGATCCAGATTTGCCAACTGTCCAGGACATGAACGTGCCAAGCTGGCGTGGGAAAAGAATTCTCCAAGTGAGCTTTGCTGGAATGATTTGTTATTCCAAACTTCTTGCCGAGAGAGCATTGAATGTTTCCTGTGTCTGAATGTACAGTTTCTGAGCTGGATTTACATTTTAATGTTGAAAAACTTGGTGTGTGTCGAGCTTGTTGTAAAATACTCCTTTGGTTCCTGGTACTGGAGAGTTAAGTCCACACTAGATATTTTATGTTAAACAAATAAATAGTTTTTTCAGTAAAGGGGTTTTGGCTGTCCTGGGGGATGTTTAGGAAGGGCCATAACTCTCCTTTTAGTTTTGTCTTGGTGTTCAGAGCTCTGAGAATCACAGTGTGGGCTCAGCACTCTGCAGGTCTGACTTGGTTTTGGTGTGTTTTGTGTGTTTGGATGCAAAGAAAAGTCCCAGCATTCCTGTTCCCAGTGGAACCTCACACAGCTAAATCTTGGGATGTTCCATCCCTGGGAGTGTCCAAGGCCAGGTTGGATGAGGCTTGAGTAACCTGGAAGGTGTCCCTGCCCATGGCAGGGGGTGGCACTGCATGATCTTCAGGGTCCTTTCCAACCCAAACCATTCCAAGATTCTATGATTTGTTTAGATTACCTTAAATCTTCAGTTGATTTTCATATTTAATCCAGTTTGGACACCAAACCCCAGCCAGCCTGGCCTCTTGGCTGGGTGTGTTGGGAGCAGGTGGCTCCACCTGTGTCTGGACTTCAGGGTAGGCAGAATTCCTTCTATTTATTCACCTTTTAATAGAAACCTTTCATTTGCCTCTGATTTTTGTGGAACACAGTGAAGTGCCCAGCCCTGACTATTCCCCTGCCCTGTAACTGATACTCTTGTTTTGATGTCCCATAATTTTACAAACATGAGGTGGTTCAAGTTTGAGTCAAAATGACTAATGAGCTGCAAATCCTTCGAGTGCTAAAGCAGGATGTTCTCATCCCAGAGGCATCAATCTTCCCTCTCCCAGCTTGTGCAGCCACTGGCATGGACAGTCTCATTCCTGGGAGTGGCCATGGCTGGGAACTGTGGCAAGGCTGGGGACACTGGGACAATGTTCCCTCTTCTGTGTTACTTCTTGGCATTTCCAAAGCTCATTCTCAGAATCACAGAACGTTCTGAGCTCGAAGGGACCCCCGAGGATCATCCAAGCCAACTCCTGTCCCCACACAGGACCCCCCAAGGATCCCACCCTGTCCCTGAGAGTGTTGTCAAACCCTCCTGGAGCTCTGGCAGGAGTTGTCCCAAAGGCCAGAGCTGCTGTTTGCTCACAGGGGGAACCTTCCCCGGTACTTGATGTGTTTCCAGCTTTGTTCTGGGTCACAGGAGATGGTTGTGGAGAACTGGGAGTTCCTCAAATGTGCTGAGTCCAGACAGGAGGTGGAGTTTTGTGTTTTGTGTGTGTTGGGAAAGGAGGTGCAGGAATTGTCCACACATCATTCCCTGACTCCCTAATCAATCCCCTGGCACAGGCTGGGCAGAGAAGCTGTGGCTGCCCCATCCCTGGGAGTGTCCAAGGGCAGGCTTGGAGCAACCTGAGATCATGGAAGGTGTCCCAGCCCATGGCAGGGGACAACTGGATGGGCTTCAGGATCTCTTCCAGCCCAAACCTTTGCATGATTCTGTGATTTCTGTGAGTTCTTGATGCCCTGGGGCCTGACAGCAGCCAAGGACCTCCCCATGGGGCTGTTTCAGGTTCACTTGTTGGCTCAGAGTGTGGAACGGTGACTCCTCCTCCTGCAGGATGAAATGTTCAGGAAAAGCGTGTGTGGAGACATGGAATGATGATCTAATGGGATGTTGGAGACATGGAATGATGATCTAGGGGGATGTTCCTATGGAATGAGCATTGCAGGCCCTGCCTGTGCCATTGTTAGGAAGGAAAAGCACCACATGGGAGATGTTTGAGTATTCCCTTTATTGTCCACACATTTTAAACTGTGGCCTTTAGGAAACAAACCAAATTAGCCTATAAATAAAATCACAGATCAAATCATTCCCATTTCCTGGGAGGCCATGTGAGATCCCAGGACAGAGGCTGCTGCATTCTCTGAGATCTCAGGGATCAGCTGCTCCCTGAAGGCACAGGGTCATTTCCTGCCCCCCTGCCCTCCCAGCTTTCCTGGGATCACATGGCTGGATTTACAGTGCAGGAGAACATGGCCCTGAGTGTCTCCTATTTGGGATCAGTGCAATCAGAGGATCCAGTTCCCCCGAGGTGGAATCACAGACCATTGGGTTCAGCATTAATCCATGGTGAATTTTCTCCAGCTCCTGTTTTCATTTTCCTGCCCTGTTCCTGATTTTACCCCGTGGCTGCAGCATCTCCAGAGAGCTGCCAGAGAGTGGCAAACCCCTTGGACAGACAAGGCCTGACAGTTGCTCCCAGTTTCCAGACCCTTCCCTTCCCTGGGTGCTGTCTCCTCCCCTGGGCCAGCTGCCAGCACAGCCTAAGGGATGGTGTCCTGCAGCCAGGAAGCCCAAATGGCCATGGATGCTTTGTACTTCCCAGGATTGTGAGGAGCACCAGCCTTGGGCCACAATCCAGACAGAGGAACTTCAACCCCTGCTCTGACTGTGCCTTCAACAGGGAGTCCTTTCCTTGGGCTGGAGTCCCACAGGCCTGAGAATTGCCATGGAATGTCCCTCTGCCATCACTGCAGTGTCACAGACAGGAGAAGCACAACCCTCCCCCAGCTGTGTAAGAGGAGGAGAGGAAGGGACAGGCCAGCTGGTCCTTTTGGTGAGAGTGCAGTGCTGCTTTCATGGGGCAGCCAATTACAGGTCACTCATTAGAGCTCAGGGGGCTGTGGGGAGCACAGGGAGTCACTCCCTGGGTGGGGGGTCTCCAGGGCAGCACCGGGATGAGCCCAGAGCTCTGAGCCCACGGGGAGCAGATCCCTGTGCATGGACTCAGCTCAGCCCTCCTACAGCCCTCCAGGAGCTCCTCTTTTCCTTGGGGAAACAAGCAGCACCCCAGGACATGGCTCTGGGAACAGGAAACCTGTGCTTCTCCTGGGGCTGTGCTCATTCCAGCTGCCAGGATGGGAAAGGAGCCCAGCTGAGATGCAGCATCTCCCATGCCCGAGGTGCAGCACAGCCCAGGCTATTCCTGGCACATGGAATCAGGAGCCAGGAGCTGCAGCATGGATGAGTAAGGAACAGTTGGCTTATCCATGGAGGAGAGTGAGTCAGGCACTATGCTGGGACAGCCTTGGCATTGGAGGCTGATGCTGCCTGGCCAGCCAGTGCCCTGCCTGGGCTGGCCTGCAGAGCAGGGACACATGGCATGGGAAAATCAGCCGTGCTGTGTCTTTAGAACAGTGTGTTGGGTCCCCAAGGGCATCCCTGAACACCCCAAAAGGTCCTGCCCTCCTGGAGCTGCCCCAACTCCTCTGGGAAGCACAACCTGCCCCAGCCCCTCTCCCAGCTGTGTCCCACTGCCAGGAGAAATGGGAAACTGAGGGGCCCGTGGGAGTTTTAGGGACAAGAACAGCTATTTTGCTCTTTGCTATATATAGAGTCTGGCAAGTCCAGGGCTGGAGCAAGTTGCTTTTGTTGCTAAAACATCCTTTGGAAAGCCCATTTTAGGCAAGTGCTGCTGTCTGTTCCCAGCTACACTAACCAGGTGCTTTGTCCTGGGAGGAATGCGAGGAAAACTGGTGGAACCCAGGCACGTGCTCCCAGAGCTGCTGTTACTTCCCGGGGAGCCTCAGAGCTTCTTCCTACTAAGGAGCTTTTGCCTCCTGGGGGGAGCCTGGAAATCTAATTACACGCTGGGTGTTGGAGCAGCAGGGCAGAGCTTGGCTGGCACGGGCTGGGTGTCAGAGCCCGTCCCCTGGGCAGATGAAGGGCAGTTCCAGCTGAACCCGCCTGCCCTTTGCAGACTGATCCAGACAGGACCGTGCTTTGCCACGGGTAATTAGTCCATCCTGTAAAGCCCTTCCTTAGGCAGGTTGTGGAGGGAGCTGAGCCATCTGGAAAAGGGCAGCGACCTGGAAATGAGGCACTGTGGCCAGAGCTGGAGCTGCGGAGGGTCGGGCACCCACGTGTATCCCTGTGCTATTCCCATCTCTGGGGGATTTCTAAGCTACTGGTGATGATCCACGATGATCCTGGAGAGCAGGCACTCCCAGGAGGGTGAGCAGGCACTCACAGGCGGGGCTGGGCTGAGCTGGCCACCTTCCTCTTCTCCTGGAGGATGCTCCCAAAGAGCCGGGCTGCTGCCATGGCACAGCCCCAGTGGATGGTGATCCCAAACCCCCCGTGGCCGTAGTTGTGGATCACCTGGGGAGAATCACAGAATCATGGGATGGGTTGGGTTGGAAGGGACATTAAAGCTCAGCAGGGACACCTTCCACTAGCCCAGGTTGCTCCGAGCCCCGTCCAACCTGGCCTTGGGCACTCTCAGGGATGGGGCAGGCCCATCAATATCTTGTTTCAGTGTCTCTGAGGTTTCTCTCTGACACTGGGCTGGAATGGGATCAAAGATTCCCTGGCTGAATCCCTTGCTGTGGAGCAAGGGCTGAGGCTGGGGGCACCAGCTGGGGGTCGGTGTTTCCTCCAGGGGACTGGAGCACAATTAGCAGGGTCACTAATCACACTGAGCCCTCCGGCCGTGCACATACCTCTCCCTGGAGGTTCCCGTGCCGGATGCTCTCCCGCTCCAGGCGGACCTGGGGCCGTGCTGGTCTCAGGCCAGTCCACTCACCAACAATCTTTGCTGTCTGGAAGCAAAAGCACATCAGCATCTGCACAGCATTCCTTGGAATTACAGCATTCCTGGGAGTTACAGCATCCTTGGAATTAGAGCAGCCAAACCTCATGGCTCCAGGTGATCCATGAGAAGAGCAGGGAGAGGGGATCCCCAATCCTGCCCCAGCTCCTGAGGGGCTGCAGGGGGTGAGCAGGCAGAACATTCTGGGATCACAGCTGCCCATCAGCAGCCTGTGTGGAGCAGCTGAGGCAAATCCTGTGCCCAAACTCCGTGCTGCCTTTCCCACTAATCCCAGGCACAACCAGCAGCACCAGGAGCAAACACAAACCAGCCTCACCACGACCAAAGGGCTGAGACCTCCCAAGGCTTTGATTCTACAGAAGGAATTATTTTTCCTGCAAACCTTGTCCCTGCCTGTCCCTCAGCCGGGCGGGAGAGCCCTGGATAGAAATACAGACTCAGGGAAACCCTGAGGCTCTGTGGCTTTGTCCCAGTGCCCATTCCCACCTCCCTGAGCCCCCCAGCTCCCAGCAGTGGGTGCTGGGCTGGCTCACCCACCTGCAGGGCCGGGAGCAGGCGGCAGCAGCTCTCCCAGACAGTCCTGTGGTCCTGGGCACTGTTCTCCTCACTCCAGTTGCCGTGCTGGTAAATCCCTCCCAGGACTGTGAACTCGCTCCTGCACCCAGAGCCAAAGGACACACACGGGGTGAGTGTCCCCAGCTGTGCCATGGGATCTCCTCATGGGGGGACTCTGGGTGTGGTGTTGGATCCTGCTACACCCTGAGCCTGCAACACGTTCCTGCTGGAGGAACTCCCACACGAGCAGGCAGAGAGTAAGTCACTCATTAAATCCCACCAGCACCCAAAAGGCCCTGCCTTGTCTGGGCAAAGCAGACAGATAATTCCATCCTTATCAAACAGGTCTGCTCCTGCCTGCCTGGGGAAGAGCTGCATGGAACGGGATGCCTCCAGAGGGATGCACAGAGAGGCAGATTGGTACTGTTGCTGCCCAAACTCCCTTGGATCAGCAGAGGACAAGAGGCAGGTTGAGCCGGGAGGTGCTGGGGGGGCCTGTACTGGCTGGACCCTTCCAAAACCTTGTGTGATCCCTGGGAAGCACAAAAACAA
Organism: Scytalopus superciliaris; assembly: GCA_013400415.1. Classification (NCBI taxonomy): domain Eukaryota; kingdom Metazoa; phylum Chordata; class Aves; order Passeriformes; family Rhinocryptidae; genus Scytalopus; species Scytalopus superciliaris. The sequence continues at coordinate 21,470 of VXBX01001009.1, forward strand.
AAGGGCTGGAGCATGTGGGAGGGACCCAGGGCCAAGATGTCCTGCTGGGAAGAGGATCTGTCTCTTCCTTTGGGATCAGCCTGGTGCTGCTCTGACAGCTCGAGCTAAAACAAACACAGGGAGAGGAATTTGGGGCTGGGACTGTGATCAGGAGTCACTGGGAATACTCTGCTCGGGGGCTGTGAGCAGGCACAGCTCCTATTCACACACTGGCTTATTGCCCACTCCTGGAATATGAGGGCAATAGGAAGTGCCAGGGATGCAGCATGTGAGTTCCAGCTTAAAACCCCTCTCCAGGGGGGCACCCAGGCCCTGGCAGGTGCCAGCAGGAGCTGTGTCTGAGCCAAGGCTTTGGGGACACTGACAGGGAGTGTCACCAGTGCCAGCCGGACCCTGCTGTGCCACTGTCACCTACCCTGGGATGACGTAGGGAGAGCGATAGATCCCAGATTTCACGTCGTGAGTGATGATGAAATGCTTCACCCACGGGGCCAGGACCTGGGAGACCAAGGGGAGAGGGTCAGGGGGAGATGGAGAGGGGGGTGCCAGGTTTGGGGGGCAGCAGGGGGAACACCAGGGTCCGGATGTGGGACCCTCTGCTCAGGATCTGTGTCCCCTGGGAATGCAGGTAGGGAAGAGGAGGAGCTTCCTACTGGCATGAGCCTGTTTCCCCAAAGAATCATCCCCCTCTCCCAAGGATTTTATGTCCTTTTATAATTAGCAGTGTGCCTTTGACCTCCCCCAACACTCACCCAGTGGAGAAACAGGCTGGAGATTCCCAGATTCATAGGTGTGTTTCCAATGACCAGTGTTTACCAGGAATCAGGACCTGATCCCGGTGTGGGTCCAGCCCACAAGCCCGTGGTTTTTCCCAGAGGACACAGGTTGTCCTCATGTTACAAGGCGGGTTTTTGGGAGCCCCAGGCCCTGTCCCACCTCACCTTTATGATCTGTCCCCGGCCAGGCTGGAGCTCTGGGTCCGGCTGCAGCTCCCCCGAGCGCATCCCAGTGCAGTTTATCACCACATCCACACCCTGGGAGAACAGCTGGGGAGACATGGACACAGCTGGGAGCAGCACATGGACACAGCTGGGAGCAGCTGCCCTCAGGGCACAGCGTTCCTGCCCCAAAATGAGCCCAGAGCTCCGGGATGGATAAACCATAAGGGCTGGGTCCAGGACACACCTTCCCCACCACAGCTCCTGCTGGGACCCTGTGTGTGCTGGGAAGCCATTCCAGGGAAAGCTGCCAATCCATGCTGGACTAATGCTCTACCCATCCGCTCTCAGCCACCTCTCAATGCCCAAGCCCCTTCATCCTTCCTGGTAGAATGTGTTTCCTGGATCTTGGCATCCCTGGAGCCAAGGACATCCCGGAGCAGCACGTGCTGTGGGTGCTGCTGCTCCACACCGGGAGGGGCTTGTGCCCCCTGCCCTGGCTCCACATCCACACTCACCTCCTGGAAAGACTCAATCTTCTTATGGAAAAACTTCACTCCTCTCTGTGTCAGCCTGGCAAGAACAAATTCATTTGTTACTGGCAAATTAAAAGCAAATGTATCGTTCAGTGCCAGGGCACCCACTCGGCGTTAGAATTACAGGAATGAGATCAAGCCCAAATGCTCCCATTGCCAAAAGCTCTTGGATGCAGCTCCAAGTATCCCATTACTTCCATTTTTGTCATGCAAAAATACACCCCTGGGCTCATTATTGAAGTGGGGAGACTGTTACCCCGCTGGGGCAGTGAGCAGGAGTTACAGATCCTTTCCCCACCCTTCCAGGGATGCATCCCTGCCTCCCCTGTCCCTCAGCCCTGCCCTCTGTGGGGGCACAGGGGTCCTGAGAGCAAGGAGGATGCTCAGGTTTCCCGTGGTGCTGCCACATGGAAGCTCAGATCAAGCTGAGCAGGTCAGAGGCACAGCAGGACAGGGGATGGATCCCTAAAATGAACCAGTGTCCCCCAAACTGAGCCACCAGCCCGGCAGGAGGGAAGGATCCAGGGCAATGCCTGATGTGCAGGATGAGAATCCCCACCTGGCTCCGTGTCCTGCAGCCAGGGGAGCAGCACCAGCACAGCCCCAGCTCTGCACTCACCTGTTGGTGAGCCAGGGCAGGTAATTCCTGCCCTCCAGCATCAGCGCCGTGTTGAACCAGCCATAGCTGAAACCAGAGGAGAGGGCACCCTGAGGAGCTGCAGCAGCTTCCCGGGAGCCTCCTGCCCCAGTGCTCCCAACAGCCACTGGGATCTGAGACCCCAATCCCCTCTGGGACCCCAGGGCCCCCTGCACAACAAATGCATGGATGTTGCCCCCTGTTTACAGCATAAAACACATTCTGCTGACTTTGATCCCACATTTTGACACCATCTGGTGAGGTAACAAAGGAGCTGCAATGGTTCCCATGCTGGGCTGCTGCTTTTTTGGCCATTTGAGGTGTTTCCTACTTATTTTAAAGGAAGCAGCTGTCAGGAAGTGAGGAGACACTTCTGTGCCTGCAATTTCTTGCCCCAGCCATACCCGTCCTTCTTGGCACTCCAGAAAACAGACTGGAAAATACCTGTAACCAGGGAAGAGTTCAAGTTCTTTTGGTGTCAGATTCCTGAATCCCAGGACAATGTTCTTCCACGATGGGTCCTACAGTAAGGAAAAGTTCTGAGGTCATTGAGGAACCCGGATCACCATGTCAGGAAGGGACAGAAGCCACGTTGGGGTGAGGAAAGGGACACAGCCCATCCCAGAGGGACACAGGTGGGTGTGCAGGGGGGGAAAGGGACACAGCCCATCCCAGAGGGACACAGGTGGGTGTGCAGGGGGGGAAAGGGACACAGCCCATCCCCCAGGGACACAGGTGGGTGTGTGACTGCCCCCAGGGCTGCAGAGGCTCTGCCGGCTCCCTCAGCCCTTCCTCACACCAGGACACAGAAAACATCATGTCCCAGGCACTGGCACGAGGCAAACTTGGAAGGACTGGGGAGCATTGGCTGGGAAGAGGCACAGCCCTGCCCGCCGCAGGGGGGAACTGGAGCCCTTCCCAGCCCTGCTGGGACTTGCTCCTTACCGGCACCGGCTCGGTGAACAGGTTGTAGCCAGAGAGCAGGAAAAGCCCCATCTCCTTGGCTGCCGGGCTGTGCAGGTGCCCGAGCAGGTACTCGAACGTCTCTTTATTCCAGAGCCTGCGATGAGAACAGAGCGGTGGTGGCTGTGCCAGCCCCGCGGGGCCGTGCCCGGGCTCACCGGGGGGAACACACGGCTCCAGCCTTCCTCCTCCTCCTCCTCCTGCCATGCCTTACGTCTCCTGCAGGTTGCCGCGGTCGCTCAGGTAGGGCTGCCACAGCCCGGCCGCGCCGTCGCTCGTGGTGTGGGGGGTGAAGCGGTCGGCGTGGACCTCCAGCTCCAGCTCGGGCACCAGCCCCTGGAACTGCTCCTGGATGCACAGGGCGCTGGAGAGCCCGATGACCCCGGCCCCGATGACGGCCACACGCATGGCTCTGGCTGCCCGAGGGCACAGAGGCTGAGGGACAGGCTGGGGGTTTACCCAGGAGGGGAGAATGAGTGCCCCGGGATGGGGACAATCAGCATCCCAGGAGCGGAGAATCAGCCCCCGAGGATGGGGAGAATCAGCATCCCAGAATGGGAGAATCAGCCCCCCAGGATGGGGAGAATCAGCCCCCCAGGGTGGGGACAATCAACCCCCCCAGGATGGGGAGAAGGGGTGGGCACGGCTAGAAGAGATGGGAAGCAGTGGGTGTTTTCCAAGGAGTAATTCCAGGTGTGGTGAGTGCAAGGTTGGATCCTCACACCACTGTCATCCCGGGGCTGCACGAGGGCAGCTGTGCCACCACCCCAAACCCTTCCCTGGGATAATGGCTGTTGGGAAATTCCTGCTGCAGAGAGGGCCTGCAGCCCCTCTCCATCCCCTGATTCCCTCCTGGCAGGCTTTTCCTGCCTTGGAAAAGCCTTGTGGTCACTTCCTGGGCAGGGAGCAGACTGGGGAGGGCTGGGGATGCAGCCATGGATTCCCTAGGCTGGGGAGGGGAGGATGTGCCAGCAGCACCACGGGCCTGGTTCTGGGAGCAGGAATAAATCCCAGCCCGCAGTTTACTTGGACAAGGTGAATCCCTGCTGGAAAGGCAGTGGGACTGACATTTGCTGGGATGGAGGGATGAGTCACCGGAACGAGGGAGCTGCTTCCCATCTGGTGTGGTGTGACAACCCACGGGGACCAAACCCGGGGGACCGGGGCCACCTCCTCCCCCTGCAGCCCCCACGGGGACTCCCCCCAGTGCCCCCACAGCCCCAGCAGGGGAATATCCACCTCCTGCCCAAAGCCCAGCGGGAACACCCATCTCCCACCAGGTTACCTGCGGAGCGGGGGGTCCTCAGGGAGTTTCGGAGCCTCCCGCAGGGGCAGAGTGGGTTGTTTACAGCCCAGCAGGGCCAAAGTCTGCTCCGGCCCCGGGGAGGTGGAGCTCCCACATGCCACTGGCACCCGGCCCCGCAGCCATGGGAAACGGGGTCACCGCCACGGGTGGCACCGTGCCATCCCCGGCACCGCCGGGATGGGCTCCATGGGGATGGGCCTGGGGGGCTTCCCGACCACAGAGACTCCCCACCCGCTGGATTCGTGGAGTCACAGAATTGCTGAGGCTGGGAAAGGCCTCTGGGGTCATCGAGTCCCACCTTGGAGCCGTCACCACCTTGCCGATCAAAGTGCCAAGTCCAGCGGTCTCTGGAAACACGAGATTCCTGCAGGATCTGGGGAAATCGGGTGCTTTGGGTAGACTGAGAGGACTGGGATTGTTCAGCCTGGAGAGGAGAAGCTCTAGGGTGGCCCAATCGTGACCTTCCAGTACTGGAATGGAGTCAGAAAGAAAGATGGAGAGAAACTGTTTGCAAGGGCCTGGAGGGGCAGGACAAGGGGGAATGGCTTCCCAGTGCCAGAGGGCAGGGATAGATAGGAGACTGGGAAGGGATTCTTGGCTGGGAGGGTGGGCAGGCCCTGGCACGGGTTGGGCAGAGAAGCTGTGGCTGCCCCAGCCCTGGGAGTGTCCAAGGCCAGGTTGGACGGGGCTTGGAGCAACCTGAGATAGTGGAAGGTGTCCCTGCCCATGG
>VXBX01001009.1:27259-70112 GCA_013400415.1 Scytalopus superciliaris
TGGCTGTCCCCCACTCCAGCCCTCACCCCGCCTGGGCTCCCTAACCCCTGGGGCAGCCTGTTTGACCCCTCTCCTGCCAGGTAAATCCCTGGGCAGCGTGCTGGGCCTGTCTCCATGGAGCAGCCGTGCTTGCTGACCCCAGAGCTTCTCCCCCCTTGCCATCCCCGAGCTGCCACCCCCTCCTTCCCAGGGACGCTCTGCTATCCCTCTGTGTCCCTGCGCTGCCATGGCACCACCTGTCCCCGCTGCTGCTGCAGCTGCTGCCCCTCGGGGAGCTCGGCCCTTCCCAAGGTCCCCTGGGAGCACCTTCCATGCTGCTCCACCCCGGAGCGGCTCCTGTCCTGCTCCACCCCATACCCGTGTGACATCCTGCTTTGCTGCCACTGCTGGCCGTGGCACGGCCTCCACCGTGCTGCTGCCCTGTCCTTGCTCCAGCTGTGCTGCTCCAGGGCCCTGTACCTGCCACTTGGTGCCATGCTCTGTCCCTCTCTCTGCCCTGCCTGCATGGAATCCTGCATGTCCTAGCTGTGCTCCACACCCCCTCCACTCCTGTGTCCCAGAAATGCCCGCTTTATTTTCCTCCTTCCCTTTTTTCCTCCTTTTTTCACATCTGCTTTGTGACCCTCAGAGATAGGCCTGGTGTTTCTCTGCATATCCCTCTCCCCCACACCCCTTTCCTTTGGTGCTCGCTGCCCTTGGCTCCGCTCTGTCCCCACTCACGCCAGGTAAACAATCCTATTTGTCACCTGTCAGGTCCCTGTGACTCCCCCGATTAGCTGGTCCGAGGGGGGAGAGGGAGGGGGGCAGTGCCACAAGGCTCCCGGGTGCTCCCTCCCCCTGGGGGCTGTGGGGGTCTCGGGCTGCAGGAACCCAGTTTGGGCCACGCTGTGTTCATTGAGAAACTTGGAGACAGGACTTGTGCTTTCCTAAGCAGTTCTCGGAAGGAATTTTTTTGTGTTCTGGTTTAGACAGAGCTTTAAACAAGAGCTGGTGGCCACCCAGTCTATGGAGATGAAAATGAGCTGTAACTCTGTTGCAGGCAGTGGAATTAGACTGGATTTAACTGGTGCAAATGGGAGAGGAGTTGAAGCAGACCTTACCGTGTACCTTTGCATTAGGCATTGCTTGGTGTAGGAGCTGCTGGTGGTGATTGTTTTTTCCATGCAGTTTTCCCTTTCCCTCCCCAAAATGCTGCCCCAAACTTGCCTCCACGTGTTGTCCATGGCAGGGCATTTCTGCCCCAGCACCCACGGCTCAGGTGTGCTGTGGTGGCTCCCAGAGGAAGGCATCCACTCCTGTTGGAATGGCCCTTTCTGGCACGAAATCCCATAAAACCATAAATTAGCTTTTCCCAGATTCAGCGTGTTGTTTTTGCAAAGTTAATTTCAATGAAAAATCCCAGCAAAAAGTACCAGTGTGCTCCCATTCTTTTAGGATCTTTCCTGCACGGGAAAGCGGGTCTCATTGGGACTTTTAGCCTACTCAATAATTACCAGAAGGTATTTTTAATGGAAAATGATGACCATACATCTTTGCTAATTGTGACTGTGCTGCTGCAGCCTCTCCTAACTCAAGAGCCCCAAGGAATTTATAAAATGGATGCTGCTGCCTGCACGAGGTTTGCTGCTGTGTTAGCACAGTGAGCCATAAATTCTGAGGAGAGAGGGGTTCCTGTCCACTCGTGATGCTGCATGTGCTGGTGCAGCTCCCCTGCACACACCTCCCGTTCCTGCCCTGTCCCTTGGCCCAGCCCAGCCCCCAGGAGGGATGTGGATGTGGATGTGGATGTGGCTGGGGGGGTCTGGCCCTGCTGTCTGTGCCATGGTGGGATCAGCTGCAGCCCCACAGCATCACCGTGGTGGGTGGTGCACCCCAAAACCTCCCTGCCTGGAGCAGGACAAGGCAGCCTTGCTGCTGCCTTGGTTTGGTTTTACTGCAGCTTTTTAGTAGGAAATACAGGGAAATTCGACTTTGAGAGCAGCTCAGCTGCTGCAGGAGAGGAGCCCACAGCAGCTCCAGGCCCAGCCCTGCTGCTCAGCCCCAGCTGATGATATCCAAGGCTTCAGTCACATTTGTTTAAAAAGGGAAAAAGAGGTTTTCTCCCCGTTGTTGCTACGTGACAGACCCAAACAAACAGGAGGGGGACCCTGCAAAGGCCACAAACCTGCCAGACCTTCCCAGGGCTGGGGGATCTGCTGGTGGGAGCACTGGGACTCGGGGTGCTCGGAGGCTCTGCCTGCAGAGCCCGGCTCTGCACTGCCACTGCTCTCTGTAAACAGACTAAAAATAGCCATGGTATGCTCCTCACCCGGCCTGGGTCAGTTGGGATGGGCCTTGTGCATCTCCCTTCCTCCACATGGCCATATTTCCAGTATCCGGCCTCTGCTGCTGCATTTGGAGGGTTTTTTCCCCCCCTGGTTTTACTTGTTCTCACAGATTGTCAGTGGTGCAGCAGCTCCTGGGCACTCCAGCCTCCCAAGTCCTGACCTGGGCAGTGGGGAGCAATCCAGGTCCTCCACACACACAGAACACCAAGTCTGAACATTTTAAATGGAACTGTTTATTTTTAACTTGCACAAAAGCACCTGGAAACAAATAACCCTTACGGTGACCCTTACTTGGTGTGGGTTCTGAGCAATGTTGTAGTAAATACCAGGATGTTCCCTGAGTGTCAGCACTGATTCCTTCCAGGCTTGTGTCCCTCCAGCTTTGTCAGGATCTGGTGTGCTGTCAGTGTGAAGGTTTTCCTGTTGCAGGGCCATCTGTAAAGTCCCTGCTTTGCTTTTTGGGCCAAAACCACCTCCCCAGCACAGCCTTCCCCTGGAGGGGATGCCCCCAGCCTTGCTGCTCTGTCTGCTCACACAGAACCAAAAGAAAATTATCTTTGAGCCTGGTTTTGGTTTTTTGTCAACTCTGGATGCAATTAGCCCCAATTCTGTTTTCCTTTAATAAGGAATTTTGTCCAGAAGTTGAAGGGGTGGCTGGAGGGCAGGGCTGTGTGACAGTGCTTGTTTCTGGAAGCAGGCTGGAGTCCCACTTGTGCTTTGAGGAGACTAAACAAAGTGTGAGGGCCACTAATGTCACCCTGATTTGCTTCTGGGGGCCTTCCCCCCAGTGCCTGGTGAAAAGGTGCCCGTTCTGACCCACGGCTGCCACAAAGCGGTGCATCCCTCAGGAGGGAGCAGACACAGGACTTGCTGGTGCCTGGGCAGTGAGGTGGGCATTGCCCTCCCTGGGGACACATCCCGGTGGAGGTGGCCTTGGTGTGAGCCGCCCGTCAGTGCCAGGCTTGGGGTTGTGGTGCTTTGGGCAGTGTCCTTGTGCTGTGCCCCCGAGCCCCCTGCGGCATCCCCTGTGCCCTCACGTGTGTGCCCGCCGGGAGCGATGTGTGCGCTCCGCTGACGTCGGGGTCGCCGATCTTCAAACCGATCTGTGCTCCAGGCCCGGCTTGCAGGATTAGGGCCTAATAGCTTTAAAATCCCCGTGAGCCCCTTTGTCACCCGGCGCCGGGTGCTGATGGCATGACTAGGGAGTCTCGTTTATCCCTGGCACCGGGAACAAACACCCCGCAGAAAGCGGCCACCCACACCCTTTTGTGGCAGGGATGGGGTTTAAAAGTGTGGGGGTTTTATTTGAAGTTGTAATGTGGAAGCAACCAATATGTAACTTTCTCTGTGTCCTTCTTTTCTGCCCTCAGCTGGAGGTTGGCAGCGATGAAGAGCGTAAATTAAACGTGAGGTAAGCGGAGCTTTTGGGCTCTAAAAATTGTTTCCAGTGTCGTTAATTGTCTGCTGTGTATCCAAGTCCTGATCCCGCAGAGATCCCCGACCTCGAGCCTGTACCTTTCCTGGAGGCAATGGCATGGTCTGCAGAGAGCTGAGCACTGGGGATGCTCTCTCTCTTATCAGTTTTGAGATGAGCTTTTAACGAGCTGAAAGCATAAAAGAGGGTTTGTGATCCTTTTTTTTTCCTGGTGGGAGGACACTGGAAAATTGGTAGTCAGCTCTGGCCGCAGCACTTAACTGTTATCACAGCATCTCTGGCTCTGCTGCTGCTGCTCCCTGAGGCTCCGGGCTGAGGAGGGGAGAGCTCTGCTCCTTCCTGGGTATTAACCATTGGGAATTGGACTCCTTGGGGTTGTGTGGAGCCACTTTCTTCGTGCAAGGGGGGGAAAGGGCTGAGACATCCTGCAGGAGAGGAGAAAGACTCCTCTCGTTGTGCAGATCTGAAGTGATAACACAAAGCTCTGGCTAATGGGGCTCTGAGTAATTCTGTGGGTCTTTCACCCTAAGCCCAGCTCTTGCAGGCAGCTCTTACCCTCTAACCTGTAAACCACAGCCTGGGAGAGAAGTGCAAAGATAGACAGTGGTTCGGTTCTCTCCTCCTTGTCACTCCTTCCTGCTTTAATTATCCTGGTTTCAGATAAAAACAAAGCCACTCGTGCTGCTGCTTAGACTGTCTTTGCCCTGCAAGTGAAGTCAGAGGGCAGAAAAGCAGAGGTGCTGCTTGGCAGAGTAGGAGAGTCAGACTTCTTTGCTTCTGTGTTGTGGGGCGGTTTCTCGTGGCTGCATCCCACCTGGGAGCCTGGAATTCCATGGCTGTCCTGCCTGCACACACATGGGTTGCAGACACAAGTGCTGTGTGTCTGGCTCTGTGTGCTGCCCTGTGCATTCCAGGTATTCCATGGCTGGCTGTAGTGCCATTTGGGAGCTGGTTTTGTGGAGAGCTTGTGTCGGTTAAAATTCAGGATTCCTGGGTTTGCTCCTTGCACAAGGCAGGGCTCCAGCAGGAATGTGCTGAAGGCACAGACAGCCACCCAGCCTTAATTCTTGTGCTTTTTCCTGTGCTGTATTAAACAGTGACACGTAGCCAAGCAGGACAGCCTCTTCTTTGGGATATACACTGTTGTGCTGAAAGAGGAGATGCAGCTTTAGCCCTCTTCATTACAAATGTTCTCAATGTCCACATAAATCCTTGTGAGATCCTTGGATTTGTGGCCAGCTTTGGCCTGTCTGGCTTCTTTGCAAGCCGGGTACATGTACCCAACACTGACCAGAGCCATGGGGAGTGTAATGTACTTAGACCAGGCTTAAAGGCTGATGCTTTTCTACTGGCTGCTGGAAAATGCTGCAGCACTGACGTTGGACGTTGAGATCCCAGGAGCTTCCTCTGTCCTTCAGTCTCCTGGGGCTGCTCTTCCGTATGCGATTGTCAGGATAAGAATCTGGTAATTAAATAGCCAGACAGACCTCGAGAATCACATGGCTCTGGTGCAGAGCCTTTGCTGCCCTCAGGGGGAAACACTGCCGAGGGCTGAGGAAAATGTGTAGTCACAGTGGAGGTGAGAAATGAAGCTCCTCAGAGTTTGGTGGGTCGACCCTGTCCCCTCCCCACTGGCAGCTGTTCCAGATCCATCTGCTGAGACTCTGCCCGGTGCCCATGGGGTGGCACAATTGCTCAACTTCCTTGTGCTGCTTCTCTGAAAACACCCCACAGGAACGGGCTGTGATGGTGTGTGTGAGTCTTTAAATCCTGCTCTAGCCTTGGTGCAGACAGAGGTGACAGCTGGGCTTTGCCACACGTGTCCTGAGCACAGGGGTCGGCAGCTCCTGGCTCTGCAGACCTCAGGGATCCTAAGGGTTAGGAAAAGGAAGGGCTGTTGGAAACACATCCCCATCCTGCTGCCAGCTCAAGCTGCATTTCTTCCATACAGGGTGGCTGTGCTGTTACACAGTTATGACATACTGTGCTCATCTGCCTGGTGAGCAAGTTGTTTTCATCCATTCCAAAAAATTCCAGGATTTTTGTTCGAGATTGCATGGTTGGATCTGGTTCCATGAGCCAGCTGATTGTTCTCTTGGTGGAATGGGGCTGTATCATGGCTGTGTCCCCAGCCACATCTTGCTGCTCTCTGGCCATCTGTATGGTTTCTGTCATTCCAAAACGCTTTCCTTTCCATTTTCTCCCTGGAACAGCTTGTACCCTAACACAGACCGAGGGGACATGTTCTAGATTTAGCCTTGCTTTCAGAGTTATTGTTGCATTTTCTAAGAATCAGTCTGGTTCTAAGTCTTCTTTTTTCTCTGTTTCCAAAAATTCTGTGGAAGCCTCTACCAGGTACCAAGCACACTGTCCCCAGCAGACAGCCAGGAGTCTGTTGCTTCCAGGGGTAAAGATTCACAGCAGGAGAAAAAGTGAGAGCCTGGTTGGGCTCAGTGCAGATCTGTGCCTGCTCACACCTCCCTTCCTGGATGCCCATTAGCAGGATCCCTGTTTTTTCCCCTTGTGAGGCCTCTGTGTGTGCAGTGCCTGCAGCCTTATGGCAGCACCACATCCTGCTCCTCTGCTCTGAGCAGCCTCAGAGGAGAAGGTGAGGAGCAGGGGGCAGGCAGAGCAGAGCCAGGCTCTTCTCTGGCAGGGGGAACGGGCAGTTTTTCCCGTGCTGCTTTTCCATGCACCCCGATGGAGTCTCACCCCTGGCCAGGGGTTGGCTCTGTCACACCGAGTCAGAGGAGACGTTGCACAAACCCAGTCCCTTGTGAGTGTTGGCTGTTCCTCAGATGTGGTTGGCAAACACAGCGAGATAATCACTGCTTTTAATTACAAACATAAATAAGTTTGTTTAGCCAGTCATTCTGTAATCTTTTGCCATTGTTGGCTTTACAATCACAGCCCGAATGTGGGGCCTGGTGAGTGTTTTTAGGCACCTTCTGCAGGGAGATAAGTGCTGCAGAAGGACCTGGAAGTTGGTTATCTCCAGCCTCTGATCAGGCCTGAAGATGGTTATGGAAAGGACTGTTCTTGTTTGGCACCACTAACCCAAACTTTAGGAGTTGGCAAGAGCAGCTGTGGGAGGTAAAGGTTTTCAGGGCTGGGCTCATGTCCAGTTGCAGATCAGTGATCAACAGGAGGAGTCATTGCTGCAGGCAAACTCTTTGCAGAGTATCAGCAGGTTTAGGGTGGATATTGGGGAAATTCCTGCATGGAAGGGGTTATCCAGCCTTGGCACAGGCTGGACAGGTGGAGTGACCACCCCTGGAGGGGTTTAACAGATGTGTAGATGGGCACATGGGTTAGTGGTGGCCTTGGCAGTGCTGGGGCAACAGTAGGACTCACTGTTGGAGGTCTTTTCCAACCTAAATGATTCCATGATCATCCCTCTGGCACACACCAGAGGATGCCATTATACTGTATATCATGTATGTACATATTATAAATGTTTGATGTATATGTTATGTATATTACATTTTAATGCGCCAAAAATTAACACCTTGATCCTTAACCCTTTTATGGATTTAGGAGCACGTTTTGCTGGAGGCAGCACTGAGCCCGCAGTGCAGGGAGGCTGTCCCTGTGCCAAGGAGGGCCTGGGGGCTCGCTGGGGCAGCTGCTGGGAGGGCTTATTTGTGGGGACAGCAGCTCAGGACACCCTGGACGAGCCCTCTCCCACAGAGGTTGTGTCCCGGTGAGCTGGGGGCACATCTCGGGGCTGAAGTTGCTGACTTCATGAGCTGCTCCAAACAGGACGCTGAGTCACATCCTGGCCTGGCTGCCGCATCCTGTCTCAGCGTGCTCCCTACAATGGGAGCACATCCACAGGCTCCGACCCTCGGGAGCGCTCCGGCCCGGGGGTGTGGCCCTGGGGAGGTATAATTAGGCCCTGCCGTTTTGTGGTGGGGTGCGTGGGGACGGTCAGAGGCTGCCGAGCCGAGGAAACTGCGCTTACTTGACACTTAGCTAAGGTCTGGCCTTTCCAGGAAACTGTTGCTGACTTGAAGTTGAGCAACACGAGGAGTTTACTTGGATGTAGGTAGAGGAACAGCAGGAGAACTGCCAGTTTGAAGATGTGATGATCAGACCCCTTTGGAATTGTAGCTAAATCTTTTTTTCTCTTCTGTTTTATTCCATGAAACCTCAGCAGCTTTTGGCAAAACCCAAACCAACTGGCCCTGGTATCAGAGGTGCTGGCTGTGCACTGAACATTTGTTTCTGTAAGAGGCCAGTGTGGTCACTGTTTATTTAGGTGTTAGAGCTGGGTCAGAACAATGTTTTGGTTCCAAATGCCTCTTGATTTTAAATATCTTAATCTTTGATAATCGTCTGCCAAGATGTGTGAGTCAGGGATTTCTCATGCAAGTCAGAGCCGTGGTCTGCCTGGCAAGTGGTGCTAAGATGATTTTGGAGAATGTGCAATGGATAGAACACCTTCCTAGGCCTGGCTTTGCTTCTAATGAAAAGTGTTGAGTTTGTTTCCCAAGAGTGTTGAGTTTATTTCCCAAGAGGGCTGAGTTTATTTCCCAAACATTTACACATCCCTTTGTGGCATTTAAATCCCTGATGCAGAATTGCTTCACCACTGCAGAAATCAAGAAGGAAAATAAGCCAAAAATAAGCCCACATTCAAACAGATGAGTGTGCACACCACATCCATGAGTTGTTCAGGTTTATCTGGGATCAGGACTCTCCTCTGCAGAACTTCCCTCTCTGAAAATCTTAGTTTCCTTAGTTTTCCTTAGAAATCCTGCTGCAAGAACTGCTGGTGAAAGCAGCTGCTGACTGCTGGGCAGGAAACCTCTGGGGCTTCACATCAGGGACCAAGCCAGCCAGAACTGCAGGGGATGGGACAGAATGTGCCTTTCAGCTTTCCCAGCAAGCTGCCAGGTTCCTTGTTTGCCCTGACTGCCATCCAAATGGCCATGTCCAACCACATCCAACACCCCTATCCCAGCACAGAGCACTGCCCATGGCTGGGCATCTCCCTCCCAGCCCTGCAAATCCTTTTGGATTGCAGCTCTCTGCTTCCCTCTGCAACACTGTTCTCCAGGATGATCCTGAGGGGTTTGCCACCACTTTTCCACCGTGAGCTTCGTGCCTGCCTGGCAGTCTCCGGAGTTTTGAGCTGCTGGGTGCATTCCCCTGAGGGGCTGGCCACGCAGGCTGTGGTCCAGTTAAACCCTCGAGGAGGTGTCAGGGTTGAGGCAGAACGTTTCTCACTGCTCTTACCCCGCGTGATCCCTCTGGACTCGGTTTAGTTTATTTTTCCATGTTAGCAGCGTGTCGAGTCCTCGCTGGTGTGCACTGACTGCCTTTTTTGGAGTCCTCCTGCCCCCCGGCAGCTGAGCTGTTTGTCGGGTTGCTGTGCCACCAGGGCTCCCAGCCCTGCTGCTGCCTGGAATCCTTCAATCTGTTATTCACCTTCCTTTTGTTTTCCAATGGCACTGCTGGAGAGTCCCCACTTGTTTCCCTGGGCTGTCTCCCAGAGACACTGCTCAGTGGGTGACTTAAGGCAATAGTTGGAAGGCTTAAAGCAATGAGCTCACAGGAGGATGGGGTGGGGTGTGCCCCGGCTCTAATGTGCCTCCGTGGGGCATGATCCCACCTCTCCTCCAGCTTGGACGTGGCTCTGGGACAGCTCCAGGGCTTGTGGGCCGTCAGCTCCCTACCTGCAGTCATGGGGACAGCTGTGGCAGCAACATGGCAACAGCAACATCCAAAAGAGTGACTTGTAGGAAAACACAGGGTGTCTTTTGGTGTGAGGGAAGAAGGGAGCCAGTGTTTTGGGAATAAATGCCTTCCCTCAGACCACCAGGATGCTGCACAGCCCAGGGTGTGTGGGGAAATCCATGTTGTTGCTGAGGCTGGCACCTCTGTATGTGCCTCTCGCTCTTCTCCTGTGCCAGGTGCTGCTTTCCCAAGCCTTATCCTTCGAATCCATGTGTCCAGGCAGGAGTGAGCTGCTCCATGGAGCCATTTGGAGCAGCACTGCTCAGCCCCCACTGCGGGGTGGGTGGCCCTGGGCTGGCACAGCAGGATGGGGACAGTCCCGGGTGCATGCTGGGGACATGGGAGCTGTGGGGCTCTGTGGGGTTAATGCTCCTAACAGGGAGAGAAGGGTTTCTGCCCAGCAGCTCATGGAGGGAAAGGATCTGGCCCAGCCTCCCGAGACAGTGGCTGTCACAAAAATGCCACCGTGTTTCAGTGGGAATGTCAGAAATGCTTCTGGGACTCAGCCCGAGTTCCAAGCCCGTCGGGTCTCTGGGTGATGCCGGGATCAGCCTCGTGCCTTTTTGAACTCTGTGATTAATGGGATGAGCAGAAAGGATTTCTTTTTCCTTGTGAAAGAGTCTCTTATTTTATTTGGCTTTTCCCCATCCAAGTACTAGGGATTCCTAGAATTTTCTCATTCCTGACCGTTTGGGAGCAGTTCTGATAACTCCCCCTGTGTGAGTCTGCTGGAATGGGGGATGATCCTGCTGATTTGTTTGCTTCCCTCTCCCTGCCCTTTCTCTTGGGGGGTTTATCCCAGCTGTTCCAGCATTGCCTGCAGCCACAGCCCGGGGCCTGGGGTACCCCCAGCGTGGGGCACACACAGCTGAGCCAGTGCTGGTTGCTGCTCCATCCTGATGCATCCCAGGAGCAGCTGGAGGCACATCAGCAGCAGTCTGTTTGTGTTGGGAAATTGACTTCTGTGGCCTTCATGATGGATTTCATTTTTCCCTGTTTCCCCTTTGTGCCAGAGCAGTGTTTGTGTGTGAGTGGCCTGCAGTGTCTGCAGCCCCTCTCAGCATTCCTGTGCCAGGATGTGGCCCACGCCCCTGAGCCATCAGTGTGTGCTCACACCCCCCTTTGGTCCCTGCACCGCTGAGAACAGCAAAACCTGATGGGTTTTCCTGCCTGCCCAACCATCTCCTTCCTTGAAAGTTGATGGAAAGGTGTTTGTCCCTTAGGGAGCCATGACAAGACCCCCTCACAGGCAGCTCATTGCCATGGCATGATGTCCAAAGAAGGGGAGATGTCCTTGTGAACATCAGACCTGCAGCTTATGTTTTGGGTTTCTTCTGGGGGTGACTTTTCTTCAGCACAGGAAATCTGCCAATGATGGCTTTGGGGATGGAAGGAGGTTTCCTGCCTCGTCTTTTTGGTGGTGAAATAGCATTTCAGAAGACAAACATTTCCTAAAGTTGCATCTCAATCCAAGTGATGCTGCAGAGGTTTGGGCAGAGGTGAAGCACCTCGATCCAAGTGATCCCAGCAGCTCTTACTGACTTCCCCAGGGTGTTGGACACCCCCAGTCCCGATCCCAGGTCAGTTTGTCAGCGTATCACAAATTCCACACACGTGCAATAACACTGCTCTGAAACATCATTGCATGTATCATAGCTGGGCTTTTCCAGGTGCTGCTCCTCCCCATGGCAGCTGGCAGGGATGGTTGTGGAGATACCCCAGCTGAGTGTGTCAGGGTGGTTCCTCTGCGTGTCATCCAACCTGCCTGTGGCCCTGGGCTCTGTGTGTCTGCTGTGACACGGAGAAAGAGCCTCTTGGACACACCAAGTGCTTCCTTAACAGTGGGAAAGGGACTCGCTGTGCTGGAGCACGGGAGCTGCGAGGTGCCTTTGCCCTGGCACTGGTTTGTGTTGCTCAGGCCCCTCCTGAAGGCCCCTCTCCTGGTCAGGAAATGTTATCTGATGTGTGTCTATCAAGCCAAAGCCAGCAGTCTGGCTGCTTCCATTGTTGGCTTGCCTTGGGAAGTGGGAGCTGTGCAGCTGCTCCCCGCTCTTCCTGCTGTTCCTCTCCCTGTATCTTCCTTTCTGTTTGATGTGCTCCCAGCTTGGTTTGTGTTGCTGTTTTTCTGTGGCTGTGGGATGATCCCAGTCCCTTCTGCTCCCTGCAGGAGTGCCCTGCCTAAAATCCACCTCTGGGACACTGAGGGTCTGGCTGGGTTGGGAACATCTGAGGGGGCTCAGCCCCTCTCCAGGCCTGTGTTTTGTGTCCTTGCTTAGTTGCCTTGAGGTGACTGGGCCAAGCAGCAAATGGGAGAAGAAAAGGGGGGAAAAAATCAGTTCTCATCCTCCTTATCAACAGTGCTGTGGAAAAGGGAAGTGTGTTCCCTTTTGTGGGCCTTGGGAGGCCTGTTTTTCCCTCACCTTATCAGCATGGAAATGTTTTGAGTAGAAGATGCCATAAAACCCAAGGAACCAGGAGGCATTACCATGTTTGCCTCTGTAAAGTTGTGACCAGTTCTAGGAGAAGTGACTATTCCTTTTTTTGTGGAGGTTTGGGATTTTTTTTCCTCAGCCACAGACCGGGTTGCAGGAGGGCAGCTGGAGGCTGCTGACTCACCTCAGGCTTGGCTGGGGCTTCCCAGGAAAAGTGGCTTTCTCTCTTCTGCCTTCTGAGCGTGGATATTTATTTTGAGATGTTCTGTAGCAAGAAGATGCGTTTATAGAGTGTTTTCTTCTGTCCTGCAAGCTGAT
Organism: Scytalopus superciliaris; assembly: GCA_013400415.1. NCBI lineage: Eukaryota > Metazoa > Chordata > Aves > Passeriformes > Rhinocryptidae > Scytalopus > Scytalopus superciliaris. The sequence goes on from VXBX01001009.1 coordinate 39,514, forward strand.
CATGACTTATGTGAGATTCCCCATTAAAACATGGAACTCCAGCCCACGAGGCATGCCAGGACTCTTCCTGGGACATGCTGGAGCCACGATGGCAAAGCAAGCTGGCCTTCCCCAAAATCTTTGAACAGTACTTTTCATGGGTTTCTTTTTCCTGGAGCCTAAAGGGGGGTGGTTTGTACTGCCTATTGTGTTCTTCAGCAGCTCAGACTGTGATTGATGTGTGCTGCAGCCACACTCCTCTGGAGCTTTCCCAAAGGGAAAGAAATATTTCCTTTGCAAGTGGAGCAGCACGGAGCCGCCGGATGGAGCAAGAGCCGCCAGAGCCGGCCCTCAGCAGTGCCCACCAGCACCCTCTCCCTGCCAGCCCCTGGGGCACAAGGGCATGGAGCTGTACCCTCCTCCTGGCATTTCCCAGCTGTTGCAAGTGGAGGGTTTTACCCCCGCTGGGGTGATAATTCCCTAGGGAGTGGAAGGAGCACTGATCTGCAGCTTTACTGGAGCCCCAGGGTCCTGGGGCTGCACAGAACTCGTGGGCTCTGCATTTATTGGAGAGCCTGAAGTGGCTCCTTGTAGAGCAGCTGTGCTGGTCAGGATGCCTGGAAGGGCATCCAGGGAATGGGTGGTTTCTGTGGTATGTGCCAGTCAGCCCGGGGGAAACTGCACAGTGAGCTGGTTCTGCCCCTGGTCAGGCTGGTGAAACACCAGCATGGGGGTTAGTTTGTGCCTGGAGAAAGAATTAGGGTCTGTAAGGACAAATCCTCGGGGAATTCAGTGCCAGCCAGCCCCTAACACACAAACACCAGACACCTGAGAGAATTCCTCGTTCAGCAGGAGCCCAGGAACTCGGGAGATGCTCTGAAACTCCACTGTGGGAGCTGTACCGTGAGGGAAGGACCCTTTTAATTTGCTGTGTCTGTATCACAGCAGTGGCTTGCAGTGCTTTAATCAAAAAGGAATGAACAGGCACCAGTTGACACAAGGCTTTTCCTCCAGTCCTGTCCCAGGGAATATGGACTTCCCCAGCGAGGGGCTGTGTGGGTGCTGGAAGGAGCCGCGTTGCCTCCGGAGCACGAGGGGGGAAGCAAACAAACAAACAAGTCTGGAGGAGGGAAATGATTAGACGAGCCTCAGCTGGTTGTTTCCCCTCTTGAATGGCCCTCTTTCATCAGGATGTGTTGGGACAAGTGCTTTTTCAAGGCAGGCTATCAGTGGGAGACACAGTGTTCTCCGAGAGCCATCCCGTTCCCGGGGAGCAGCACCAGCCGCGATTTCTCTGCGCCGCTCACAAAATACGGTCGACCTTTTCTTTGCCTTCTTTTCTTTTATGGCTTTAGAAGCAAAAGGATGTGAGTTTTACAGCGAGTTATGAATCTTTTCGAGTTCCCTGGCTTCTGCCTGCCTCTGGGGCCAGCACGATGCTGCTGCTGCTGTGCAAAGAAAACCAGCCCAGATTAGTATGTATGAGCCACTGGTCTGTGCTGCTCTGGGGCAGAGCTGGGAATGCTCTTTAATGGCACCGTTTGGCTCTTCTTTAGGAGGTTTCTTTGCAAAAGGCCAGAGTTTTAGTTGTTTGCTGCATCTTGCAGGATTTAAAAGGGGGTTTAAAGCCGGGTGGGAGTCCTGTGCCTTGCCGTGCTGTGTTTGGAGCCGCTGTGTGAAGTGAGGGAGCAGGGAGTGTTCCCAGAGCAGAGATAAGGGACCTGTGGGTAACGCTGTCGTTGCACTGTGGTGAGAACCAGGAGCTTGTGCACAGAGGTGTTTGGGTGTGTTACCTGGGTCTGGCACCGTGCTGGGAGCGTGGAAATGAGAGCTTGTGTGGAGACTGGGAATGCTGGGGGGTATGGGAGGGCTGGGGTGGGGAGCAAGGATTGAAACTGAGACAGAAATCCTGCTCTCCACAGGCTCTTGGCTTTCCTTCCCGGTTCAATTCCAGGCAGGGGAATCCACAGGGACAAAACCTTTGCCTTGTGGGTTGTCCTTTTTCTGTGATCACTTTCTGCTCTGGCAGCACAGCTTTCCCTTTTCCTGCTACTGGGAATATTGTGCTTTACTGCAGCAGATTTCCTGATGCAGGAGGGGAGAGCGTCAGGGAGATGAACCATCTGAGCAGGAGTTCTGAGGACTTTGGGAAGGAGCTCTGTCTTTTCCAAGGTTTTTCCTTCTGGAGAAATCCTAGTCAGTACCTTATTAGGGATAAAAGACTATCCTTTTCCATTTTCCTGAGTTCTCGGGGTGGGAATGCCATGAATTACCCCCATGTGCATTATGTCCCCGTTCCCCTCCTCTTGCCGGAGTGTGTGTGAAGCTGAATGTTCCATACACTGTGTTGGGGTCGCTGCTTTTGTGTCACTTCTGGCCTTTTTTAACACTTTCCTGTGAGCTCTGGGGTGCAAAGGAAACAAGGCTCTTCCTGCTGGCTCCTGGAAGGAGCCACGCTCTGCTGGCAGCAGGAGCCACAGCAGCAAACCCCGAGGGCTCCTGTGCACACACAGCTGGGGAAGTGAGGGGTGAGTGCCGGGATCCTGAGGGAATGGGAGTGCAGAAAAGCCTGCTGGAATCAGAGGGCAGCTCTGCTGCTGCATTTGATTGATCCTGTGGAGCTGGGATTCAGGAGAAAATTTTAGTTCGCTTTTTAAAAGTGGCTGAAAATTCAGATTTTGCACCTTTGGGGATTTTGCACCTTGGAATTCAGTTGGGAAGGGAGGAAGCTTTGCCTGGGAGACTGAGCTGTGCTCTTAGAGATGGGAGAATCTGAAAAGACCTGAAATTCCTGTCTGTCCTCACAGGAGCACTGAGGCAGAACAGAGCATTGGGACCATGAGGGCTCAGATGAAGTGTGGAACAGGGCGGTGATGGGAGTAGTAACTCCAGTGGGACCATTTGCTGCAGCAGAAGTAACTCCTGTGCAGCACAACCTCACAGTGGAGCATTTGTGTTTAGGAGCTGCAGTAGTTAGTGGGGAGCTGTGGTGGGGAGTGTGGGGTGGCAGAAAACTGGGCTTTGTGAGGAGAAACAGCTCTTGTGGGGTGTTGGGAGTGGGGGAAACGCAGCACAAGCAGTTCCTGTGGCCCCTCAAAGGCACCTCAGGAAGTGGGATTTTCAGCCATGTGGGAATTGCAGCTTCCCTGCTCATGGCCAGAGCTGCTTCTGACCATTTCCCAAGTGCTGGTGTGGGTGCACTTGGTGCTATTCCACCTTCTCCTCTGGGACATTCCAGCCCTGTGTGCCATTTCCCTCTGGGAATGCCGTGGTGTTTGCCCATCCTGTGTCCTGCCTCCTCCCGGGATGCTCCAGGCAAAGCCAAACCTCGGCACTTGTGCCAGTTGTTCTCCCCTGAGGGTCAGGAGCCCTTTCCTTTCCCTTCTGATGGACAGGTTCCATCTGCCCTCCCTCCCCTCCTCTTTAACTCTACACAGTTTCTTGGTTTTGCATTCCAAAGAAATCTCAAGGACTGAAATGAGCAGGAACTGATGGACTGAGAACCTGCTCTTCAGTCCTGTTGCAGGTCTGAGCCTGTACCAAGTCCTACCCTCTGCTGTCTCTAAGTTGCAGAATTCAATAATCAAGTGATAAAGTAATTTCCAGCCCATGACAGCTCAGGGAAGGATCTCCTGCAGTGGCCAAGTAATAACAAGGTGGTGGAAAATGACACATGAATAATCCATGAATAATCCTGGAGCCATGCAGTGCAAGTGGCAGGATCAGCCTCTGGGAACAGCTTCTCCTGGCAAAATCCTCCTATGTTTTAGTGGGGGAAGCCCTTCCTTCCCCAGCTGTGCACATTCTGCTGCTGTTTCCTTCCAGTTCACTCCGGTGTTGTTTGTTTTGCAGCCTCAGCGAGAGCTTTTTCATGGTGAAAGGAGCAGCCCTTTTCCTGCAGCAAGGAAACAGCTCCCAGGGCCAGCGAAGCCTCCAGCATCCTCACAAACATGCAGGTAGTGCATTAAATCCCTCTGGAGGGTCTTTTTCCCTCCCATCCACGTGGACAGGCTGATGGCACCTGTGGGGGAGGGGGGAGGGGAGGTGGGTGACTCCCCAAATTGTCCTGGAGAGCTTTGTACAACCTGCTGAGTCAAACCCAGAGTTTTAGATAGGATCATGGAATTAGTGAGTCTTGGTTTAAACTTGTGTCATTGTATTGGAACTGTGACTGAAGTAGGACCTTACTCTCTGTGAAAATCATGGCATTCTGCATGGCTCTCTTTGGGCAGGGAAGGGCTGTGTGGAATGTCTATCCCTGTTTTCCCCAGCCACACTTAAAGAAATGTCACTGGTGGTTTGATCTTTGCCTTCCCCTTGGCCTGTGGGGAGGAAAAGTGGATGTGCTGAGTCACAGGGCTCAGCACCTCTGGGTATTTATGGATGTCCCGGTTCAGCCCAGCAGGGACATTTCTCCAAGTGCTCTCCCAGCCTCCAGTAATCCAGAGGGTTTGATGTTGCTGGCCAGGGTGAGGGATGTTTGATCAGGATTTGGGGATGTGGATAGCTCCTCATAGCCCCTTTCCTGCTTTCAGGAACACCCCCTTTGCTGTCACCTCCCCACAGCCTGGCCTGTAAGAGTTTATCATGCTTTAAGAAGAGGCTGTCCTGCCCCCAGTGTCCTCCAGAGTCCCAGACTGGGGGGAAGGAATGGTAGGGAGGGGTGTGGTGAGTGTGCAGCAGGATTGGGAAGCAGATAAGGGGACTCAGGGGAGTGGACTCTGCTTTCCCAGTGACTTTATACCTTCTGTCTTTGACAGCTTTGGAGTAGATGGTGACTGGGCAAGAAGAAATAGGATCTTGGGGGCACGTGGAGAGCAGGAGCATGTGGGAAAGGCACAGTGTGGTACTGTGTGGCTGCTGCTTAGTAAACACTCCAAGCACAAAGGGGGTGTTTGAATGCCAGGCTCAGCTTTGGGTTTCTTTAACTGTCAGCAATTCCATATACCCAGCAAACATCCTACGGAAGGAATTCTGTCTCTGATGGAAAGTTCTGAGTGCATGACTGAGTTATTAGGTGGGAACTTGGTTTGTTTTCCTGTGGATTCCTTCTTTCTTTCCCCAGACAGATGTACCCACCACTCTAGAGCTGAAGGGACTTGTTGCATGAGCAGAACTTGGGGAAGGAAAGGCCCCATCACCCCACCCAGGCCACTGGTTGGGTTCTCACACAGCCAGAGTGCTCATCCAGGAATCTCCCTGCTGTGGGTGTTCTCAGGAGCAGCAAAGTTAATTGCCCTCCCTTAAATAGAGGGTTTTGATTTGGAAATAACCAGTTTTATCAAAGGCCAAGGCTCTGCTGGTTCTTAGTGCAGTGAGAACCCTTTTCTGATGACTGCTCTGCTTGCTCTGCAGGTGACTTGCCCCAGCACCTCCAGGTGATGATCAACCTCCTTCGCTGTGAGGACAGGATCAAACTGGTAAGGACAGGTGCATTTTCCTGCTCTCCTTTATGCTGGAGGTGTTTGGAACAAACCTGTAGAGGATCAGGAAAAGCACTGGCAGATCCTAAATTTCAGAGTTGCCTTAAATCTGTGCTGTTTCCCAGCCCTAGCTTGTTTTCCTGGCCACTCCTTTTGCCCTGGTCTTCACATCCAGGTGATGAGCTGGGTCAGGGAACTGCTCTGTCTGAAATGGGTTGTTCTGTTAGATTGAATTTGCCAGACACTAATACAGGAGGACACACAGGAGCTTGCTGATGCTCCTGGACACTTTGAAATTGCATCAAATGGGCGTGGGGTTTCTTTTAAAGAAATCTGCAGGTAAAAGTCACTGCAGAGAAATCGATGTCAGTCCTCCCTCCTGCACTGGCTTATTTCAGTGAAGGCTTGAGAGTGGGACAGTCCTCTGAGCCTGCCTGTTCCAGTTCAGTGCATGACCAGTGTTTTGACCCTTCCTGGTTGAAACTCTGTAGAACAAACCTCTGGGTCACATTCTGTAGCATTTCCCCAAACCGGAGCGGGCGGTCTCAGCTGGCCATCCCTGCGGTGCCGCCTCAGACTGGCAGCCAGCCTGGCTGTGTCTCCCAGGGCAGCTCACTGAAGCTTTGGGGGCCCCCCCACGTACCTCACAGAGGGGTAGGCAGCAGTGGGGGGTTAATCACCCCAAAGCTCACGAGCTGGGCTGGCTCCCTGTTTGCAGGCCGTGCGTCTGGAGAGCGTGTGGACGGACCGGGTGCGCTACATGGTGGTCGTGTACAGCAGCGGGCGCCAGGACACCGAGGAGAACATCCTGCTGGGGGTGGATTTCTCCAGCAAGGAGAGGTAGGGCAGCCCGGGGAACCAGGCAGGCTGGGCTCTCTGCAGAGCCTGCCCACACCACTCCGCCCCTGAGCAGGTGGTTTATGTGTATCTGCAAAGCCAAGCAAGAGGAAGGACACGCGTCGAGTTTCCTTTTTTATTCCATGTTTTATTCCAGAAAGCTCTCAGTCCCCTTGGAATCAGAGCACTCTTGTAGAGTGCAGTTGCAGGGCTGGGGCACCCACCTCATCAGTGGGAGTTTGCTGCCTGCTCCCTGCACATGCTCTTGCAGACACACTTGCAAGGGCTGGAACTTACTCTCTCCACCAACTCAAGTCTGTTGATGGAATGATGCAGTGGAGCTGGTCTGGGGGAGAAGCTTGGTTGCCAAATAACCTCAAAAAACAATACTGCAGAGGTAGCTCCAAAGCCAACAAACAACTGTGTCAGTAACGAGCTGTTCCTTTTGTCTGACTGATAAGAGCACACAGAATTTTGGCAAAGCCAGGGGGGTGTTTTGTTATCATGGCCCCTCTCAGATTATCCCAGTCCTGGGTGAGTAAACCAAGACAGAGGAGCTCCTGGCTCGGGGAGGTGGGGCTGCTTTGGCAGAGCTGCCCTCAGAAGTTGGAGCTGCCAGGCTGTTGTGTCTGCTCTCCCATGACTGAACAGGCTGCCAGTCGTGCTGCTGCAGCCAGTGTGAGTTTTGTTCCCTTCTGGAAAACCTTAGTTGTGGTTTCCATTGGAAGTGGAAAGGGGAAGCTTTGCACAGCAGAGACATCTGTGGGGAAGCTCCTGGCTGTGCCTTCCCCATAAGATTATTGTCATTGCTTTGATGCTGCCTCCTGTTCTGCTCTGAAATTCCCACGTGGCATTCCCTTGGTGTGCTGCAGCAGAGCAGGTTTGCACTGTCAGGTCCAGTCTGAAACAACCTTGCAATAGTTTGCTCCTGGTGATCACTGATGTGAGACAAGAGAAAAGATGGGGAGGCTGTGACAGGTCCATCCCAACTGCAGGGGCAGCTGCCATTTGAGTGAGAGGCTCCCCAGCACCCAGAACTTTTGTTAATTAAGTTTCGTGCATAAAGAGGCCATTTGGCAGTGGTGACTTCCTTGAGTGACTCCCTGGCTCTGTGTTGGGGCTGAGATGCCACTGGTGAGCTCTGAGTGTCCTGCCTGCTTGACTAGGCAGGTGCTTCTGTGGGGTTTGTTCCTTCTACATGTGCTTAAGAAAACCCTTTTTCCTTGCAAAGCTCTAAAGTGCACATTGTCCACGTGTGTGCTCAGACTGGCCTGTCAAATCCACTGTAGAAAGTGGCTGAGGGCTTTAAAAAGAAAGGAAAAGAACAAACCAAACCTGATTTCTGTTTCCTTTAAAACTTGAATATCTCAGTAGCCTCATTATTTACTAGCTGGAAATTCCTGGCCCCCATTATAGTGGGGTTTTGTTTGCCAGATTTCATCTCTGAACTGCAGGTGTTCTTTTGGGTCAGAGAAACCCCTAAAATGCCTTTGTGTCTGTTCTCCCAGCCAGAGGGAGGGAGCACAACTGGAACTTGACAGGCCCCTGGGCAGCTGCCTCATTTGATAGCCTAAAATATTACTAGGGATTACTAGAGCAAGGCTTGAGGATTTTAAAAATTAAAGAGTATTAATAATTTAGGCTATTGGTGTGACCACATCGTGGCCTATATCTAACATCCTGTGTAACCATCTCTTCCAGTAAAAGCTGCACTATAGGGATGGTTCTTCGCCTGTGGAGTGACACCAAAATCCACCTGGATGGGGACGGGTAAGAAACCACATTAACAGGATAAATGGGAATGGGCGCCCTCCTGCTGGTCTTGTTTGGGAGGATGCTGGAAAATCAGAGCTGGGACGTCTCCTGGCTGATTGTGTGGGGCCGTGGGTGTCCCCCTGGCTGCCCTGCAGCTGTGGGGAGCAGCAGTTTGTGACCCGTGTCCCTCTCCCCGCAGCGGCTTCAGCGTGAGCACAGCAGGGAGGATGCACATCTTCAAGCCCGTGTCGGTGCAGGCCATGTGGTACGTGTGCTCAGGGGCTGGGGGGGCACACAGGGACTCTCCTGCCTGGCATCACTTCAGACCAACCTCCCAGCTGCATTCAGAACTCCCCGTGGCTGGTGTTTGGGGAGCGCAGCAGAGATTCTGCTTCAGGTGCCAGCGGGGCCATAAAGGGACCGTGGCAATGCTGATCTGAAAACAGCACCTGATGCTCCAGTTCAGAGCAGCTCTGTGCCCTTCAGAGAGAGGGAAGTGGCACCAGGGAGATGGATAAATATGAAAGATGGACTCGAATCCATCAAGCTGCAAAAGCAGAATTTCCTCCCTCTGCATGTTTCTCTCCCTGTCTGGTGGAGGAGGCTCAGGACCCGCTGCCAGACTGTGGCATTCCCTGTGTCCTGCCTCATTCCTGGGGTTCCAAACTCCCCAGGGGCCTGTTCACCTTTCAGCTCCTGTCACCCCTCCCCTGTGCAGGGATTCCAAAGCCCTGAAGCAGAGGTGGCTGAGTCAGCAGTGGCTGTGCCAGCAAATTCCTCCCTGGAGAGGCTGCTGCCCAGCCCTGCATGGAACTGCATCTCCCTGGGCCTGGGCAGTGTGCTGGCTCCCCTTGGAGCCTGGAGAGATCCCTGTCCCTGCAGCATCTGACAGGGGAAAGAGGTGGAAAAGGATGTCATGCTGGGGATGGTTGGGTACAGAAACAAATAAAACTCCTGTTGCCTTTTTTTCGCACTTGGCCTCTCCTCTTGGCAGCCTTGGGGGGGTTTGGTACATTCAGTGCAACAACTTCAGAGCCTTAAGGAAAGAACAAATTGCAGAGGGAAGGAAGGAAAAAGTAATGCTAGAATGTGCAAAAACAAATGACCCAATCTGGGCCTGGTCCCTGGAGCCTGTCAGGGGCCAGGAATGCTGGTAAATATGCATCAGGCTCCTTACTGGAGGTGGTTTGAAAATTGTCCCTGTGCTTTATTTTCCTTTGGCTGTACAAGTTGGATGATGATTAGATCCTAGAGGGACTTATGCCTCCTGATTCCTTGTTAATCAGGAGATTTCAGCCTCTGTCTTGGCCCTGCTGTGAGGAGCCCCCAAGGTGCAGTTTGTGCCCTCTCTGAGCTCCATAAATCTGCTGCTCTCAAGGAGCAAACTGCAGCAAATAATGCTAAAACTCATTTTTTCTCTGTGAAAATCTCTCAGATGCTGCTCTGCCTGTTCCAGCTGCTCACAGCTGCACGAATTTCTTCTCCCAACCTGCAGGTCTGCTTTACAGATCCTCCACAAAGCCTGTGAGGTTGCCAGGAGGTACAACTACTTCCCAGGAGGGGTGGCCTTGGTGTGGGCCACCTACTACGAGAGCTGCATCAGCTCTGACCAGAGCTGCATCAACGAGTGGAACGCCATGCAGGACCTGGAGTCCACCCGCCCCGACTCTCCCGCCCTCTTTGTGGACAAGTCAGTGCTGCCTTTGCCTGGGAACACTCTGGGCTCACCAGGGAAATGCCCCTCACCCTGCTCTGCCTCACCTCCTTCCTTTGCTTTTTGATGAAAGGCTGCAAATGGGTTTTTTTTTCCCATTATTCTCCCCCAAACTGCCTTGACCACAAGCCTTTCCCCCCCCCTCCCCGTGCTGTGCAGGCAGCTCTGTGTGTTTGCTGCCAGCCTGGAGCTTCCCCTCCCATTCCTGTTGCTTTCCAGGCCCACGGAGAGGGAACGGACCGAGCGGCTCATCAAGGCCAAGCTCCGGAGCATCATGACCAGCAAAGACCTGGAAAATGTGACTTCTAAGGAGGTAAATGTGAAAAGCCTTACTCTTCCTGCCAGGCTCCCTTTCCAGAGAGTGCTGAGGAGGCACCGTGTCCCTGGGTGTCACTGTCTCTGGAATGTGCATTCCAGCTGTTTCATAAAGGCTCTGTTCTGGCTTTCCTGCACCTCTCTCCTGAGACATCAGGGTAATACCAGCATCAGGACTTTAGTAACAAGCATGTGACTTTCAAGTCAAGCTTTAAGGTTTTATTTCCCTTTTTGCCCTGAACAAATGTCAGAGGACTTTGCAGACAGCAATTTGCTGGTGAGTTTATAGATGGAAAATCACAAGTCAAAGCTAAAGTTAGTTTAGATCCAACCCACAGGCTGGTGAAATACATCCACCCGCAGTGCAGACAGGCAGAGTGAAAATAGATCTCTTTGGGTTGAGATTTTGTGTTTTGGGGGAGGTTGTTAACATGCAGTGGTGGGAGGAAGCCGAGAGCTCGTCTGTCTGTGCACGTGCTCCTTCCTCCCTGTTGTGCACACAGGGGGCTTTGGTCCTGCTGCAGCACTTCCCATGGTGGGTCACACAGAGCTGTGCAGGGCTGTGCTGCCCCTGCCAGAAGCTGAGGGCAGGGAGGAGCTCTTACAGCCCATTTGAAGTGGAAGAGTACTGAAAACCCCCCTCTGTTGCCATTTTCACTCCTTGCTTCCAATGGGTTTCATGTTTTTTGGTTCATTGCTGCCCAAGGTCTTGTTTTTTATCTCTCAGTTTATTATTTTTAAGGAGCAGGTACCCCAAAATGCATTTTTTTGTTCTCTGATATGATCTGAAACTTTATTTTACAGCTCTTCAGTTTGGGGGCTTAGGATGTCAGAACAAGGGGCAGTGCTTTTAACCTGCCAGAGGGCAGGGTAGGGTGGGATATTGGGAAGGAATTCCTCCCTGTGAGGGTGGGCAGGCCCTGGCACAGGTTGGGCAGAGAAGCTGTGGCTGCCCCATCCCTGGGAGTGTCCAAGGCAAGCTTGGATGGGGCTTGGAGCAACCTGGGCTGGTGGGAGGTGTCCCTGCCTATGGCACGGGGTGGCACTGGGTGGGCTTTGAGGTCCCTCCAACCCAAACCATTCTGGGATCCTTAGAGATACCCACATGGGGAGATTCCTTGTCTCCAGAAGGCCAGATCCCTGTTGCTGCTTTTACTGAAGGTCAGGGCAGTGCCAACAATGTTCCTGTTGGACACCACGATCCCAGTGCCATCCTTTGCTTTGTGCCCTGCAGATCCGGAATGAGCTGGAGAAACACATGAACTGCAACTTGAAGGAATTCAAGGAGTTTATAGACAACGAAATGCTGCTAATCCTGGGTCAGATGGACAAACCGTCTCTGATTTTTGACCATTTGTACCTGGTAGGTGTCGAGCCCCAGCAGAGCTGTGCAGTGCTGTGTCTCATCCTTTGCCACTAGATGGTACTCCAGGCAAAACCAGGCCCTGCTGTGGAACAAAGACTTCCCGGAGATGAGCACGGTTGTGCCCTTTGGGTCTGCTGTTTGTTGTTGTTCCGGAGAGAGTGGGAGGAAGTGCTCATGTTTGAGGCCAAAACCTGCTTGTTAAACAGTTTTAAGGTTTTTGTTGGGAAAGTCTGGGGGGGATCCAAGGTGTAACCACCCCCAGAGCTTTCAGGATTTGCCTCACTTCCCATGACATGACTGGGATCACAGGTATAATCTTTCTTTCCCTGCACTGTTTATCCCTGTGTTTAAAAATCCAGAGTGGCCAGGGACAGTGGTTTGGGATGATCTCAGTCACACAGTGGCCTAGAACTGACTCTGTAAGCTGAGCTGTCCCCTTGTCTCCTCCTCCAACACGTCCCTGCTCAGGACAGGACCTCTCTTGATGCCACATTCCTGTCTCAGAGCCCTTTTCCAACATTTCAGCCAGCAGCTCGGGGGGATGGCTGGGGATTGCAGGACCTGAGGGCAGAGGGCTGCTGGGGGCTCCATGGACATCATGTGTGTTTGTGGCTGTTGCAGGGCTCTGAGTGGAATGCCTCCAACCTCGAGGAGCTGCAGGGCTCGGGGTGAGTACAGCACCTCCCAGGCACCAGCCCCCAGATCCTCCAGCTCTCTGCCTGGGACTGCCCCCCAGGGCCCTGAGGGGACCTCTGTAGGATTTTGGGCATCACTTGGGGCTCATTCTTAGCCATGTGGTGACTTATCACCAGCACCTTGGTTGAGAAATCTCTCCAACCTCCCTCAACATACAGAGTGAAAATGAAGCTTGGCATTTGTGAGGTCCGTCAGGATCTTCATCCCTAGTGTTGTGCCAGGTGGGAATTCCTGGAGGCTGCAAGGGAGCCCAGATCCCAGCACTGAGGAATAATCTGCATGTAAAGGGAGCAGAGGTGGAGGCGCCAGCTCCTCCCCTGCAGCACAGGCAGCTCAGGGGGTCTCAGCACACTCACCACCTCGGTGCTGCCTCACCCCACTCACTGCCACACTTCAGGTGGTGCTGGGGGTGAGAAGTGGCTGAACAGCCACCCGTGTCACTGGGTGTCCCGGGGCTTGGGATTAGGGCTGTGCATAAAACCTTATAGCTGGGCTGGGTCAGACTGCCTGGATTCACAGTGTGCCCCAGTTGCTCTTTCCTGGCCATGGCAGTTCATTCTGTGCCTCCTGTGCCCCCCAGCATCGATTACATCCTGAACGTCACCCGCGAGATCGACAACTTCTTCCCCGGGCTCTTTGCCTACCACAACATCCGCGTGTACGACGAGGAGACCACCGACCTGCTGGCCCACTGGAACGAGGCCTACCACTTCATCAACAAGGCCAAGTGCGTGGCTGGGCCCCCTGGCTGGGGGAGGGAGCCTACCTGAGCCCCCCTCGGGTCTCATCCCACCCACCACCAAAGGGGCAGCAGGGTCTTGGCATCGCTGCTTGTGCCGGGAGTGCTGTCCCCAGAACTCCCCCAAGCCTTGGCTCTTCCTGTGCTGGCATTAACCTGTTCCTTGCCTGTCATTTTTATTGTTACTTTGTTTGGCTTCCAAAAGGAAGCAAGGATGTTTCCTCTTCTGGAGAAGTTCTGGTGCTGCTCCAGCACATGTCCATGTGTGACTTGCCCCCACTGTCCCGGCAGCTGATGGTGGCAGAGCCCACCAAATAAATGCTGCTGGGCCTTCACGCTCCACCTGTATCCCAACACTCAGGCAGGCAGGTGTTCTCTGAAATGAGTGAGGCTGCCCTTCTCCTCCTCCCAGCTCTTCTGGAGAGGTTCTTCCCACAGCCCATGTGACCCAAAGTGTTGCTCACCTGCAGAGCCGTGCGGGAGGGCTGGCAGGGCAGGAGGCGCCGTCCCTGCTCTGTGTGAAGGTGTGACAGGCCCATCCCCGGAGAGAGGGCACTGATTGCCCTGCCTGTCCCTCTGCAGGAAGAACCACTCCAAGTGCCTGGTGCACTGCAAGATGGGCGTGAGCCGCTCGGCCTCCACGGTGATCGCCTACGCCATGAAGGAGTTCGGCTGGTCCCTGGAGAAGGCCTACAACTACGTGAAGCAGAAGCGCAGCATCGCGCGGCCCAACGCCGGCTTCATGCGGCAGCTGCTGGAGTACGAGGGCATCCTGGATGCCAGGTCAGCCAGGGGCACTGGGGGGGGTCACTGTGGGCAGCACCGCATGGCGCTGACCGCTCAGTGCCCACTGACACGGGCAGAGCCTGCCAGGGCTGCAGCCCCAGGGGTCCCTCTGGAAGGGCAGAGGTGGAGTCCTGGGCTGGTCATGCTGTCCCTGAGCCTTTCCTGTGGCAGGCTCCCTGGGTGGAAATTAGCTGGGAGAGCTGCTCTGGTGTGATGCAGGGAGGGCTTCTCTGCGTTCGTGTTTCTCAGCAGCCAGTGCTGCTCAGCACATTGTTCCTGCTTTATGAGGCAGAACTGAGCCCGGCCGTGTCAGGGGTTCTGTGCCAGTCCCAGGGCTCCGTCACTGAAGGGCTGTAGTGTTTGTCCAACAAGGGATGAGGAGGGAGATCTGTCCCTGTAGGTCAGCAGGAGCTGTGCCACGGCACGTGCAGACGGGATGGTTTGGGGTGTCCTGCTCTGATGGGGGTTCTGTGCCCTGAGGGGTCTCCCAAGGGCTGTTCCCATCACAGCTGTTCACAGGGCACTGCTTTGAGCCAGCCCTGGAGTGGGCGGGGGGGAACAAATCCTGATGCTGAAGGTTTGTCCAACTGGATGCAGCCCTTCGGTTCCGGGCTGTGGAGAGGGAGGGAAGCTCCTGGCAGTTCCAGGGCAGTCACTGGTGTCCTTGTCCCCTCCCCAGCAAGCAGCGCCACAACAAGCTGTGGAAGCAGCAGGCAGAGAGCAACCTGCCCCAGCACAGCGACGGCACGCCGGGCTCGGGACACTTCTTACTGGAGAGCTTGGACATCGACCTGGAAAACCGCCTGGCCGACCTGGACATGCCGTCCCAGGCGGGGTACCTGGACAACCGCGGTGGCACCGACGGGCCCGTGGGCTTTGGCTACTGCTTCCGCCGCCTCTCGGACACCCTGCTGGAGAACAAGGTGCCCGGGGACAGGGAGGGCTTTTTCCCCGTGGAGCAGCTGGAGCGGGACGTGCTGGTGGGCCGGGCCCCGCCCACACTGCCACAGCAGGGGGGAAAGGCCCCGGAGAGAGCGGAGCCGGCACAGCCGGGCAGCGGCTGCGACAGGGAGGCCAAGAGGAAAATGGACTTCAGCCCCCGGAAGGGCAGGATGGGCCTCGGGGAGCCGGGGGAGGACGGTGTGAGGGAGGAGAACCCCATGGAGAAGTGGAAGCGGCGTTTGTCCGTGCACAAGGAGGAGAGCAGGCTCAATAGGGAGAACTTGAATAACAACAACAGCAAAAGGAGTTGCCCAGAGGATTTTGAGGTGCGTATGGAGGTGAGATGGAGGTGATTGGCATGGCTGACTCTGCTGCAAGTGAAACTGCTCTTCTCATCCTCATAGCCCAGTTTCATTTGACTTGGATAAAGCCTTTCATTCCATGATGAGCTTCTTCCCTTTCGAAGTGCTTCTGACCAGGGCTTTGCTTGCCCGAGCTGTGGATTTAGATGCCAGGAGTGCACACGTGAGTGCCCTGTAAAGTGCTTTGGGCAGCTCGCTTGCATGACCCTCGGTTGGCACGGTAGGTATTCCTTGGAGACACTGTCTGCTGGGAAAGCACGTGGCTTTAGCTCCTGCTGCAGGGCCTGAAGTGGAAATGTTTGTTGTTTCAGCACTGCTTGGCTGTAAATACACCTTGTGCTGGTCACTGGGGCCTGTTCTGTGCCCGTTGATCTGTGCCTGTTTTCTTTCCACAGCACGACGCCGTGTTTGGGATCCTGAGCAAGGTGAAGCCTCCCTACCAGTCCTGCACTGACTGCATGTATTCCTCAGCCGGGCTGGCTCCGGACTCCTTCGGGGAGCAGTGTGAGAAGCTGAACCCCGCACGGCGCAGCACCACCATCTGCACACAGCCAGCCCTCCTGTCCCACCTCCACTCCCACCTGCTGGAGCACCTGCCCTCCAGGGCACACCCAGAGGAGCCAAGCAGAACTAAACACAACGAGGCTGCGCTTCCTCTGGTGCCAGGAGCCGGGGCCTTGGAGGTTGGCACATGCAGGTCCCTCGATCAGCACTGCAGCATTCTGGAGAGAGGAAAAGATGCACCAAAAACCCCAGAAAAAACTCTGCTGCCCAGGAGGAACTCACACTGTGACAGGAGTGTCCTTCACGCTGACGTGGCGAGGGAGGAGTCTCTGGCCAGAAAGGACCCCAGACCTACCAAGGACCTGAAGTACCTGTTCAGCAAAGACTTGGAAAAGCCAAGCTCCAACAGCTACTTGATGCAGCATCAGGAGTCGCTGATCCAGCTGCAGAAGGCGGGGTTGGTCAGGAAGCACACCAAGGAGCTGGAGCGGCTCAAGAGCCTGCCCTCGGACACCTCGGCGCTGCTTCGGGACAGGGTGGACTCCAGCATCGTGGAGGAAAGCGAGGACATGATGTCCCCCTCCAGCCTCGTGGCCCTCCTGCCCCCGGCCCCGATGGTCCTCGGAGACGCGGAGAACAACGTGGAGCGGCTGGAGCTGAAGCGCGTGCCGGAGGGCGTCTCCCAGAAAACCTCCACGCCGGCCCTGTGCCGCATGGAGCACACGAGCAGCTTCACCAAGGACTTCCTGAAGACCATCTGCTACACGCCGTCCTCGTCCCGCAGCTCCAACCTGACGCGCAGCTCCAGCAGCGACAGCATCCACAGCGTGCGGGGCAAGCCGGGGCTGGTGAAGCAGCGCACGCAGGAGATCGAGACGCGGCTGCGCCTTGCCGGCCTCACCGTGTCCTCGCCCCTCAAAAGGTCCAACTCCCTCGCCAAGCTGGGCTGCCTCAACCTGTCCTCCGAGGACCTGTCGAGTGACGTGGAGGTGTCCACCGTGACGGACTCCAAGGAGGCCATTTCCAGCGAGAGCTCCGTGTTCTGTGAGCCACAGCCCGGCCCGAGGAGCGTGGACGGCGCCTCCAAACCGGGGGGGAAGCCGGCGGGGGGCAACTTGAAGAACGTGCTTTGGATGGGCAAAAGTTGATGCCTTCTGTGGAGGGGAGGAGGGAGTTGGATTTTGGGGGCTTTGCAGCATTTATTCATTGCACTGATGCAGTTTTGTCATCTGACTTGCAGCAGTTCATCCAACGCCACCTCTTCATCCCCTCCTTGTGCTCTGAGAGGGGGCAAAAGGACCACGATGGGTCATGTGAAGGGCACAAGGGAAATAAAATGTGTTGCATGACTTAGAGGAGGACTTGGTGTGTGACTTGCCTGTTGTCCTGCGGGATGCTCTTCCTAGTACTGTTTGCCAAGTGTAATAACGTGGATTTGTGTGTGGTTATGGATAGATATTTGTATCTCTATCTATATCTAAAATGCTGAAATGTTCTGTTTCAAAGACTCCAAACAGTTATTCATGACCTTTTTTTTTACAGAGCGAACACAAGTCTCTAAACAGGGCACTTGTGGGAAACCCTTAAGATGGTGACACGCACACTACCTCTGTTCCCGCTGGCTTTTCGTCCTGCTTTGGTGTTGGAGTTTTTATGCAAAAGGCCTTTCCCAGAGTTGTTGCTGTTGTGTGAAGGCACTCCCTTGGTGTTGGCTGTGTGGCTGTGGAGGCTCCCGGGGCTGTGCCCGCTGTGCCCCGGCCGTGTGGCCGGCCCGGGGCTCGTGTTGTTGGGGTGTTTTTGCTGTCCTTGTGGTCGGTGGTGTCCCAGTGCTGGCAGAGCTGTGAGTGCCCGTGCACCCTGTGGTGTGATGCTGTGTCAGTGTCGTGGGTCCTGTGTGGGGGACCCTCCGTCACCGGGCCGGGGGTGACACGAGGTGGCCGAGGGTCAGCTCTGCTGAGTCCCCGGAGGTGACCGTGTGTCTTTTCTGGTTGTTGCTGTTGGTTTGGTTTGGTGTCCTGGGTTTCCCAGCAGCCTGGGGAGCTGCTGGTGGAGTCTGGGGTGTTATTTATGCTGGGTGGCAGGAGCCTGGGTGGTCCTGGCGTGAGGAGCCTGGCTGGACCTGTCCCAGCCCTCACAGGGCTGTGAAAGCCCCGTAAATCCTGCCCCCCCCAGGAGAGGGATGTTAGAGGTGAGCGTGAGATCTCCTGGAAGAAAGGGGGGCAGCCTGGTCTGGTGTTACCTGTGCTCCCCCTCCTGCTGGGGCTGCTGCTTGGATTGCAGTTGTGCCTCCATTCTATGTTTTCTTGCAATATTTTGGACAGCCAACCTGGTCAAGAGCTGCTCTGTGTGAGCCCTGGCCAAACCCAGGGGGAAGAGCTTGGGAAGTGTGCAGGGAACACTCTCCAAGCCTCAGTGCTCCCTGAATCCCATGTTGGCTGCTCGTGCCTTTGGGTGATATTTTGAAGCAGCTTTGGGGGTCAAAGCAGACCGGGGAGCTCAGTGATGGATTTGCTCAACCAGCTGTGAGTGTGAGCGCTCCCACGTTTTAAAATTTCCATGGAAAGGCTTTTTTACAACTCCCTCTTTGAGGTGGGGCCGAGAGGGGCTGCAGCAGCTAGTCTGAACGAATTAGTCCAAAATGCAGTGTCTCGAGGAAGGGAACCTTGGCTTTTCCTGTCCTGAATGCCCAGAGTTCTCTTTTTTCCTTTAAGTGTAAGATCCCACATGTTTCTGTTGTGTGAGGACTTGTAGGGACGGGCAATCAGTAAAGAAACAGCCCTGCTGAGAGTGTGAGTTTGATGTGCACTTGTTCCACCCTGGAGCTGGTGTGGAGCACGAGCTGCTCCGGGAGGGAAGCTGAGCAGGAGCCTCTGGTTGGTCAGGCTGAGAAGCCACGGGGTCGAGTTGAGGGCAGGATGAAACCCTGTCAGTGAGCCGGGAACGCGGCAGGGACGGATCCCTGTGAGCCACTTCCTGGGTTTGTATTATCTTTGCTCCCCGTTAGACTCAGACTTGGATTTGGGAAGGGCAGGGAGGCCTCGGGGCCTTTTGGGCTCAAAGCAGCTCCTGCCCAGGGGGTTGTTTTTCCCTGTGTGTCCCAGCACCTTTCCCCACACTACCCTTCCCCTCGGGGTGGCCGAGGGAGGAGGTGCAAGGGGGGATTGGAATAAGTTCAGAAAGTTCCCTTGACACGTGATTTCCTCCCTATTTCTGGAGTGCCTGCCGAGCTCTGCCGTGTCCAGCCCCAGCCCCTGTGCCGGGGCACAGCTCGGCTCCCCTGCCTTCCCCTGCTGCTGCTCCCACCTGGCTCTGCCCTCCCCGGGCCCACAGTTTGGTGGGGGCTGGCCTGGGATCTCTGCTGTGCCATTCCCAGGGGTTTGTAGCCAAACCTGCGCCGCGTGTGGTCCCGTTGGGTTTGTTGCATGAGAAGGTCCATGTGCTCGTCCTCCCCATGTGTCCTTACAACAGAGTGCCTTACTCATAGTTTACAAACACTGTGTACCTGCTGAGCTGTTCAACTCTGCTGTTTGCTGTTCTTTGGGGAGTTCTTGGTGCTTTTGGTGTTTCTGGTGGCAGTGAGACAGTGCCCCCTCCTGCATCCCGCCCTCCCATCCCTGCTCACCTGCTGCCGCTTCCCTCTGCTCTGGCTGTGGCAGCACCAGAGGGCTCCAGTGGCTGCTCCCAGTGTCCCTGTTTTCCCCCATTATCCCATTTATCTATGCATTGCTGCCAGAACACGGATGGGGTGTGCAGGGTGTCCCATCGCTGGGCACGCTTGGCTCAGATCCAAACCCAATCCTGTCCTGCCAGGGATCCCGAAATGCACGAACTGGCCCTTTATTCCCAGTGCCGGTGCTGTTGGTCCGTGTGGTGGCAGTGCCCGACCTCCTGGGAGCCCTCCCTGTGCTGGGGGGGTTTGGCTGGGCCACGTCCCACCAGAGACCCGTCCCGGGCAGCCCGTGGGGAGGGGGTGAGTAACGTGTAACTGTTCCTGTGCATTGCTGTACTCGGTGATAACAAGGTTCCTGTAATCCCATGGTATTTCTGAATCCCGGTTTTGTATCGGAATCGGCAGGATTTTTGTACTGTACGTCCGCGGGAGGGAATGATGCATCATGCACTTTTGGTTTTTTTTACTTTTGTTTGTAAAAATGTCCTGAATATTTTATGTGCTTCTTGTGAGGAAAAAAAAGTAAAGTTTTTTTGTTTTCCTTATCCAATGAGTTTTGCAGCTTTTTTCAGAGGTGGGAACTTCCCGATGCCAGTTTGCCGACTGCTCCCACTGGAGCTCAGGGCACGGGGTCATGGGGTGAGCTCAGTGACTGAGGTCCCACCACAGCCTCTGCAGGGGCTGGGATTGATCCCGGTGTGATGGGGGAGCAGCCACACAGTGGGAGAGGGGCTGGGATCACCTTCCTTGGAGCCACCCGTGGCATGTGCTGATGCCACTGACTGTCCCTTGCACGTTCCTGGCTGCTCTGGCAGGGACTCAGCAGGGACAGCATCTCCCCAGCTGGGGAAATCACCTGCAAACCGTGGAGGAACACACCAAGCTGGGAGCACAGGATGGCTGGAGGGTGCCCGGGCTGCTGGTGAGTCCCTGGCACTTTTCTTGTTCCTGTTTTGATTGAAAGTTGGTTCTTTTCGGAGCGGTTCGTTCCGGCCGAGTGTTACATCCTGTTGTGATGTTGCTATGGCAAAACCAGGCAACATCTGGAGCAACACAACTTCTCTCCAGCGACCACGACCACGGAGGGTTTATTTATAGCTCTGCTGGTGAGAGGAGCTGCCTGAGTGTGGAGCTCCCTGGGCAGGCCATGGCAGGGCAGCCTGGCACTGGGAGCCCTCCTGGCTGGGAACTGGGGGGTGGGAATGTCCTGCAGGGGCTGCAGGTGGCACCGAGTGGCATTGGAAAGGAGCTGAGTGGTTTCTCCTCAAGGATCCTCTGATGGGAAGAGGTTGGTTCCCTGGCAGTGTTTCCCAGTTCCATGTGGGTTTGGGGGACCACAGGGACAGTGAGCCGATGCTTCAGTGGTGTTTTTGGCAAAAAGATGAGGTTTGGCAGGTGAGATGGGTTGTAGCACCCAGAGAAACCCCAGGAAGGGTTCCAAGGGCTGCTGCTGCACTTCCAGGGACTGCAGCAGGGAAGCTGCCCCCTGGCAGTGGTTCTGCAGCAGCCCCAGGGTGGCTCCCCCATGTCCCTCCCTGCTGGGCCGTGGCTGGAACAGCCGTGCTGGCAGCTGGAGAGGTGGCACTGGAAATACCTCGCTCAGCACAGGCTGCAGGTTGGTGCTGCCCTGGGCAGAGGAGCTGGTTCCTGCAGTGGGCATGGCCGGGTTGCTCCGGCCTCAGAGCACATTCCCTAAAAGTCTCTTCCTCTCTCAGTTTGAAGGATGGGGCAGCAGCGACGCTGCAGCAGCTGCCTTTGCCTTTTATGCAGAGGGTTCAGGAGCAGAACTGCCGGTGCCGTGTCACGGCTCCAAGCACTTCACTGGAACCCCTGGGGCAGGTCCAAGGCCCTGCCCCTTCCACGCCAGCCCTGGCTCTGTGATCCCCATACAGCACAAGCCAAACCCAACAAGATACCCCCAACCCATGAGGGATTGTGAGAAGTTCAGAAGGAATTTGGCTTTGCCAAGGACTCGAAGGGAAACACCTGAACTACTGATGAGGTGGTGGTGCCAGCATCAAGCGAGTTCATCCCACGGGGAGGTGCCTTGGCTCTGGAATCCCTCACTCACACACCTGTCAGCACACCTTGCTCAGCATTCCTCTGCCTGCCAGGACTGGTGCTGCCAGGTACCCCCACTGCCAGAGCACCGGGAGCCTGGCCCTGATCCCACTGGGAATTGGTTGTGTTTTACAGTCTGGGCAGGGATTTGAGACTTCCAGTGGAAACAATGGGGGTTTGTCTCACTCAGACAAGCTCTGCAACGTGCCTTGATAAAGAAGTGTCCCCACAAGGGGCCTGGCTGGCCCCGGGCCGATAAGGGCTGGGATAACTGTCATCCCTCACTCCTTCCCTGCAGCAGCAGCCGGGACTGGCTCCCGAGCCAGATCAGGGCACAGGGGACAAGGTGGTGGCATCGTGACCGTGGGCCAGGTGTCACCCACGCTGCCAGTGGGAGTGCTCAGAGGGCTGCCGGGGTCCCTGTGCTCTGCATGAGCGGCTGGCAGGATGTTCCAGCCCCATGGAATGTCAGGGGATGCCTCTGGCCTGGGGCAGGCAGGTCCGGGGGGCTGTTTGCCAACTCCTGGGGTGGCATGGGGGTAACTCGGCCCCGGCAGGGCGGAGGTGGCTCTGCGGGACCGTGTAGGTGTTTTCCTGCATCCCGCCTCGGGATGCTGCCCGGCTCGCGGAACCATAAAAGGCAAAGCTCTGGGGCAGTGGCCGGGCTGGGAGCCGGGGCTCGCTGCAATGCCAGGCATCCCGGCTGTGTACAAACGGATTAGAGCCCTCCAGCTCCCCGGCTCCAGCGCCCTCCGGAGCCGTAGCCAAAGGGAGGGACGTTCCGCTGCGAGGGTTATTTAGAGAAATGCCCAGTGCGTTAACATGGACTTTTGATAAGTTGTGTTTTGGAGTCTCCAGAGGGAAAGCTGTATCTGGGGCTGCTGTCGGGCTCCCGTTTGTGTCGGGCAGCCTCTTTCTGTCGCTTCCATTCCCTTCGCAGTAGGGTATTCCCGGGATCACTCCAGGCGGTCGGTCCCTGCCCCCGGGCTCCGTGCAGGCAGCATCTCTCCCCCAGGCGCTGGGACGGAGCCCAGGCCAGCGCCGCTTCCCAGGAAGGAGCGCTGGGGGAGCCGCTCCGCAGGGCGGGGAGCAGTGCCAGGGACACGGGTGCGGGTTCCGAGCCCTCCGCGAAACCCACGGAGGAGCGGCCGGGGGTGATCCTGCCCAGACCAGCCGCAGTAAGTCCCTCTGGAAGCAGCGGGATCGGAGGGAAGCCAGGATTGCCGCGCGGGACCGTGGGGAGCTGTTGCTGCAGCAGGTTGGGGAAAGAGGAGACTCTCTGGAGAAAGATGCAGATGGGAAAGGAAAGCAAGTCCTGGCTGTGAAGTGCCATGGACCAGCAAGTTAGCAACTGCGGGGTGCTTTTCCAGTTATCCAGGTGGGATGTATTTGGGTAGGGGCCAGCGTGGCATCAGCTGTGGCTGGTGCTGTCGTGCTCCGTCGTGCCAAGGGGATGCTCCTCTCTTGCCATGAGGCCAAGGAATGCCGGTTCACATGACCCAGGCTCCGAGGCTTCCAAGTGCCGCCGTCCCTGCCTTAGCGGAGCGAGGAGAAGGCGGTGCCGAAAGCCTGACGAGACCCAAGGTGGGAAGAAATCTTGGCTGGCCACTCTCAAAGCATTTGGAGCCAGGAATTACGGTGACGGAGCTGCCGGCCATGGAAGCCTCCACCTGGCAGTACTGTGGATATTTACAGGATGACACAAGTAAGAAGAGGGGGAGAGACTGCGCTGCTTCCCGAGGAGACTCCGCAGGAACACGCGAGGACCGTGCACGGCGGCAGCTCGGCCAGGAGGGCCTGGGGCACAGGCTGGAGAGGGGGGACATCCCCGACCCCCAGAGTGACACCAGGACCCCTGCCAGGAGGTCGAAGATGAGCAGCAATGGGCAGAGAGGGCAGCAGGGGCTGGCAGGAGACCTGTGCCTGGAAGAGCATCCCGTGTCCAAGGGGTGCAGGAGAGGGGAGGAGGGAGAAGCCCCTCCGAAGGTGTACGAGATGGAGGTGGGGCCCAGGGGCACGGGCAGGACGGTGAGGCCGGTGGTTTACAGGCTGGACGAGAGCGAGTACCGGCGCCTCATCCAGGAGGCAGAAGCAGAATCTGAGGAGGAATGGGAAGAGACAGAGGACACAGTGCTTATGATTCAGGAGGACTGTGCAGGGGATGGGAAAGCAACAAGTCCGAGGCTGAACAGGCTCAACTCTTTCCAAGGGGTCCCGAGGAGGCAGATGAGCCGTTCAGATTCAGAGAGCAGTGTGGAGAGCAGGCAAGTGGGCAAACTGAGCCTGAACTGCCCCTCGGAGAGGAACAAGCCGACCGTCCCCGTCAGGTCTGACAGCTTCGAGATCATGGATTACATTCTGCAGAGCAAACAGGAGGCAGCAACATCTGTCTCCTACATCCCCAGGGACAGCAAGGCAGCCGAGAGCCTCAGGCCGGCACGGAGCTTCACCCCCCAGCCCGGGGGAACCCCGGCCTTGTGCCAGAACGGCCAGGCTGGCGAGGAGGATCCAGCCAGGAAGCACGAGCCAGACAAGCAGGTAGCAAATAGCCTGGAAAGAATGGTCCCTGCGGTCACAAATTATCCCTTGGCGGCCAGGGACACTGGGAAGCTTTCAAGACAGAGCAGCAGCCAGCTCCCGGAGAGCTGGGAGCAGCTTGGAGGTGAAGCTGACACAGGGATACTCGACTCCCACATCCAGAAAAGAACCCCCCCGGCCCCTCCGGTGAGGACCCACAGCAAGGAGTGCCTGGCTCTGAGCATGAGCAAGGCTGTGGCGCTGACGGAGGCGCTGCTGGAGCCCTGCGGGGACGAGGCCAAGCCTGGCAAGGAGCAGAGGGCAGCAGGCACGGAGCAGCTCCCTGGGGGCAGGACTGCGGGAGGAGGGGGCTCGGAGGAGCCCGAGCTGAAGGGGAGGAAGGGTCAGGAGGATGAGAACGTGCTGACAGTTGCGGACGCCAAGAAAACCTTCGAGAAGCCCAAGGCATCGGAGGGGACAGCGGCGGCACCAGCGCCCAAGAAAGGTGAGGAGTGAGGGCTCCTGGCCCTGCCAGGGGGGGCCTGGAGGTCACTGTGCCAGGGTGGGAGGGGAGGGGAGCTGGCACCATGATGGTGGTTGGGAAATGCCTGCCTGGAATAGTCAGGTGACAGATGGGATGTGCTCAGGGCACAGGGAATCTCATACCGAGGCAGGATGGAAAACAGGTGTTGGTTCAAAGCGCTTTGTGCAGTGAAACTGTTTTGGAGAAAGATTTGCTTTGCCAGACTCTCCCGTATGGGAATAAACACAATATATACTGCTTTATCAACAGCTACAGTGCAGCAGTGCCCATAGGATGCTTCCTCCCACCGCCATGTGGGATTATGTGCCTCTGTCTCTCCAGGCACTGGGTAAACCAGCATTTTATTTTAGCTGTGGCATTAAAAAGAAGCATTATTTTCCTTAAGTTCTTTTTCTGCTGCACTGTGACTTCACTGAATAAGCCTTTCAGGAGAATGACATCAACTTGGAAAGCCTTTCACCGCAAAAATACAGATAAGTGAACTTTGTTGAAATTTTCCTGGTAAAACACCAGTTCTGCAGAAATAGGGAAGGACAGAAATGAGTGTTTGTGTGAGAGAGTGGATCCTGCACGGAGCCACCCAACCCACGCTGCTCAGCTCACATCTTCTGTTCGGTGACAATCTGCAATTGTGCATTTCCTTATAAGGGAAAATAAGTGTTTTAAGGCACAGGAAATCTATGGTGGCTTTGAACTGAGTCGTGTGTCTGCTTAAAAAATAGGTGTGACTGTCCCACGGCACGGGCACGGTACTGTCGGTCGCTGTCGCGACACGGAGGCGCAGCAGGAACGTCCCACAGCTTGTGTGTGTCAGGGATAACAGAGCAATGACAAACAGGGCCTGTCCTCCCAGGAGGCAGCTGAGGACACCTTGTCATTCTCATGGTGTAAAGAAATAGGTTGTCACTGCAAACTGCCTGTGCCAGGCTCGGAGCACAGGGATGGGGTTGGTGTGTTTGGATCTGCGCTGCTCGCGGTGGGAATTGCCTGATGTCGGTGGCACAGCTGATTCCGAGTGTCCCCAACAGCCACACCAGGCACAGGGGTGTTGGATCAGCACGTCCTTGCCAGGAAAGGAAGGAGCAGGTGGATGCAATGGGTGGTCTGGTGGAAGAAGGGGGTGAGAAGGGATACAAGGAATCCGCGGGTCCCCAGGGCATGACCAGCAGCAGTAAATCCCTCCTGACACCTCCCTGTTCTCCAGGAGAAACAGGGGAGGAGGGTTGAGGCAATATTTCAGTGCTGAGCTGTGAAAATGTTGGCACAAAAAAAATCATGGAATCACAGAATGGTTTGGGTTGGGAGGGACCTCAAGGCTCAGCTCGTTCCACCCCCTGCCATGGGCAGGGACACCTTTCCCTAGGCAGGAAGAGCAGGATCAGCTTCTCATTTTGCTCTGTCCATGACAGCCTCTTGGGGTTTTAAAAAGCCATTTGAAACATTTCTCTTCCCAAACCTCAAACACGAACACCTTGCCTGTATTTACTTTTATGATTCCTTTCTTATGCCTCTGATTTTTCCAGCACCTCTGGTCCAGCTTGATCCTAGGCAGCAGGGGGAGAAACAGAAGGAGATGGCAAAGGATTCCAAAGTGGTTGAATAATGAGGGTCTGTGCTCTGTGCCCAGGAACCCCAGCACCCAGTCCCCTGCTATTCAGGATTTCAGGGTGCTAGGAAATGTCAATCCCAGAATCTTCATGTTGTAAATAAAATACTGCTTTTTTTTCCCCTCTTTTTTTTTTTTTTTTCTTTTTTGTGTTCTGCTTTCTTGTCTCTCTCCTCCTCGTTAATCATCCAGAGACAGCAACAAAGGAAATCCCATCTGTTGCCAGTAATTGCTTTGGTTTTATTTGGGTGGCCCAACATTTTAATTAGGTATTGGGACTTACCTCCCTTCACTGCAAAAATAGGAAAGAAATTAAAATGTATTTTACAATCCTGTCTACTGATGGAGAAAAATACAAGAGGAAATAGATTAGCTTGAAATTAGAGGTTTCCTTTTGCTGCAAAAGCACTCTTTTGGGTGCCTTTCCTACAGCTGAGTTGGGAGGGGTGTGTTTGACATCGATATCACTGCACAAAATGTGTGAGAGTGGGTAGATGAAGTAATAGATGTGCTTGATGAAATCTATTATAAATCATTAATAATAATGACATAAATTATTAATGCCCATCTTGGCCTAATGTTCACCCATTCCTTATCCATTTCCAACATCCTCCAGCCATTCCAAGCAGCACAGACTCGATGTCAGCACAGGCCCTCACTCACTGCAATGGATTTTATCACCCTTTGGGGAGGGGGTTTGGGATATGACCCCAATTTTGGGGTCTGGAAGTAGCTCAGTGATGGTTTCATGTCACTCAGAGCTGGGAATAAAGCTCAGGGGTGCTGACTCCTAACCCTCTGCTTTAATCCAGGCTTTCCTCTCTCCTTGCCCACGAGCTCTGATCCACTTTCGTTCACCTCTCCTTTCCTGCCTGTTGTTTTAAAATATCTGCTGGAACATTTTGTTCTCTTTATCTCCATTCCCTAATTCTACAGCTCCCCTTTCTGGCCAAGGATTGAATAAGGCCAATCCAAAGGGATTTTGCTCTCCCTCTCTCCAGACAAACACTTTGCAGGAGCCTGGAAACACTTCCCTGGGCAGATCCCACCCTCGAGACAGAATCGATTTGCCATTATCAGGGGCTGTTATGTGGTGGCTCTTAGAACAGTTTCATCCTGGCAGCTGCTCAACAGTTGATGATCATTGTAATGTCTCTGAAAAAACAGGATTGGGAGTAGTTTCATACAGCTGCCCCTGGAACTCACTCCATGCCCACAGACACCGAGCAAAAGAGGCAGAAAAAGGAAGTTGGTGCTCAGGGTAAATCTAATTCCACACAGGCAAAATGGCTCAAGGTGGGTTTGTCATTGCAAATCAGTTCAGATTTCATAGAATCCCAGAATGGGTTGGGTTGGAAGGGACCTTAAAGACCATCTCATTCCAACTCCCTGCCATGGGTAGAGAATCTTTCCCTGCATTAGAAAGCACTAAATTCCAATAATATTAAGTGAAAGGTAAGATCACATTACTGATTTCAGCAGGAGCAGCTCTTCCTCATGTTACTGAGTCTGGCCTTGAGTATCCAGTGGTGGAATGGGATCCCTAAATGCTGGGAGCTGTGAAAGAGAAATATAAAAGCATTCAAATTACAGATGGGAGGACGTAGTGCTTCCTGCTAAATAAATACTATAATAAAGTAAATATAATAATAAATCCAAAGGCTTCAGGAAATAAACAGATAACTAGGGACATAAAACTCCTAGAAAAGCTGTATAACTTGGATACCTGCAAATCCAGGGTCCAAACTGTCCCGTCTGGCATATTTTGTGTGACTTACAAGTTAAGCTGCAAAATAACAGGACTTTAAAGTGCTGATCTCCCTAAACCCTCCCTAAGACGTTTCCCTCCATTCAGAATATATTTAGCAATGAGGATTTCAGCAAACTGAGACATTCAGGATAAATTCATCCCACAGATGACTTTGCTGCTTCCACTGACTGGGTTTGATGCCCATCCGGGGTTGCTCAGAGGCTCCAGATTGCAGAATATCAGCTGAAGGCACCAAAATCGCCCCCAAAAAGGCGCTTCAGGTGTTTCCTTACATTTTCTAACTGCAAACACCACCCTGGTGAGGAGGGACACACCAAACGTGGTACTTATAAAACCCATGAGGATCATCCCAGGAGCAAACCAGGGTGATTTATCGTGGGGATGGAATTGATGCATATTTGCAGGGAGCTAAATTTAGCTGCTGACATAAGTTTCAGAGGTGGAGTCTGTAGCCACGGTGCTGTTTCCGTATAAAGGCTGTGAGATACTTTGCAGCAATCCTGCAGTGCTGTAGCCGAGGGGAAAATATGTGGGATGCCTAAAACTGGGGAAATGGAGTCTCCAAAATGTAATAACCAGGCGTGTCAGTACTGATAAAACGGGACAAACCTTGTTGTGTGGCTCTTTGGAGATGCAGTATTTGGTAATAGGGTATTTTCCTTTAGAAAAATTAGGATTTTTGGCATATTTTGACAGGTTGTTGGGCTTGCAGCACTCTAGATATCATTTAAGTTGTTTGTTAGGGTGGTTTGATTCAGCTGAAGTGAGGAAGATTAGTGGTTATAGCAGAACCAAAGAGCACATGTAAAACCTGAGCTGTTCCTTCTGTTTGTTGGAGACTTCAGTCCAAAATTAATGTAATTTCTTCATCACTTGGTACAGCTGTGATCCAAACTGCTCCTTAATCCAGGTCAGGCTCTGAGTGATCTCTGGAACATTTCCATCCAGATGTTTTAGGAGGCTCTGCAAAACTTCCACAGGTGTCATTTCCACCTGAGTCCATCCTTAGTGACTCTCCCAGTGCCGCGTCGAGCAAGGATTGTCCATCCCGGCAGGATCCCCTGTTCCAGTGGCAGTTGTTGAGAGGATTAAGCTTCAATCAGATTTCTCAGGACAAATTTCACTTCTTGTGCTCCATGTGTCACTTTCTTTTTAGCTGGAGGCCAAAAGTCTCCCTTTGGTTCCTCTTCTGAGCTGTTGGGTTGTGCTGGGTGCTGCTGCCCTCACTCTTGTTTTCCAACCCAGGGTGGAAAAGCATCTCCTGGTACATGACTCAAATCCCACTTTTATAAAATTTGAAGCCACACGCTCAGGTCTGAGGCCCCTCACAAACCAGGGATGGGCAGTCAGGGCTCCCAGCTCTGCCTCTGACTCAGCACGACCTTCAGCACGTCACGTACTTACGTGGAAGATGTGAATCACAGCCCAAACCCACAGGCTCGGGGTTACCTGCAGCTCTGCTCCCAGGCTGCCAAACTGCTTTTGTTTTCTTCTTTTTTCACTTGAGCACGACTGTTTGAGGAGGGAGGGTGGTGTCAGCGAGCTGGGCTGGCGCTCAGGAGGAAGCTATTAATTAATGTCATGGTGCCGTGGGCAGGGATGCAGCATTGCCACTCTAATCTCCGGTGTATCGTTTTATTATCAAGGTGTTGCTCAGTAGGCAAGAGAGGCTTTCCTGGTTATTGAATCAGTGGTTTAACTTAGTGTCAAAGTTTAACAAACTCTGGATAACATTTGTTTAATCTGTAGCTACCGATGTTTCCATCAGCTGTGACAGTCACAGGCAAGACCATGGCAAATGTATCTCTGTGAGGGTTTTGGGGTGTTTTAACACCCAGCACTTACTGGAGGTGGTTCATGGTCCTGCCAGAGCTTCATGGGGGAAGAGGAAGGTTCTCAGCTCCTCACGACACATATTTCTGCAAATTCTGAAGGGTTAGAAGTGGAATTAGGGGGGTGTCACTCCCCAGAAACATCACCCCCTCCTTAAGCACCAAACCACATGCAAATGAAGGCACAAACATTGGCCAAAACGTATGAGGAAGCTCGAGGAGTTTTGTTTTTGGCCATGTATGGTAACACTGAGGGATGTGGGCTCTGCTCTTGCTCCTTCATCCACCCCTCGGGCTCCCTGAGGCACAGAACGATTCCGAGCGTGGTGTTACCTGTGGGCATGTACTGTGTACAGAGGCACAAACCCCACACCACACAGTGCAGCATCCCCAAACCATCTTAGAACAGTGAAGGTACAAACCTCACACTAAGTGCAGCATCCCCCAAATCATGTTTGCTTCGGTGCAATGGGATCAAGCTTTGGTTTCCAGCTGCCACCCTGGGTGTCTTGTTGAGGTGTGATTTTTAGCGAGGGCTGAGCTGTGCAGTCTTTAGCCGGGGGCTGTTGTCACCATCCTTTTCTCACAAGTGTGACAAAGTGAGGGGACGTGGTTGTTGTTTTGTGGATCTGCTGGTTCTCCATAGGGCTGCCTCTGAGGGCACCAGGCTCTGGTCCCTCAGCAGGGATGGCACTGGTGACTCGGGGAGGACACAGCCGGTCCCTCAGGGGTGATACAGCCCATCCCTCAGGGGTGACATGACCAGCACCTCAGGGAGGACACGCTCGGTCCCTCAGGGCAGACCTGACCGGGTCCTGAGGGAGGCCATGACCAATCCTTCAGGGACAAGAGGGGTGAGCCCTCGTGGAGGACGTGACCGGCCCCTCAGGAAGGACATGGCTGGTCCCTCACACCGCTCCCTCAGGGGTGATACAGCCCATCCCTCAGGGGTGACATGACCAGCACCTCAGGGAGGACACGCTCGGTCCCTCAGGGCAGACCTGACCGGGTCCTGAGGGAGGCCATGACCAATCCTTCAGGGACAAGAGGGGTGAGCCCTCGTGGAGGACGTGACCGGCCCCTCAGGAAGGACATGGCTGGTCCCTCACACCGCTCCCTCAGGGCTGACATGCCCCGTCCCTCACACCGCTCCCTCAGGGCTGACATGCCCCCTCCCTCA
>VXBX01001009.1:70522-114081 GCA_013400415.1 Scytalopus superciliaris
GCCCGGTGCCACCGGCTGTGCCGCCCCCGGAGCGCCCGGCCGGGCGGCGGACAAAAGGCGAGCGCCCCGGGGGGGGGTTCGGGCCCCGGGGCCGGTCCCGGGCACGCCGCTGCCCGCGGCTCTCTCTCTGGGGGCTGCGGGGGGTCCCGGGCGGGGTGACATGTCATGGGATGGCCAGAGAATCCCGGCACGGTTGGGGTTCGGCTGCGCATCCCCCCCGGGCAGACAATGTGATGCTGTGGCTGACTGCACCAGGAGACAGCGCTAAAAAAAATCATATATAATAGATATATTTAAAAAAAAAAAAAAAGGGCAGTGAAAGCTGCCTGGAAACAGAACTGACTGATTGATGCGGTTTTGTTGTCGAGGATAAGCGATGCACGTTAGGGCTGGGGGGGGTTTAATAGCCGGAGTTGGCCTGGGCACATCTGTTCAGCCTGTTCACAGCAACACCGAGGATGGTGGCACAATCAGAGAGGGATGCTCTGAACGCATCAGGCCGGGGCTGGTCTGTCAGTTCGCTGCTGAATTTCCCCCTTCTGGTTGAATTTTAGGCCAGGCTGTACCCACATTACCCGGCGCCAGCCTCTCCCTCCGTGCTCCTCCACGAGCACTTGCAGGAGGGGAGCTCTGGAGTGTGGGAAAATGGTGTGAATGGCACAGTGTGTCCTGGGAGAAGCGCGTGGGGATGTGGAGAAAGCAGCGGGTGTTTTGTGCGGGAGGCAGGACAGGGGATATTCCATTTTCATTTGAATAATAAGCATTGAATCGTCTTTTCTGCTCAAGGGGGAAAAAACAGATGGCTCTGCACTCCCCGAGATGTTTTAGTGCAGCTAATAGTGATGTTTGCTAAAGACTGTGTACACAAAGGTAGATCAAATATTGTGGTACTGCGTGTTTATTTTGGCTGCATACGTCTTTTTGTATTTTCGGTACCCCCAGTAAGACCTGATCCATTCAGGGAGCATTCACTTGGTGTTTGCTTTAATACAGCCCTTCATAATGGTAATTTTTCAATGGTCACTTGTCGCCTTTTATCCAGATTGCTTTAATCAGCATTTGTGTTCTCTGTTGGCATTGCTGTGTCTTCTCCCGAGCTGTCTTTTCAAACACCATCGGATTTTTTCAAGTGAAATCTTCATGCTTATTGCATCTGTCACTTCTGGGACTCACTCCAAGCGAAAGGCAGGGATTCAGTTTAATGGCAATGAGGAGGAATGCGCAGAAGGGGGAAATATCAGCTCTCCCCTGGGTGATGCAGCCCAGGGCGCTGGGCTCTGCCCTCGGTGGCTGCTCCATCCATCACGCCCAGCACTGGGCTGTGACTGCCCTTCCTCACAGGGCTCGTTAAAGCACAATGGTGCGCCGGGCTGGGGACAGAATTTATGATGTTGGGTTTAATTTGGTGATCGATTCCCAGGAATATCACTCGGGTGCCAGCTTCCTATTTTGAAGACATGAGCAAAACACTTCCTGGCCTGGGTTTGCAGCTCGGTGAGGTCATCAGAGCACCACTCCCAGGGCCAGGAATGTCCTCTCGGGCAAGCTCACAGGCACATTTTCACTTGACTTTTAAAGTCTGGCTTTGTTTGTTTTGATTTTGCTTTACTGAGGCTTTTGTGATAATCTCAGCCCTTCTCTGAGGATGTGTTGGAACAGAAACTCACTGAGGATTTGAAGTGCCCCAGTTTAAGCCTTTACAGGGCACATGAGCAAGAATTAAATGGCTGTGTTCTCTTCTAGCTCTTTCCCTGTGGTCTCCCCCGCTTCATATTTTTGGGCTGGTGTATGCTGGTGGTGAACTCTGAAATTAGTCTGATCAGAAACTGCTTAGAGCTTCAGTTTAGTCACCCTGGTCCTGGAGCCGCGTGTGAAAAGTCAGATTGTTGGTGGCTTTAGGCTGACAGGATGTGAACTGCTGGGGTTTTGTCACGTTATGCACAGTTGCAGGTGGTGGGGGGGTGAGAGCCAAGCCAAAACCGAGCAGAAAAAGGCTTAGCTTAGCTGAGTGACTCAGGAAAGCAGCACTGCAAGTCCATTTTTCTGGATGTGTTGGATACACCAGTGTGGCTGGGAATTGTTACTGGGCCCTTTCTTTTTATCTGCTTTGTTCTGATTTTCCTTCTGTGAGTAACTGTACAGAAAAGGGATTATTTGTTTCTTTTTGAGGTTATAATTGTCCAGTGCCTGACTTTCCGTGGGGGTTTTATCATGGAAAACCACAGCTAGGCCTGTAAAATGCCAGTGTGACACTGAATGTACCAGCCACTGGTTGCACCACCAGCCCCTGGTTGTGCAGGGAATATAAATCCAACCAGCATTAGTGGCTGGATGTGGATGGGGCTGATGAAGGACCTCTGAAGTAGAAGGTGACTCTTGGGCAAGTGGATAATTCTGCTTTACTCCTCTCCCATGTAATTCCTGATGTCGCTAAGACAGAGGTGATTCCTGGGAGCAAACAAACCTAACAAGTCCAAAGTGCTCCTGAAATGGAAGAGGATTTTCTGATGGAACACCTTAAAAGCTTTAAAATCCTGCTCTGTGGGTCAGGAACTTGACAGAGAGATAATGAACATTATATCTGCTACTACCTCCTAAGGGGAAACCCCATGGTTTTTGAAGGCTGCCAAGATGCTGGATAGAAGAGATCTCCTTGATTTGGAGGTGATAAAGGAAAATGTGGGCTCTTGGACCATTTCTCCTCTGTGTTTTTTCTATGCTGATGAATTAGAGGTAAAATCAAGGTAGAATCACCTGCACTGGAAAAAGGACAATTTGTTCAGCATTATCACTTTGCCCCTTCAATGTTCCTGGCTTTGTCTGAATCACATTTTGTTGGTGATAACAATAAATGATCCATAATGTGCTTTTTGCTCTGAGTGAGTAATGGTGTTGTGGAGGTCTGGCTCTTGGAGGGGAAGTTACAGTGACTGACACTGAGCTGGGCCTCTCAGTCCAGCATAATTAGGTTTGTCTTGTTTTCCTTTTTTAATAATTGAATTTGAAAGAGCAGTGGAAATAAACCAGTGGTGGGATCTGACTTAAAGTGATTAAGGCTCAGCCTGGGTGTGCTGGGATGAGCTCCCAGCCCTCCTTGGAGTGTTGCTGAGCTGTGCTTGAGGCCAAGTGTTCCCTGTAGGAAGGCCCAGGGCTTCCCTGTGCTTTGCCAGAATTTGGCTGCCCATAACAGCCCTGTGTGG
Organism: Scytalopus superciliaris; assembly: GCA_013400415.1. NCBI lineage: Eukaryota > Metazoa > Chordata > Aves > Passeriformes > Rhinocryptidae > Scytalopus > Scytalopus superciliaris. The sequence goes on from VXBX01001009.1 coordinate 73,723, forward strand.
GAGTTCCTATGTAGGAACAAGCATAGAGATAAGAATTCTTAGCTGAATATTAAAGCAGCCATTTCTGCAGTTTTGTCAAGTATGTCTGAGCAGGATTCCCTAAAACTCCATGGGAATGATGTGTCTGAAGCTGCTCCTTGCTTGCATCCCTGTATGAACCTGGGCAGTGCATTGCACCTGCAGCTCCTGGGAGAATTAATCCCTGGAAAATGGACTTCAAATCATTCTGGTCTGAGTATTTAGAAATATGGGAACTTCCCCTCCCTCCCCCCTGGTTCTGCATATAGTTGCCATAGAGACAGTGTTCCGGAGCCATTGAAAATCCATTGTTTATCTTAAATAAATATATAAACCTGCTCTATTGAAGCATCACGTTTTGCAGTGCCCCATTGCCCTGCAAATCTTCATGGGGAACTGTTGGGATGGGACAAATGGGAATGGGTTCAAACTGGTTGCCTTTTTTTTTTTTTCCCCTTTTCACTTTAAATACTGAAAACCCCTCATGGTTTGTTGGTTCCTGTGGAATCTTCAATCCCCAGCTGACTCGGGGTGTCTGCTTGGCATTTACTGGGCATTTTTCATCATACCTGTGTGAGACAGATTGGGATCCTTCTTTTCCGAGTTGGAAATGTGAGGTCACATATTTTGCTCAGGCTCTGGGGAATCCCTGTAGCATGTACTACCAAGTGCAGTTGTTATGGCTCAGGTATCTGCCCCAGCACACATGGGGGGATGTACAGTGGGTAAATGGCCATTCTTCCACTTGCCTTTTCAACTCTTGATTTCTTACTTAAGTCCTTTCTGCAGTACTTATATTAATTCTAACATACCTTGCAGGTTGGAGTAAATGGGGACAAAACTGTCTTGCTCAGAACAGGAGGTGCATCATCCAAATTCTTTTTTTAAGTTTCCAGTGATATTTTTTTTAAGGTTGATTTTAATTTGCAAGGCAAGAGGAAAAAAAAAAAAAAAATCCCGAGCCAGCTCAGGCAAGCAAGAGCTGCCAGACGTTCCTCTGCAATACATTCTGCTTTAGCACAGCCTGGAGTGTGGGCACAAACTCTTCTAGCTGAGTGTTGCTGTGCCTCCAGCATCTTTTTCCTGGCCACTGCCAGGAAAATCGCCCCTCTGTGGAGCAATTTGTTCTCTGTGGTGCTTTGAGGTGCTGCTGTTCAAGGGTGGGCACCCCTGCTTGGGGGCAGGTTATCTCTCCGCTCTGCTCTGTTCCCTGATGTTTCCTCGGGGGGTAAGGGTTATCTTGGTTGTTCTTATATTCCCTGCTTTGCCACATCGATCTTCTGCTCCACTGGGGGAATTCTGAAGTGCTTGGAAAGCTCACACCAAAACCAGCTGGGGCTTATCTGGGTGGAATTCTGCCCGTTGTGTTGGCCCAGCTCCTCCAGAGCTGCTGTAAATGCCACAGGGATTCCAGAGGGGCGGCAAGTGTGGCTTGCACGTGCAGCAACGTGACTGGCAAGCCAACAGGTAAGTAAAGCTTAAAGGTCATCAGGCACAGGCTGGAATTCTTCACGCCCCTTGCTGGGAACCAGTTCTCCAGCTGAGAGCAGCTGCAGGTCCAAGAATTCCCCAAGGAATGAGCCTTGGCCCAGAGTGTGTTGGGATGGGTGTGATTCTCCCCATCAGGGAGGGAGACAGGTGGAGGTGGTGCCATGGAGGTTTCAGGGGTTGTGGTGCCCCTCATCCTTGGCACAGGGGGGAGGAAATGGTGTCAGGGACAATGGTGCCCCTCATCCCTGGCACAGGGGGCAGGAGGATGTTTTTCCTGCTTGGATCTGAAATCTTCTTTCACAGCACAGCAGGAATGTTTACTAAAGCTCCTCAATAGACTAAATACACTTTGGTAAGATAATTTCTGTTTTCTTGCCTGCCCAGAGGTGAGGAGGGAGCTTTGTGCTGCCCTCATGGTTTGACACCAGGTTGGTGCCAGGGACAGCAGCCTCGGCCCATGACAGATCAGCAACAAGGAACATCTGCAGGGCAGAGGAAATGTGTTTGAACTTGGAAGCCTTGGCTGAAACAGATGTTTGAGGGGCAGTAATTGGTACCACGAGACAGGGATTTAAAATCAAGTTAGCAGATTGAACTATCTGGATTTGAGTTTCCAGCCTCCTCCAGTCCCTTCCTCCCTCCCCCAGCCCTGATTTCAAATTGCACGTTACGGAAACGGGACAGAATGACAATGGTGCTCTTGGAATTATAGGCTGCTTGGCCAGAAGAGCTGGCAGGACAGCAAATGGAAATGTGGAGAAACACACGCCAGTTCCAACTGGGAGAACTGAGATTCATTTTGCAGCTTGTTTGTACTGCATTAAAATCCGAGAGGTTTGCGTTGTCCGGCCCGAACCTCCCCCGTTCTGTGGGAGGACATTGTCCTGCCTTTGCAAATTAACCATTGTTGGGGGTATTTTGAGAACACCACAAGCAGTTCAGTGGGTGCCTCACCTGTTGGGCAGGTCTTGTTGAGAGGTGGAGGTCACTCCAGCGTTTGGATGAAGGTGTTTCTCAGGGTGTGCCAGCCGAGCTCGTTGTTACTTTGGAGCTGAGTGTCTCCATTTAAAATTCCAGCGTGACGGACCGCTCTGCTCCGTGCTGTACATCCAGCCTACCTGGGATGTTCCCCAGGTCTCCAGCCCGTCCCTTTTGCTGTTCCAGGACTGGGAACACAGTGCAGGCACCCCAGCAGTGCCGGGGCACTGCACTCGGCCATCCTGCTGCTCCCCAGCCACATTCCCAAGGCAGCGGCGGCTCCTCCGCAGGCTCCGGGCAGGTCTGGGGGCTGTGCTGGGTCCAGCAGCCCGGCGGAGCCGCTGTGGTCAGGCTGGGCCCTGTGGAGAATGTGTCTCCTCGCCTGGTCAGTCTGACTCACTCTTGGCTGGGCTGCTTGGGAGCCTCACTTGTGCTGATCTGTTGTTTCTGCTTTATTTCGGAGCGGGGAGGAATTTGTGTCCCAACTGACTCGGTGCTCGGGGCTGAGGGCTCTGCAGGTCGGGGTGGCTCCTGGGCTCTGCAGGACACAGGGAATGGCTTCCCACTGCCAGAGGGCAGGGTTAGATGGGAGACTGGGAAGGAATTCCTTCCTGTGAGGGTGGGCAGGCCCTGGCACAGGATGCCCAGAGAAGCTGTGGCTGCCCCATCCCTGGGAGTGTCCAAGGCCAGGTTGGAGCACCCTGGACTAGTGGAAGGTGTCCCTGCCAATGGCAGGGGTTTGGATGGGATAAGCTCTAAGTTCACTTCCAACCCAAACCATTTGGGATTTCTAATTTCAATAAATCTGTCATTTTTTAAGGAATGATCCAATCCACCGTTTCTCACTTACAGTTTAATGTTTCCAGTAATGTCTTAAAGCTACTGGAGTTTAACAGGAAATGTTCTTACCTTAGAAAATACCATGTTAATCACATTCCCTTCATATCTGCCCCTCTTCTTGACTCCAGGAGAATGTGGAATCCTGCAGGTGTTATTCTTTCCATGCTTTGGGTCCCAGCCCGTCTGCTTAAATTCTGCTTAAATTCCCCAGCAGAGAGGACAGACATCCTGTAGCAGGGGCTGAGTTTCAGGTCTAGTGGCCACTGCCAAGCTCCTCTATCACACCCAGAAAGGTTTATATTTGCCAATTACTTCAGAAAAGAGAGTTGAAAATACACTTGTTTTCTGCTATGAGCTCTCTGTTAGAGAAAAGTGCTTAGTTAGTTGGGAATGGTGGGATCTGGTGGTGATTCGGTGAGAAATTAAGGAGGCTGTGGTGAGGAAAAGCCCTTTCTCTGTTCATAAAACCACCATCCTTTGCCCAAACCCAGATTTAAAATGAAGAAAAGCTTGTGATGTGTCTCAGGATCTGGAGGAAACTTGCCTGTAGCCCTCAGGAGAGAGGAGAATTCAGGATTGGGGTGGCAGCTCGGAGCACATGGATACTTCCCTGGGAGCCCTGATAAGAGAACTAGGTCAGTGCTGGGGAGAAGCATTTTATCACCTCCTTCCCTCAGCTGGAATCCTGGCGCTGGGAGGGCCCTGCTGGCTCCCAGCTCTGCACAGCAGGCCCTGCTCTCCCCCTCCTGCTTCCCAGGGGCCCTGGGGTGGGCTGAGCCCTTTCCCCTTCCCCATGGCATGGGGGGGATGAGCCATTCCCAGGGTGTCAGCAGCACCCACGGGGTGAGTGTGATGCTGAGGCTGTTGTTCAGCACTGGGAGGATTCACTCTGTCTCCTGGCAGGGGCTGAGGACACAGCGTGCAGAGAAGCTGCTCTGGTGTTTATTCCAGTGGGGAAAGCAGAGGAGGATGGAGGTTTTTGGGGGGGAGCATGTGAAGGGCCTTCTGTGGTCGGCTGCTGGAACAGCAGGGCCTGAGGTGGGAGTGTGGGGGAGGTTTCCTTTTCCTTATCCAGTAAAGCTTGTGTGGTGTCCAACAGCTGTCTCTGCTGGCAGCAGAAGTGGAGCTGCAATACAGAAATCCCAGAATGGTTTGGGTAGGAAGGGACCTTAAAGCTCACCTCATTCCAGCCCCTGCCATGGGCAGGGACACTTTCCACTAGCCCAGGTTGTTCAAGCCCCATCCAGCCTGGCCCTGAATGCCCTGAGGATGTTTAATCCCTGCACTCCTGCCCCTGTGTTCTGTGTACTACTGGCCTTTATGAGCTTTTGTCCTGGGTTTCAGTCCTTTTTTTATCTCCACTTTGCTCTCCTGCCTTCTCTTCTCATTTTGCTAACCTTTCTTGGCCCAGCCTGTGCTGAAGTACCATCCTCTCAACATCCCCCATCACCTGTGAGGTGGGGCAGCTTTAGTGCCAGCTGACAGAAGATGCTAGAAAAGAAGTAAACCCAAAAGAGGGGGTTGTTTGGAGGCTGCTGCTCCCACTCCTGCTCCTCAGCTGCCTCAGACCCAGGGTTTGGGTAACTGCTGCAATGCTTCCCTTTGCTGGTCGCCCATCCCGCTGTGGCTCCTGATAAATTATTTTGTGTAATGATTTTTGCGTGCATTCATTGCTCTGGCTTTATGGTAGATGACACAGATTAAATGAAGCCAGACAACGCTCTCAGTTTGGGGTAATGACTTTCCACTGCAGCGTCCTTTTGTCACTGCAAATTATGATAAATGATGTAATGGTGGATGGAGAGATACAGCTCCAAAGTGCTGGGAGTGGAGAGATCAGCACAGATTGGTTTGACTCGGGAGGGACTTTAAAGCTCATCTTGTTCCACCCCCTGCCATGGGCAGGGACACCTTCCACTAGAGCAGGTGATTCCTCGAGAAAAGGAACTGTGTAGTTGGAAATGCTGAAGGGGAAACAGCCACGGTGTGGGAGATGTGAGAGGAGCACACAGGTGAACCCTCAGGAAATAACACATCCCTCTGGGTGATCCCTGGAGGGTGAGCATTCCAGGCACTTCTGACTCACAGTTCATCATATTCCAAAGGTTTTCGTACAGTCATTTGAGGTTCCAGCTCTGGAAAGCAGAGTCCTATCAAGCGTTTCACAGGTTGCAGCCAACACCTTGTGCTTCATCCAGAACAGAAAGTTCAGCTTGTTTAAAGTCTGGGTTGTGTTACATTTTTCAGTGTGCTGGGCTCCCCACTTGAGATACAATCAAATTCCCGGGTAGGTTGTGGTTTAGGTTCCCATCCCAAAATAGAATCTTGCCAGTGGTAGAACAGCTGGAAGTTTCAGTATTAAGTTCATATTCCAGCTTTTTGTCTTTAAAACGAAGTGAAATCAGATGGCAGGGTCTTGCTCAACCTGGACTCCAGTAAGCAAAGGCTGAGAATAATCTGTGCACAAATATGATGTGTTTTGGAATTGTGGCCATCTGTTACAGTGTTCACCTTTGGTTTAAACAGCTCTGAGCAGCTGAAAACAACAGTCTGTCAGAACTGGACTGAATATGGAGTGATTGGCAAAGGGATACACAGAGGGAACAGTGTTGTGTTTAAAGGCAGAGGGGCTGTGTCAAGGTATTCATGGCTCTTCCCCTTTTCTGCTGGAGGTTCCGTGTGAAATAGTGGGGTGAGATGAAGTTTTTGGGGTCATGTGATACTTTTCTCACCCACTTCTCCCTTCCCCAAATCTTGCAGGAGTTCATATTGTGAGACAGCCCTTTGATTTGGATACTTGGGGAGGGAGTTGAAGTTGTACAACAGCATGGAGTGACAGGGCAAGGGGGAGTGGGTTCAAACTGAAAGAGTGGGAATTTAGGTTAGATTTTAGGAAGCAATTCCTCCCCATAAGGGTGGGCAGGCCCTGGCACAGGTTGGGCAGAGAAGCTGTGGCTGCCCCATCCCTGGGAGTGTCCAAGGCCAGGTTGGACAGGGCTTGGAGCAACCTGGGCTGGTGGGAGGTGTCCCTGCCCATGGCAGGGGGTGGGAATGGATGATCTTTAAGGTTCCTTCCAACCCAACCCATTCCATGATTCTGTGATTCTAATTCCTTCTCCAGCCATGCTGGTGACAGTGGTGGCAATTTGCTGCTGGTGTTGGGCTAATGCCAGTCGTGACCCAGAGCTCACTGCAGACACATCTCTGAGTCCTGTGCCCTGTGGCAGTGCTGGAAAGCATTTCCCTGGGATATGTGTGCGGCTGGGGTGGCACAGGGCAGTGTGTGCCCACATCCCTGTGCCAGTGCCCAGCCATGCATGTTCCTGAGTCACCAGGAACCACAGAGCTTGCACAACCTGCAGTTAAGACATGCCAGAAGTGAGGGGGTTAGGAAATAACTTGGGGTGGCTGTTCCCCTTTCCCATGGAGGGGGCACAGCCCTGTCCCCTGAGCAGGAGGCACGGAGGGATTGTGGTCTCTCTGTGACTCGAAAACCTGGGAATGCCTCTGTGCTCCACACGTGGCTCTCCACCTTATCTTCCATGTGATGTGCAAAGTGCTCTGAGGAGTGAATTACCACATTCCTTGTGGGCTTTCTCTGTCTTATCTCTCCCATGTCCAACTGCCCTGCAGATGTGGCTCAGCCCTGCTGGGAGGGAGAGTGTTCTCTCCATGCCAGGGGCAGGCAGGAACACCCAAAGCCTGGTTATTTCCTTGGGATTAGAACATGCTTCCTATTTTTTTTCCTAAAACCAGCTCTGAGCACTCATTGCTTTTGCAGGTGAGGCCCAGGTGTCTCAGCCAGGTGTTCAGGTGGGGTTTGAGAACCCTCTGGGCTTCCCCAGCAGGAACCCATGGCCTGGGCTGTCCCATGTCAGAGTCCCACCAGTGGGACCATCCCCTGTCCCTGCTGACCCCGTCCATCCCATAACACCATCACACCTGGTGCTGGTGCATTGCCTGGAGAACCATTGAATTATTTAGGTTGGAAAACATCTTTAAGATCGTCAAGTCCCACCATTAACCTCTTGATTTTAATTTTTCTTTTTTTTTAACCTGCTTCTCACTGTTAATAGTTGAGGCTGTACCTTTATTCCAAAGCTCTCCAGCAAGGCTCTGACTGGGAGTTTGGGGATTCACCAACAGCTGCAACTTGACATTTTCCACTTAAGAAAGAGCCTTTCCAGTCCCAAGTACCAGCCTTTTATAAATTGTGTCCTCCCCATCCTCTGGATCTGTGTCCTCACCCCCCCAACAGTAGCCGCAGGCGGCCTGTGACTTCAACTGGCCTTTTATTTCCAAGGTCTCCCTTTCCAGAAGGGATCCCAGTCACATGGGCTGAGCAGGATTTTGCCATTAGTGGGGGGTTTTCCTGTCAGTGTTCCCTAGCAGGATGCATTTCCTCTTGCATAAGCAGGCTGAAAACCCTCCGAAGCCACAGAAATCCATCTGTTGGATTCTTGAGACAGATAAATCCTTTATAAACAGGAAAAATGGGCAAACTCATGGTAACTCTTGTGACACATCATGATGGGAGATCAGAAAGGAGCGGGATGAAAAGTGTCCCTGTGCGATCCCGCCTTTGTGGGGGCCTTTGAAAGGCTGACACGGGGCTGGGCTGGGCAGCAGGCTCAGCCTGGGAGGTGAACTGCAGCGTCTGGCAAAATCCAGCTGGGATTTTGAGGGAGGCGGGGGGCAAAGGAGAGCTCTGAGGGCTCGTTCCTGTGTCCCCACCAAGATTCCGTGTGTGGCGGAGCGGGATGCAGGAGATCAGCAGCTGTAGGTCTGNTGGAGTGACAGGGCAAGGGGGAGTGGGTTCAAACTGAAAGAGTGGGAATTTAGGTTAGATTTTAGGAAGCAATTCCTCCCCATAAGGGTGGGCAGGCCCTGGCACAGGTTGGGCAGAGAAGCTGTGGCTGCCCCATCCCTGGGAGTGTCCAAGGCCAGGTTGGACAGGGCTTGGAGCAACCTGGGCTGGTGGGAGGTGTCCCTGCCCAGGGCAGGGGGTGGGAATGGATGATCTTTAAGGTTCCTTCCAACCCAACCCATTCCATGATTCTGTGATTCTAATTCCTTCTCCAGCCATGCTGGTGACAGTGGTGGCAATTTGCTGCTGGTGTTGGGCTAATGCCAGTCGTGACCCAGAGCTCACTGCAGACACATCTCTGAGTCCTGTGCCCTGTGGCAGTGCTGGAAAGCATTTCCCTGGGATATGTGTGCGGCTGGGGTGGCACAGGGCAGTGTGTGCCCACATCCCTGTGCCAGTGCCCAGCCATGCATGTTCCTGAGTCACCAGGAACCACAGAGCTTGCACAACCTGCAGTTAAGACATGCCAGAAGTGAGGGGGTTAGGAAATAACTTGGGGTGGCTGTTCCCCTTTCCCATGGAGGGGGCACAGCCCTGTCCCCTGAGCAGGAGGCACGGAGGGATTGTGGTCTCTCTGTGACTCGAAAACCTGGGAATGCCTCTGTGCTCCACACGTGGCTCTCCACCTTATCTTCCATGTGATGTGCAAAGTGCTCTGAGGAGTGAATTACCACATTCCTTGTGGGCTTTCTCTGTCTTATCTCTCCCATGTCCAACTGCCCTGCAGATGTGGCTCAGCCCTGCTGGGAGGGAGAGTGTTCTCTCCATGCCAGGGGCAGGCAGGAACACCCAAAGCCTGGTTATTTCCTTGGGATTAGAACATGCTTCCTATTTTTTTTCCTAAAACCAGCTCTGAGCACTCATTGCTTTTGCAGGTGAGGCCCAGGTGTCTCAGCCAGGTGTTCAGGTGGGGTTTGAGAACCCTCTGGGCTTCCCCAGCAGGAACCCATGGCCTGGGCTGTCCCATGTCAGAGTCCCACCAGTGGGACCATCCCCTGTCCCTGCTGACCCCGTCCATCCCATAACACCATCACACCTGGTGCTGGTGCATTGCCTGGAGAACCATTGAATTATTTAGGTTGGAAAACATCTTTAAGATCGTCAAGTCCCACCATTAACCTCTTGATTTTAATTTTTCTTTTTTTTTAACCTGCTTCTCACTGTTAATAGTTGAGGCTGTACCTTTATTCCAAAGCTCTCCAGCAAGGCTCTGACTGGGAGTTTGGGGATTCACCAACAGCTGCAACTTGACATTTTCCACTTAAGAAAGAGCCTTTCCAGTCCCAAGTACCAGCCTTTTATAAATTGTGTCCTCCCCATCCTCTGGATCTGTGTCCTCACCCCCCCAACAGTAGCCGCAGGCGGCCTGTGACTTCAACTGGCCTTTTATTTCCAAGGTCTCCCTTTCCAGAAGGGATCCCAGTCACATGGGCTGAGCAGGATTTTGCCATTAGTGGGGGGTTTTCCTGTCAGTGTTCCCTAGCAGGATGCATTTCCTCTTGCATAAGCAGGCTGAAAACCCTCCGAAGCCACAGAAATCCATCTGTTGGATTCTTGAGACAGATAAATCCTTTATAAACAGGAAAAATGGGCAAACTCATGGTAACTCTTGTGACACATCATGATGGGAGATCAGAAAGGAGCGGGATGAAAAGTGTCCCTGTGCGATCCCGCCTTTGTGGGGGCCTTTGAAAGGCTGACACGGGGCTGGGCTGGGCAGCAGGCTCAGCCTGGGAGGTGAACTGCAGCGTCTGGCAAAATCCAGCTGGGATTTTGAGGGAGGCGGGGGGCAAAGGAGAGCTCTGAGGGCTCGTTCCTGTGTCCCCACCAAGATTCCGTGTGTGGCGGAGCGGGATGCAGGAGATCAGCAGCTGTGGGTCTGTCAGCACTTCTATTGTCGCGGTCTTTGCAGGGTGTCCGACGCTTCTGTTTCAATTTTGCTGAGGGTTGTAACTCTGGAAAAATTTAAACGCCTTTCAGCTCCCAGTTGTGAGGTTTTAAATCCTCCAAAGTTGTGCTTTATATTCCCCCCCCCCTCTCCAAGAAATAATTTCTGTCTAGGAAGTGTGTGGATCGTTCTGGCTCCTCAGCCAAGGTTTAACAGCACAATGATCTAATTAACTTCCTTTTTTAAAATGTTTTGTTCCAAGTCCACTTCTGAAGAGTAAAACCCCAGCACAGCCCTGTTAGCCATGGATGTGTTTCCTTGCCAACTCGGGTATTTCCAAAGTCTCTTCCCAAGGCTCCCTGAACTGCCCAGGTCATCCTGTTGCATGTCTGACAGAGCCTCAATCAGCCTTTCCTTGTGGTGAATCATCTCAGGTGTTGGTGTCTCACCTGGTAATCCTAAAAGTGGCACCAAAAAGTTGTGGACCTGTCAGAGCAGGTCCAGAGGAGGCCCCGGAGATGCTGCAGGGCTGGAGCCCCCTCTGCTCTGGGGCCAGGCTGGGAGAGCTGGGGGGGCTCACCTGGGGAAGGGAAGGCTCCAGGGACACCTGAGAGCCCCTGGCAGGGCCTGAAGGGGCTCCAGGAGAGCTGGGGAGGGACTGGGGACAAGGCATGGGGGGACAGGACACAGGGAATGGCTTCCCACTGCCAGAGGACAGTGATGGATGGAATACTGGGAAGGAATTGCTGGCTGGGAGGGTGGGCAGGCCCTGGCACAGGTTGGGCAGAGAAGCTGTGGCTGCCCCATCCCTGGGAGTGTCCAAGGACAGGTTGGATGGGGCTTGGAGCAAGCTGGGATATTGGGAGGTGTCCCTGCCCATGGCAGGGGGTGCGACTGGGTGGGCTTGAAGGTCCCTCCCAAGCCAAACCATTCCACGAACTGGCCAGCCTGGAGCTCCTCCTGCGTGGATGCTGCACGTGGCTCTGCTGAGAGAACCTGTGGCAGCCAAATTGAGCTGTGGATTTTCTTGCAGATGGAGGAGGAGGAGGAAAAGGAGGAGGGGGGGATCCTTTTCACTGTGGTATTGAAAAACAGCTAGGGAGACTAAATGTTCTTCGTGTTTAACAGGAGTCTGTGGTGGGGAGACGACTCCTTTTGGGCGCTCAGCTCCAACTGCCCCTGTGTTGTTTTTCACCTGCTCTCTCTGGTGCTCTCAGAGATCCGCAGTGGCTGCTCTGTATAACCACAGCCTGCACATCCCCCCTCCTTCTCCTTGGAGAGCAGCCAGATCAAAATGGCTGTGATCCAACGCCAAGAATCACTCCCTTTGCTATGGAAATGAGGACTTGGAGGCTGCTCACCATGTGTTCAGCAGAGTTCCTGCTAAGGATGATGAGCTGTAGGTGGGGAAGAGGGCAGCGAAGGTGTGTTCCAACAGATCCCTTTGGAACACAGCAGGGTATTTTTGGATGCATCTGAACTCTTTGCGTTTCTTAAAAGTCATTTATAGAAACCCAAATGATTACCCTTCCCATCACACGACAAAAGGGAGGGGAATAAAGTAGCAGGATTTCACCCTGGGACAAAGGGAGTTCTCTTCCATGAAGGTGGAAAGGGCGGCAGATCCCCCAGTATCTGATATTTGAAATAACCATTTCTTTCATGCTGTTCTGGTATTGATCAAGAGAAGGAAAGATATAATCATAACTGTGCTATCTGAATTCCCAGCACTAGAGCAAACAAATTCCCAAACCCCTGGGTCTGTGGGATGGTGGCACCAGGCAATTTGCTGCGTGTTGGCTCAGCAGGGCAAGTTTAAACCATGGCTTTACCTTCTCAGCAATCTGATTTTAATCTTGATGCACAGCGGGGTGGGAACGTTGCCACAAAAATCCATGTGCACCAGGCAGGGAACTTTTCCCTGCCATGAAAATCCGTGTGCACCAGGCAGGGGACTTTTCCCTGCCATGAAAATCCGTGTGCACCAGGCAGGGGACTTTTCCCAGCTCCTGGATGAGTCGTGCAGGCGGATGACGAGGAGGATTTGCTGCAAGGTGGGACAGGGCTGAGCTGGGCGAGAGCTCCGGCGCTGTTGTGGCATGTTGGGCTTTGGAGAANCGCTGTTGTTGCATGTTGGGCTTTGGAGAACATCCCAACGTCTTTGGGTTGGCCTGGTTTCACCTGGAGTGGTGGGAAGGAGGGAGGGAGGGAGGGAGGGAGGGGGTGATGGAGGTGATGCTGCTCTTGCGAGAGCCAAAGCTTGGGAGGAGCCCTCGGGATGGAAGTGCCTGACAGGTCTCGGAATGAGTCGACACAAATTAGTAACTGGGCGTGGAACGGCGTTCCTTTGTGATGGATCTTGTTGAACTTGGGGGGAGTTCAGTGTGTTTCGTATCTTTTGGGCATCTCTGAGTTGAAATTCACCTTTTCCTCGGGCATGATTTGGTGAGGCTGGGATTGTCTGGAAGTGTTCCAGGCCAGGCTGGACAGGGCTTGGAGCAACCTGGGCTAGTGGAAAGTGTCCCTGCAGAGAGGGCCATCCTGTTGCACCCCTGACAAAGGGAACAAGGTGGGCTTTAGGGTCCCTCCGACCTGAGCCATTCCATGATGTTATTTTGTGCTCCCTCCTGCCGGCTGGAGCTGGAGAGCAGCTCCTGGTGTGTGATTTCCCACTGCACTCCGGGGTTCCGGGGTGTGTCCAGCGTGGAACAGCCTCTGTACTTGTGCTCTAAGGGAAGCACTTGGGGGAAGGTGTGTTATGCAATTCCATTAACTGACGAGAAGAGAAGNAGCGGGGTGGGAACGTTGCCACAAAAATCCATGTGCACCAGGCAGGGAACTTTTCCCTGCCATGAAAATCCGTGTGCACCAGGCAGGGGACTTTTCCCTGCCATGAAAATCCGTGTGCACCAGGCAGGGGACTTTTCCCTGCTCCTGGATGAGTCGTGCAGGCGGATGACGAGGAGGATTTGCTGCAAGGTGGGACAGGGCTGAGCTGGGCGAGAGCTCCGGCGCTGTTGTGGCATGTTGGGCTTTGGAGAACATCCCAACGTCTTTGGGGTGGCCTGGTGTCACCTGGAGTGGTGGGAAGGAGGGAGGGAGGGAGGGAGGGAGGGGGGGATGGAGGTGATGCTGCTCTTGCGAGAGCCAAAGCTTGGGAGGAGCCCTCGGGATGGAAGTGCCTGACAGGTCTCGGAATGAGTCGACACAAATTAGTAACTGGGCGTGGAACGGCGTTCCTTTGTGATGGATCTTGTTGAACTTGGGGGGAGTTCAGTGTGTTTCGTATCTTTTGGGCATCTCTGAGTTGAAATTCACCTTTTCCTCGGGCATGATTTGGTGAGGCTGGGATTGTCTGGAAGTGTTCCAGGCCAGGCTGGACAGGGCTTGGAGCAACCTGGGCTAGTGGAAAGTGTCCCTGCAGAGAGGGCCATCCTGTTGCACCCCTGACAAAGGGAACAAGGTGGGCTTTAGGGTCCCTCCGACCTGAGCCATTCCATGATGTTATTTTGTGCTCCCTCCTGCCGGCTGGAGCTGGAGAGCAGCTCCTGGTGTGTGATTTCCCACTGCACTCCGGGGTTCCGGGGTGTGTCCAGCGTGGAACAGCCTCTGTACTTGTGCTCTAAGGGAAGCACTTGGGGGAAGGTGTGTTATGCAATTCCATTAACTGACGAGAAGAGAAGCACAGAGGAAGCCCAAGTTTATCTGTAATATGATAGAAATCCCTAATAATTTCCGTACAGCTTTTTTCACATCTTAAACAGCCCAGTTATTCACAAAGTTTTGCTTTTCAAACAACACCTGTTTTTTCTTAGACATTCTTAATTATCTTCCAAATATCAGGACATCAGTATGGAAAAGGTACTGTGAGAAACATGGAGTACCCACCCCTGGGAATGGCCCTGGAGCCCTTGGCTCTGTGTCACAGCTGGTGGGACTCAGGTCACCAGGGGCTCAAAGCCCTCACCAGCTGTGTGTCCCACGTGAAGGGGGTTGGTGTCCTCCACCCCCCATCCCAAAAATGACCCCAGAATCGGTGTCTTTATTATCTGTGCTCAGAGAAGCTCTGTTGGTTGGAGCCTGGTGCCCAGAACCAGCTCATGGGTTCAGTCCCTGCTCCATCCCCACACGGGCCATTCACTCGAGGGCTGGGACCTCCATGACTGGAGATGGAGCCCCTGCAGAGGTGGCCTGTGCCAGACCCCAGCTGTGATCCGGTGGAGAACAAACCCTCTGCTTATTCTCCCTTATCTCTGCAGAGCTGGAGTGTCTCACTCCAGAGCTGTCTGTTCCCTTAATTGGAACATTCTTCTCCCCTTCAGACGTGTTATGGGCTGTGCATTTCCCGGCTCTGATGAGCGTTTCCCTCCAGTTATTCCGCTTTTTGTCGCTGTTAATTTTTTATTTAACCTCCCAGACTACAAAACAGCCATCAACGTTCCTGCAAAGCCTTTGCAGTCAGAGACAGCCCTACAAGCTTTCATCATGTTTGCAGCAGACAGGCTGTGCACAGGGAGTGGGGATGGAGCCACATTCCCAGTGTCTCGCTCCGGAGCATCGCTCCTGGGGCTCCATGGGCTGAGCAGCTTTTCCCAGCCTCTCCATGTGCTTGGGGACCTTCTGGGAGGAGAGATAGGAGGTGGACTCTGCTTATATTTATTTTTTTCCCTTTTTTTTTTTTTGTGCTTTCCCCGGAGACTGGGACAGAAATACTTTTCCCATATGTACAACAAGATGCTGTATGGAGGCTCCTCCTCTGCGAGCGTGGATTGAGGGGGGAAATCTTGGGTGATGGGAAAAGCCTTGCCCAGATGTGAGGCCTCCATAGGTTGCAGTGTGATCCAAGGATGGTGCTGTGCCTGAGTCTTCTTCCAGGTCTCAGGTGCTGGAATTTTCCACACCAATTCCTCTCCCTCTATTTTAACTGCAGAATTCTTGAAAATAACTTTTCTCAAGAAATGCTCCAGACACACCGAGTTAATTGGAGTCATTAAGTTGTTTCCATTACTCCTCTCTGCCTAGGAAATGCATTTTACAGTTTTTTTTAGGGAGATTTTGGAGTTAGAAGAAAGAACTGGGAGCTGGGGGACATGTGGAACCACTTCACAGGAACACCGGATTTTGGGAGCTTGCATTTTTATTTACATCTTCTGGCCCCTGTCTGACTTGAAAGTAAACAAGTTCAATCCAAGAACTAGATTTATCCCTGAAAATATGTGGAGACTTGTCTAAAAACTGCTTTTAGGATTAGGAACTTCCTTCCCTGCAGTCAGAGAATACATTTACAGTGGGAAAATTGATGCTTAACTGGCAAATCCGTGAAACCCCCTTGGAAATGCAGTTTGGCTGGGTTTGGTACAAAATAACCTGAACTTGTAGTTAATAAGAGAAGGAAAAGGCAAAACTGGCTGAGCATTTGGCAGGTCTGAGGCAAAGTGGAGGATCCCTGGGAGTGTCCAAGGGCGGGTTGGATGGGGCTTGGAGCAACCTGGGCTAGTGGAAGATGTCCCTGCCCATGGCAGGGTGGGACTGGGTGAGGTTTTAGGTCTTTGGTGTCAGGATGGATCCAGACTCTTTCCAGTGATGCCCAAAACAGGAGGAGGAGCAGTGGCCATAAACTAAACCACAAGGAATTCCACCTCAACATGAGGAAGAGCTTCTTTCCATGGAGGTGGCAGAGCCCCTGGAACTGCCCAGGGATGGTGTACCGTCTCCTCTCTGGAGACATCCTCTCCTGCGTCACCCTGCCTGGACAGTGGGGCTGAACTGGATGATCTCCTTCCAGCCCCAACTATTCTGGGACTCTGGTTCTGTCCCATCCAACCCAACCCATCCCACCACGCCACGAACGGCGAGCGAAGCCGCGTTTCCGCACTGCGGGGCGAGCGCAGCGACAGCCCCGACGGGAACATCCCGTGGGAGGGGCTGCCCCTTTGCCTGACCCCCCTTTTCCCTGCCCTGCAGACACCATGAGGCGAGTGGTACGACAGAGCAAATTCCGGCACGTCTTCGGCCAGGCCGTGAAGAACGACCAGTGCTACGACGACATCCGCGTGTCGCGGGTCACCTGGGACAGCTCCTTCTGCGCCGTCAACCCGCGCTTCGTGGCCATCATCGTCGATGCCAGCGGCGGGGGCGCCTTCCTCGTGCTGCCTCTGCACAAGGTAAGTGCTGGGGGAGCCCCTGGAAGTGCCACCCGGCCTGGGGGGAGCGCCGGGAGTGTCTGCCGCGGTGACAAACGCTGCCGCGCAGGAATGTGTTTAATGCCTGTAATCAGCCTGATGCTTCCTGTACATTAAACACAGCAAACAAGCTGTTTGCCTCACTAATCCCAGCCAGTTCTGGCAGAAGCTTCTACACGGAATCATGTTTTAGAAGGCTCTTTGTGATGGTGTCAGGTTTTTCGCCTGTCAGGGATTCGGCTTTTTGGGGAAAAAAAAATGTGTCTGCAAGTGTCACTTCACTCAGGAACCACCTGGGCCCAACTGCTCCTTCCAGAATGAATTCAGGAACCACCTGGGCCCAACTGCTCCTTCCAGAATGAATTCAGGAATGCACCTGAGCCCAATTACTCCTTGCAACCCTTCATTGGAGGGATGCAAAGGAATGAGCTGGTTCCAAGAAGAGCAATTCCATAGGCTGGGGGCCCTGGCATCTGAGCTGGTCCAGGCTGCTGCCAGCCCCTTCAGATGCTCTTTACATGGTGAAAGACAAGAACAGCTTTGGTAAGAAATAGCTCTTCCAGATCCCATCACAGGTGTCCTGGAGCTCTCCCGGATCACAGGGCTTGGTTTGGGCTTTATTGTACTTTAGCCAGATCCTGTTATCCCTTAATACCTGAAGAATGAGGAGAGGGGCTTTATCTACTCTTGGGCAGGGAGATCCCCCCTCTCTGTGCTCTCTCTTGGCAAGATGTTGCCAAGTCTCCAATAAATAATGTTCCAGTGACCCCCAACATACACTCTGCTCTTCCCCTTCTCCTTTGGAGTTCTTGTTGAGCCCCAGAGCTGTGCTCTGCCAAACACCCAAAAAGGTGGGTTCCTGTCCATCAGCCATGATCAAAGTTTTGGAGGCTGAAAAGTTGGGAACAGAAACCTTCCTGGAGCTCCCTCCAGTTCTGTGTTAGAAATAAATGGGCAGGAGCTGGGGCTGACTGAAATCAATTCCTGTTCCCCCTGATACTCCATGGAAAAATCACATCCATCTTCCACCCTTGCTGGAGATTCTTCTCATCCCTTTCTGATGCTTAACCAGCAAATTCTTGTGAACAAAGTCTTTTTTTTTGCAACATGACTTTCTTTGTGACCCTCAAGCTTCTCTCTTAAGGGTATAGTTAAGTTGCCCTCAGTCTGTCATCAGCCCTGTGCTGTTTCCCAGCTCCACTTCCAGATCTGCCCTGTTAAATATAGAACTGGTGACCAGGATTGAGCACAGCATCCCACACAGCGAGGGCAGAGCGGGTCCCCAGTCAGTCCTGCAAAGCAAAGCCAAACCCCAGCCTCCCAAAATAGCTCCATTTGCTGCTCCTGAACAGCCCTTTGGGCCCATCCTGGGGCCACGAGTCCTTCTCCTGCCCAGACCGTGGCTGGTGGATCAGACCTGGAGCAGCAATTCCTTGCTCAGCACAGCACCAGCTGTGCTCGTGTTGCATCACAGCACAGACACCGCCAGCAGGGCATGTGCATCCCTCCTTTCTTCTCCTGTATCCCAGTGCTTGGAGCACAGGTGTGATGAGGGAGCTGGGGGGGCTCAGCCTGGAGAAAAGGAGGCTCAGGGGGGACCTCATTGCAAGTCCCTGCCAGGAGGGGGGAGCCGGGGGGGTGTCGGGCTCTGCTCCCAGGGAACAGGGACAGGAGGGGAGGGAATGGCCTCAGGCTGGGCCAGGGCAGGTGTAGATTGGATTTTATGGAACATTTCTTCATGGAGAGGGTTGTCAAGCGTTGGAACAGGTGAAATCACCATCCCTGGAACTGTTCAAAAAACCGTGTGATGTGGCACGTGGGGACGTGGTGGCCTTGGCAGTGCTGGGGGAACACTTGGGCTTGATGGTCTCAGAGAGCTTTTCCAACTTAATGATTCCATGTGTTTTCTCAGTCCCTGGCAGAAGCTCCTGCTAACTCTGAATGACCTGGCCCTCTGCATTTTTAAGCACCATCTGATCTTTGGGGTTATTTTGGCACTTACTCAGTTATTCCTCCCACTCTCCCCTGTATTTGTCATTGCCTTGGTGCCCTCAACTCCCTCCGTGCCTCGCACAGCCCTTTAATATCCTCCTGTGAGGAGGCTCCTGCAAAGCTGGAGGGGCTGTGTCCCTCACCCCCAGCCTGACACGTTCTTTTGCAATGCAGCTTGAACCAGTTCCTGTGTTCCACGTTTATTTTTATAGCCTGGGCTGATGAAATTGTTCCTTCAGTTCCTTCAACACCCTAAATAACATTTGGGTTTCTCTTTGAGCCCGCTTAGCAGGGCTATTTAAGCTCCCCACAGCAAAACCCTTGTTGTTATAGTCAGGACAACCAAAAAAGAAAAGAGGGAAATTTTAAACCGTGGCTTTGGTTTGATTTTAAAATGAATCCATAAGAATACACTTGCTGCATTTCTGCAGGGAAAATGCCCCAGGGCGGTGCGGGATTCCTTGGGGCGTGGCTGCCCCTCGGTGCGGGGCGAGCACGGAAAAAGGGGCAATTCGGCTCATTTTAAGGCGTTTTTCCTTGGCCGTTCCCTTGGCTGTTGCGGGTTTGCTGTGGCAGGCGTTTGTTGCTGCGGGCCGGCCCCTCCCGAGGCTGGGCAGGGCGGCGGGGGGTGTTTNGCTGATTGGCGGGGGCGGGGGCGCGGCGCGGCAAGTGCGCGGGAATTAACCCGTGAGCGCGGGAACCGGCCCGGCAGCGCGGGAACTGCGCGCGGGAGCTCATTAACCCGCGCGGGGGAACCAGCCCCCCCTGTGCGCCGGAATGAGCCCGTGCGGGGGAATTGAGCACCCCCCTGCGCGCGGGAGCTGACCCGTGTGTGCGGGAATTGTGCGGGAGGATTAACCCGTGCGGCGGGAACTGGGCTGTTTGCGCGGGAGTTAACCCCTGCACACCCGAGCCCCCTCCCTGAGCGTCCCTCCCTCCCAGGACGGAGACGCGGGAGACCCATGGGCTGCACCCCCCTCGGTCCCCGCGGCTCCGGCAGAGCCCGATGTGGAGCCGGGGCAGGGAGCGGGGCCGGGGCAGCCGAGCTGCCTTTGTTGGCTGTGGAAATGCTTTGTCTGAACTTCCTGTTTTCTTGCACGCACATGTGCAGGGGCTTTGCCAGGAACTCGCCATTCCCATGCTCTGCCAAGAGACGCTGAGCACTGGAAAGTCCAGCTCCCACAGGTTGGTTGGTCTGGAGCATTTGCCTCTGCTGGAATGAGCCACTTTGTTTTTAAAAGCTGTGATTTCTCTCAGTGCTGTGTAGATGGGACGAGTCAGGGTGAGCAGCGTTAACTGGAAACACTAAGGAAGAACTGGAAACTTCCCTGCTTGTTCTGGGCAGTGGGTAACTGGGTGGTAGAGTTGGTTTTCTTTGAGTCTTATCCCAGGGAAAACTGGGGGTACACAAGGAAGCAACTCAAGGATAAAACTCTTCAACCAAGCAGTGCCTCAGCCTTTGCTTGGGGTGGGCTTGTGCTGGTGGGTGAGATGGAGCCAGGCTGGGAGAGGTCAGGGGGCTCCCCTGGGGAAGGGAAGGCTCCAGGGACACCTGAGAGCCCCTGGCAGTGCCTAAAGGAGCTCCAGGAGAGCTGGAGAGGGACTGGGGACAAGGGATGGAAGGACAGGACACAGGGAATGGTTTCCTGCTGCCAGAGGGTCCCCTGATGTGCTGGAGACAGTGACTTGCAAACCCCTGGATTCAGCAGATACAGATTGTTTTTCCCTCATCCAGAAACCTTTGCAGTTTGTTCTGTATGAGAAAAAACCCGCTGCAAACGTTCCTTCAGTTTCAGTCCATGTAGAAAGATTCCTTCAGCCACGAGCCCTGTTACGTAAGGCCTTTAGCAGAGGTTTATTCACCCCCCTTTGGGTATACCTCACATTAGGTTTTCCATTTTCCCAGCTCCTTCCTGCACTCCCTTCACACTGGCAGCATTCCTGCGGGATCTGGGATCAGCTGGTGCCCTGGGAGGCAATTGGCACGTGGGTGGGGGTGTGCACACCTCGGGAATGATCTCCTCCAAGGAATATGTTGTTCTGCAAGTGCCATGCCTTCCCGTTCAACCCTGGCATATGGGAGCTCTTAAGCAGCTCTTCCCGACTCTCTTTCCTCCAGGAAAGATTGGGAGAGAAAAAAATCATCCTTTTCCTGACTGTGTGTAGGACAAAATCAGGAGGTTCTGCTGTGATGGGTTCATTGAGCCCTTCCAGCCATTTTAAGGGGAGTGTGGGTGGATTTTGCCCTTTTATTTCACCTTGGTTTTTTTCTCTATAAAAGGCAGTTTATATTTATCCCTGTCAGCTCCATTCCAGTGGATCAGCAGGTCCTGGTATACTTGGGCAGAGGGGGCAGGCAGAGGGGCTAATAAAGCTCATTTCTGTAGGAAAACAAGCAGCAAATGCCATCCCTTGTCTTCCAGTCAGCCAGAGGTTTGTACAAATATCACTGCAGTTTTAAGGCCTTGTGCAATAATTAAAATGGAAGTTGTGCTTGGAGTCCTGGATCATCTGTCCCCAGCCCTTGCAGATGAGTGGGGATGATCCTTGAACTGCAGAGGGCTTTTACCACTGGATCCAGAACCTTCAGCTTGTAGGATAGCCAGTGGTTTTCCTGCAGTTGGAAAGGAACAGGGGAATGAACTGCTTTGGAAACTATATTATAGGGATGGGATTAAAGAGGGACTCTCTTGTTAATTGTAATGTCATTTCTGGGCAACAGGTCTCTCTGAATCTCTGCATCTTCTGCCTGAAAACGTTCCAATACTAAAAGGTGACTGAGGCTAAAATTTAATTCTGAGGTGTGTTTCGAGCTTTCCTGCAGAACCTGGGACAGACATTCCCGAAATGCTGGAGCTGTGCTGTGCTCCCAGCTCCAGGGGATGTGATGGAATCAAGGTTGGAAAAGACCTCCAAGATCAAGTCCAACCCTTTGAAGTGCCACGTCTGCCTGTGTTTTAACATTTCCAGGGATGGTGACTCCACACTTCCCTGGGAAGCCTTTTCCATGCTTGGCCACAGTTCCAGTGAAGAAACTTTTCCCAGTCTCCAACACCCCAGCCCTGCAGCTGTCAAGGTGATAAAGAGGGCAGGAGCAGTGGTGGGGGATTCTTGGGGAGCACAGTTTCAGGGGTCTCCTGTTGCATGACTGCCCAGTGGACCTCTTGGGAATAACACTCCATAATCTCCCAGATTAGTTCTGGATGCCTTGTCTGGTCTGTGGGTGACTAATGGCCCTTGGTCATGGTCAGGAGAGATCCAGGCCCTTCCATTTCATCCCAGTGCTTTCTCCCAAGTGCTCCTCCATGCCCAGCTGCTGCAGCCAGAGGTGGAGGGGCAGTGCCCAGAGCTCAACTTGCCCCCCCTGCACTGGGGGAAACTCGAGGTGGTTGTGAGGGAAAGACACAACTTAAAGCGACAAGGAGATTTTCTCAAGCAGAGAAAAGGTGCAGTGGGTTGGGGTTTCAAACTTTGCAGTTGTGACCTGGTTTCCTTCCTCAAACTTGTGCAGAGTGAGGGGGGGGAGTTGCTTTGCCTTGTGCAACTCGATGCCACTTCCCCAATTCAAATGGAGATTTCCACAGGCTGGGGAAGCAGCTGCTCTCCCTGATATTTTTACCATAATCCATAAGCTGTTTCCTGCAACCAATTGCCCTTTTCTGGCACAGAAGCGATCACAAGACAGTCAAATTAATTCATAGAACTCCCACTTTTTAGGAACAGTTTTCTTGTGTCGCTTTTCTGTCCCTTTTGGAATTAATAATGTGGGGTTTTTTCTGCTCATCTGTCACCTTTTTCTGATCCGGGTTTAAAAATTCTCCCTATTGAATGTTTTTTTTCTGATCTGTGATACATGAAAGGCCTAAAAATCATTGAATAAGGTCAGTTTGCCCCCTGCTGAAGGACTGAGCACTGACTGTGCTTCTAGTCAACACCATCCAGCTTATTAATAATGCCCAAACCCACCTTTTTGGCCAATTTTTCATAAAGCACAGCTCCAAATTTCAGAAGTTATTACTGTGATGTGTTGCCCAACCACAGTCATAGTGGATTATGAGAAGGGCTTAATTTCTCCAAGTCGCACCGAGTTAATTTTAAGCTGTGTATCAGCACTTGGGCTTTATTTTTAAATCCTGCCCTAATTAAAAGATTACATTTTCCAAATAAATAAATAAATCCCCAAACCTGGGAGCCTTACAGGAGCATGAACACTCTCCCAGCTGGCAGTCAAGTTGCCAACCTTGTGGTGTTCCTTTGGCAGAAGTGTCTCTTTGGAAAGGGATTGTGTTTGGAAACACGGAATTTGGTCATTTTTCAGCCTGGTGGGGTTTTCATTCCCTGTTGGGGGTTTCCTTTCTGGCAGTCACCCCTCCATCCCCCCCCAAATACTGTTTTTCAAGCTCTTCTGTGCCATTCCAGGAACGGGGATTCCCTGCTCCGGAGAGGGGACTCTGTGCTGTGTCCTGCAGAGGGGGTGGTGGCAAAAGTGACTTGGAGAGGGGAGGAAACAACACCTGAGCTCGTGTGTCACCCTGCTGGGTCGGGCCCTGGGCTGGTGTCCTGTGACAGCCCCCTGCTCCACTTTGGGGCCAGGCTCTGCACTGAGTGGGGTGGCTGAGGCAGGTTGGGAAGTGCAGCCCAGCAGAGTCCTCACCCTGCCCTGAGTGCAGCCCTAACCCTGCCCTGAGTGCAGCCCTAACCCTGCCCTGAGTGCAGCCCTAACCCTGCCGTGAGTGCAGCCCTAACCCTGCCCTGAGTGCAGCCCTAACCCTGCCCTGAGTGCAGCCCTAACCCTGCCGTGAGTGCAGCCCTAACCCTGCCCTGAGTGCAGCCCTCACCCTGCCCTGAGTGCAGCCCTCACCCTGCCCTGAGTGCAGCCCTAACCCTGCTGTGAGAGGAGCCCTCCCCCTGCTCTGAGCAGAACCCTCACCCCTCTCCGTGCTCAGGAAGGGCCTGTGGTTTCCTCTGCTCTGCAGAGCTGTGTTTGTGCCTCTGCCCACAGGGCAGGAGGTTGTGTGTGAGTGCTCACCCCGCTGGGGCTGCGAGCAGCCTGTTGCATCCTCACTTGGGGTTACACCCTTATTTAGTCTCGTTTCATGCATCCCTGAAGGGCTCTGGGGTCGTGCCCCTCAGTGCTCTGCTCTGGGTGTCAGGCTGGATGTGATGATGGGTCACAGGTTGGATGTGGTGATGGATGTTGGAGGTCTTTTCCAACCTCAACGATCCTGGGATTATTCCTAGCCCCTGGGGAGAGCAGAGTTGCTCCTCTCATGCCCAGGTGTGGGTGCTGAGTCTGGGATTGTTTCTGGGCCCTGCTGGGTTAGGCCTGTGCTGGTCTGTGGCCTGTGCTGTTCCTTGCCTGCTGCACCCATGTGCACGTGTGCTCTGCATGGTTCTCTTTTTAATTAGGGCCATTAAAATGGATGAACTGAACGTGGCAGTTGGGTGTATTAATTTTTTAAATCCTATTTCACATTATGGCATCCAAGAGGGATTACACAGGCTTTAATTCTTGAATGGCAGCTTTATGGCTTTTCATCCACAACTCTTTTTCCCTTGTAAGAATTTCAAAAGCAGTTGAATCACTGCGACTTTTTCTAAAACCTAAATTTGGCTGTTTCGGAAATAGTGGGATCTTTTCGGATCGATGTCTTGTTTTGCTGTTAGTGGAGCCTTCAGGTCAGTTGTCCTGAAAAACCAATATCCAGCTTTATTCTGCTTTAAGACAGGCTTGAATAGGCCCAGCCTCCCACATAGAGCAGGGTGGGAGGCATATATTAAGGAATGTCATCTCCAAGGTTGGGGAATGCTATCATCCAATGGCAAAAATGAAATTCCAGCCATTTCTTCTGCATGTTTAAACACAAAAGAAGATGACCCCGTGGCAGACCTCTCCCTCCTGTCTCTCTTCTCCCATCACTCATCACGACAGGGCCATTCCCTGGAAACAAAACCCCTTGGAGCAGGATCAGGGGTCTGGCCCTGGAAGTGGAGGAGGCTCCTGCTCACCCTGCTGCTACTGCTGGGTGTCTTCAAGTATTTTAAATGTTGCTTTTTAAATATTACAAGGCTTGACCAAGAGAAAGAACCATGATGAGAGTGATTTTCCTTTCCTTTCTTCCCTGCATCCCCCAGCTGGGGGGATCAGGTGCTTCAGGATCCTCAAGGGCTCCTCAGCAACATGTAGGCCTGGTGGCAAAGTTGGTGTCTCTGCACCCTCTGTCTTGGCATCACTGACTTGTCTCAGCTCAGGTTTAAATGTCTCCTTAGCTCATTTTCCTGGGAAGTTTATCCCTGGGGTGAGCTGGTGGCCTTGGTCCTCCTGCCACAGCCGGGTCAGGTGTGGCTGTGGCTGTCCCAGTCCATGTCACCAATGTTTATTCCTGAAATCAGCGTTTCTCTCTGCACAACTGTGTCCTAAAAACTCCACATCAGCAAAATCCCTCCATAGTGAAAAAAACAAGGAGCCTTGATAAGTTCCATGAGCAGCAACAGCTTCAATTCACATTTGAGTTTGGTCATCAACACTGGGAAGCACGGCCGAAACCAGAGCTGGGCTTTGGGTGGGAAAGCATCCCTGCATCCCATGGGAACACAGCTCCAAACCCTGTCCTTGCACCCTGGGGAGTTTCCAGAGTTGCTGGTTTGTTTCCTCTCAAGGATCCATGCGTTGATTCAAATGCCCTGAAATTTTGGCTACTAAAAGAGTTGAAGCAGCCTTGGGAAGCCCCTTCCTTCGGGATATCACAGCTCTCTTTCCTGTTTCCTCCCTTCAGACAGGCAGGATTGACAAGTCCTACCCCACAGTGTGTGGCCACACGGGCCCAGTGCTGGACATCGACTGGTGTCCCCACAACGACCAGGTCATCGCCAGCGGCTCCGAGGACTGCACGGTCATGGTGAGTGTTGCCTGGGGGCTCCTGTGGGCTGGGCTGGGCTCCTGCTGAACCCCTGCTCCAGGGACACTCCTGCTCCTGAGCAACCTCCTGCTCCGAGCCGGAGGGCACAGGCAGCTTGGAACCCTTTGGGTTGGGAGGGACCTTAAAGCTCACCCAGTGCCACCCCCTGCCGTGGGCAGGGACACCTCCCGCTAGCCCAGGGTGCTCCACGCCCTGCCCAACCCGCCCTTGGGCACTTCCATCACTGCCACCACCTCTCTGGGCAACCTGTGCCAGGGCCTGCCCTCACAGAGAGGAATTTTTCCCATTTTTCCTTCCTCTGGGGATTTGTCTGATGTTTGAAAAGAGGAATGAGAAGGAAGAGTGCCAGTCAGTGGTGAGGTGCTGAGGTTTGTAAAGCTTTGCAGAACACAGGTGGTTCCTCAGCTCAGATATCCCGTGGATGCAGCGGGGTGTGTTGGGAAGAGGCAGGGATTGGATGGGAACGAGCCCACCGTGTCTCGGAGTTGCCTCACCCCTTGATTTAAGGGGAACACCTGAAGTGTTTCCTGTATCCACAGGTTGTGAGCAGGTGTCAGAAGGGTTTTTTTTTATTTTTTAATAAAAATAACCCAAGTTCTGCACCTGCCAGCCTTGGTCCTGAGACCTGCTTTACCTCGGGCAGAGCCCCGTGCCCAGGGGCCGGGCTCGCTCCGTGACGGATGTGGAATCCCGTGTATGCAAACACAGCAGAATCAGTGAAAGAAAATCCTTGTAAGATGAAATAATGCCAAATAACTCCAGGGATCTTTGGCCATATTTAGAAATGCTGTAGGCTGAATGTTATATTGAAATCTTATTATAGATCATGTCAGATAAATTCCTTTGCTTCTGTTCATCGTTAAAATGTCTGGGAGGGGATTCATCCCAAGAGGCTTTTCCTGGGACAGCTCTTGCCTGTGATCTCTCAGTCTTGGAAGCTGAGGCATGTTAACAAAATGTGCTATATTTGATATTAAACAAAACAACAAGCTTCTGTGTTAGTTAGATTCACTCCCGGGCTGGATCTGAGCTTTTGAAGGATGCGGGAATGTTGCTCCAGGAACCAGGATGCAGAAGGGCTGTGCCTCTGAAACATGAGCATCAGCAGCTCCAGAGCTGCCTTCTTGGAGGCAAAATAAGCCTCTAATCCAAGTGCAATGAGAACTATGTTGGGAGGCTCCAGAGGGACTGAATTATGGAGGAAAACCAACAGTGTTCAGTTACAAGTTGTCCAAGTGCTTGTCCAAGTGCCCCTAATGTGGACACAGACTGTCTGTGGGAATCTGTCTCTCCAGCTGAGCGAGCTCTGGGGGCTCCCTGGGGGTTCTCTGCACATCCCAAAGTAGGGAGGAGCTTCCCCTGCATCCCTGGAGGCAGCACATGAGTGGAAAGGCACCCCAGGGGAGCTGGCTGTGGGTTTGCCCACTCGTGGTCGTGTTTGGTACCTCTTGGTGTGACCTGCCTGCAGTGGGAGGGGAAATAGGGGAGTCCCTGCTGTGCTTGCAGGATCAGGGATATGCAGGAAGATGTTGGGTGAGTGTTAAGGAGGTTTAGAATGAGAAATGATGGATCCCAATTGTTTGGGACAGTTGGGAACTGCACTGGTGTGTGAAGAGCATCCCTTGGAAGAATTGTTTCCTTGTGCCAGCAAATAAGGAATTGCTGAAATGTTCCTGCCTGGTGTGCTGCTGAATGGCTGGAATGAACTGCAGGCTTTGGGTTCAGCTGGAAAATGTTTTATTGTAGAAGGGCTTGTAGATGGTGTGGGGGCCCTTCCTCAGACAGGGGGACATTTGCTTCATCAGGAGGTGGATGTTAATGAGTGTGGGTGCAGTGGGCACAGCAGAGCTCATGTGAGGGAGCAAAGTGCTTTAAAAATCAGAGCAGAGCCCTTGGGCCTGTGGGCCCAGGACAGGGGGAGCCAGGAGAAGGTCTGAGAGCTGCAGAGATGATGCTCCTCCTGCAGGGACAGGGATAAATCCAGAGTTCCAACTCACCTGTTTCCTCACTTGAGGTGACTGGAATTCATACTTATAATGTAGGAAATTATGTTCTTTCTAGGCATGGACTGAATCTTCTCTGCAGGTCGTGCAGAGCCCCACAAGAGACAGTTTTTGCTTCTCTTTAGAGGGAGTGGAAAAAGAAGTTTGCTCTGGTTTCTGCTCACGTGCTGTTTGTGCAAAGCCTTCCCCGCCTGCCCTTCCTGTGAGCCCCAAACCCCAACCTGTGCCTGCCACGGCCCCACTTCCTCCAGCACACACAAACTGCTGTGCTCACTTCAAAAAGCTCCAAACCCAAAAAAACCCCCACACCCAGCAGGTGGGGGAACTGACAAACTGGTGCTGCTGCCCAGTTAATCCTGCAGCGTTTTCATTTATCCCGAGTGCTCACCCTCGCCAGGCTGGATTTGGCATCCAGAGTCCCTTCATTTGCCCTGTGAATGTGATTTGATCCCATGCTGAGGCCTGGAACGAGGGGCCAGGTCACTTGGGACCATCCCCTGACCTTTCACACTCATTCATTTATTATTTTGTGGAATACCAGGAAGGATTATTGAGTCAGTAGTCCATAATCTGACTGGGATTACGCTGTTCTGCAACTTCTCCAAACTACTGAGGCTTTCCCAGATGGAAAAAAGTCTCCCCAGGGCTTTTCCAAAACCCTTTCCGTGGGTATTTTGTCTCCCTTCCCTCTCCCACCCCTGGCACTCGCTGGCTCATGTTTAAACTTGGTTCTGCAGTTTTTTGATTCCTTTGCTCAGAGGGATCCCTGGATCCTTCCTGGCTGGGATGGTGCGAAAGAGAACTGGACATCCTGGGAATCTTGTCCCGTTCCTGCTGCTGCCCCTCACAGGGAGGAATGTTGGCTGGAGCTGCTCTGCCCTTACCTGGCTCACCTGCAGGTCACACTTGGCCCAGAAGCTTCTGCTGCTCCTGGGTCTGTTTGGGGTATAAATTCCATTTTCAAGGCTTTGTCCACAAAGAGAGTGAGGCTGAGGGAGAGGGGCAGGTCCCTCTATCCCACTTTGTCTCTCATGGGAAGAAATGACTGTTTATAGAGTCATGGAATGGTTTGGGTTGGAGGGACCATAAAGATCATTTATTCCCACCCCCTGCCCTGGGTAGGGACACCTCCCACCAGCCCAGGCTGCTCCAAGCCCCGTCCAACCTGGCCTTGGACACTCCCAGGGATGGGGCAGCCACAGCTTCTCTGGGCACCCTGTGCCAGGGCCTGCCCACCCTCCCAGGGAGCAATTCCTTCCCAATATCCAAACTAACCCTACAGATGCAGGAGGACAGATGATGAGAAAGAGAAAACCCACCAAACCCCGGGGGCTGCTCGGGGACCTCACACGGTTCCGGCACTGAGTGCCTCAGACTGACGTGGAATTCCCATCACAAACATGTTCCCAACTGTTGCTGCTGTCAGATTGTTACTGCCTGCCTGGCAGGGAAAAAGCTGTTTCCGTAAACCTGACACATTTGTAACCCAGTTTTAGGTGTCAGGGGCAGGTGAAGGGATTTGTTGTGGTTTGCAGGCGTGTGGTGTGTCAGGAGAACCTCGGAGGGGTTGGATCCCAGTCCCTGGCAGAGCCGGAGGGGATGGGAAGGGAGCGGGGTGACATCCTGCTTCTCCAGGCTGAGCAGCTCTTCTTTGCATCCCGAGTTTGAAATCACACTGGGAAAAGCCTCAGTATGTGTCAGTGTGGCTTCAGCACTGTTCCATCCAGCAGGAAGGGGGAGAGGCATTTCCATACAACCATGGAATATCCTGACCTGGAATGGACCCACAGGGATTGAGTCCAACCCCTGACCCTGCCCAGGACAGCCCAACAATCCCACCACGTGCCTGGGGGTGTTGTCCAAATGCTCCTTTGGCTCTGTCAGCCTTGGGGCTGGGACCATACTCCCCCCTTGCAGAGGAATCCTCTCCTGAGGTGATGTTCCCGTTGGAATCCTCTCTGGGGTGGTATTCCCATCATGGCCATTCCTCCTGGCATGCTGAGGGTGCTGGGAAGAAGGACAGCACCGAGAGCTGTGTCTGTGAAAAGGGAAATCATTTTTGGGTTATTTAGAGGTGAGCTGGTACCACGGAGAATCTGCATCTCACTGGGTTTTATTCCAGCACAGCCATCCCTGGGAGAGGGGGGGGAAACCGGGATTAGCACAACAATCCCTGTCACCCTCACGCCGGTGTGTCTGCCTCGCTTCCTAAACCCACTCCCTCGCATGTCGCGGCTCCCCCGGCCCGCTGGGCACCGTGGGCAGCGGCTGGCGAGCGCTGCTCTCCTGCTCCGGGAAAAGCAGACAATGGGAAGCAGAGCAAAGGCGCTCCGATGCTGCCACCTGCCTCCAGCCGCCCCAACTGCTCCGAGGGGCCCCTAATTCCACTGGATTTCTCAATGCCCCGCGTGTGGCTCGGCTGCAATTCCAGGATGATTGTCCAGCGCTGAATTGCAGGGATAGTTTTGGTGGGGGGTGGGGGGTTTGTGTGTCCCGTCCCTGGTCGCTGCAGGACCCGCCCCCCTGGCGCTCCACAGCTGGAATTCCAGTGCTCTGGCATCCTTGGGGGGCTGTTCCTCCTGCTGATGGCCCTTCCCTGAGGGTGTTTGCAACACAGGGCTTGTGTAACCAGGCAAGAAGTGAACAGGCAGTGCTGGATTGGGCTGCTCCGACCTCGGCCGGGACCAAACCACCCTCCCCTGATTAAATGGCACTGGAAGGAGCCTGGATCTAAAGGGAAAACTACTTGCTGGTGTTTCTAAAGGAATAAAAAGCAGGCACTGGTAGAGCTGCAGTGTCATCCCTCCAAGGGACAAGCCCAGTTTGCAAAGAGCAGCTTGTTCACGTGGAATGGGAGCTCCAAGGCAGGTTTTCCCGAGTCCTCCCCGGCAGGAATGGAGCTGCCACAAGTCCCTGGACGTGGTGCTAGCAGGAAGTTGCAGCACCAGGGGCTGGTGGTTTGGTGCTGGCACACAAGTGAGGAAGGATGTTACTCAGGGATCAGCCAAGGGTTTATTGGGAGCGATTCCCTCTTCCTGTTGACACGGAGAAGTGGCAGCTCAGTCACAGGAAGCAGGGGGTGCCCTTGGCTGACCAGCTTTCCTTTCCTTTCCCCCCCAGGTGTGGCAGATCCCCGAGAACGGGCTCACCCTGTCCCTGACAGAGCCCGTGGTGGTGTTGGAGGGCCATTCCAAGAGAGTGGGCATCGTGGCCTGGCACCCGACGGCCCGGAACGTGCTGCTCAGCGCAGGTACAGCTCGGGGGGGCAGGGCCAGCTCCCTCCCTCCTGCTCTGCTTCCACGCCAGGGCTTCTGCACAAGAGCTCTTGGCTCCTTTCCCTTTCCCTCTCCCAGCTGCTTACACCCCTGGGAATCTCCTGGCAGAGCCTGGGAACACTGGGACAGGTGGCTGGCACCCCCCTCCTTATCTCAGCCTATTTTATCTTCAGTTGACAGGGACAAGCACCAGGGAATTGTCTGGAATAATCAATTGGAGTATTAAAGTTGTCCCAGAGTTTATTTGATCCACAATAACTGTTTGCGTCTGCATTCCCTGTATCCCTGTTTTCATTTTATAACAGGCCTGAGTGTTTCTCCTTTCCCTTGATCCCTGCAAGGCATCCCAGAGTCCAGCTGTTCCTGCCACAGGCTTTCATTGTCAGCATTTTCCAAATTGTCTCCTTGGCTTGTACAGTCCGTGGAATGAGATTCCTTTGGGCGCTGAAAGTCAGTCACATCATTATGAAAATACATTGGATAAGTCATTATCCACTGTCACAGTCTGGGGCTTCCACAGCCTGACCTGTAGGTTGGATCCCAAGGAAAGCAGCCAGTCCTTTCAGCTGGACTTTTGGATAAGCTGAGTCTTTTCTGTTGATAAAAATCCCTTCTGAGCTGCCAGTTTGGGGCCTGATTTCCCCAAAAACCTTTGGAGCTGCATCAGGTTTATCCCTTGTTCCCCACCTCTGGCATTTCTCCCGTGCACGGCAGTGCTGTGACTGTAGGTGTTCTTTTCCATGCAGGCTGTGACAATGCCATCATCATCTGGAATGTGGGCACAGGAGAGGCCCTTATCAACTTGGATGACATGCACGTGGACATGATTTACAACGTGAGCTGGAACCGCAACGGCAGCCTCATCTGTACAGCTTCCAAAGACAAGAAAGTCCGAGTCATTGACCCCAGGAAACAAGAAATTGTTGCTGTAAGTTCACATAATGATTAAAGAAACAGTTGGGTTTCACTCCAGCAGAGATTTAGCAAGAAAATTGGGAGAAAGAACCTTCTTGCTCAGTATTTTCACACCATGTTCAGTTGTGTGAGGCAAAAATTACAGAGGGAATAGCAGGAGTTGAAGGATTTGTCTGGGTTTACTGGGATTAGTGTTTGAACTAGGATTTTAGGGCTCAGTTTTAAAACCTGCAGGAGTGTAATTCCACATCTAATCCTTCTGTATAATTACAGTTCCAGAGCTGTGCATGGGAAGCAGAGGTTTAGCAGCCTGCGTGTGTTGTAGCTTGTAAGGCTGAAGGAAAACCTCTTTGCAAGAGGCTGGTTGGCAAAGCTGGAACCAGCTGGAACCAAATGTCCACTTTTTCTGTGGCTTAGCAATGGGTTTCTTCCCTGGAGCAGCAGGATAGTTGGATGTTGCTCCCTGGATCATCCTGCGAGGAGCAGCCGCATGTCCTGCGGCGGTTCTGTGGGGACGGGAGAGGATCCCCCACCCCGTGGGGTTTCCTGCCTGTTGCTGGAGACTGACCTGCCCCTCTCTTCCAGGAGAAAGAGAAAACCCACGAGGGAGCCCGGCCCATGAGGGCCATTTTCCTGGCTGATGGGAACATCTTCACCACCGGCTTCAGCCGCATGAGCGAGCGGCAGCTGGCCCTGTGGAACCCGGTACGGCCCCTCTGTGAGGCACTGACACATGGCTTGGGCTGGGAGGGACCCCAAAGCTCATCTTGCTCCAAACCCATGGGCAGGGACACCTCCCACCAGCCCAGGGTGCTCCAAGCCCCATCCAACCTACCCTTGGGCACTCCCAGGGATGGGGCAGCCACAGCTTCTCCGGGCACCCTGTGCCAGTGCATCTTCCTAAATTCCTGGTTTATATAGTTGAGGCTATTCCCTCTTCCACCTCCTGCCTGCTCCTGTGCCAGAAGGTGTTCCATGATTTAGGTTGGATAGTCACTCAGTGAAGGAACTGAGTTCTCCTGTGCCTCTCTAAGAGCAGCAACAATCCAGGAGCTGCAGGAAGATGCACAGGGAGGGAGCAGGGGGGCTGAGGGAGGGTCACTTCACTCCCTGCTCTGTATGTGCAGAGCAGGACAACAACAGTCCCACAGGGGTGCAGGTTGGAAGGGACCACCTGGATTGTGTCCAGGTGGCTTTTGAATATCTCCAGGGAAGGAGCCTCCATCCCCTCATCCATCACCCGTCCCACTGAGACAGGGCACTAACATGGCTATGTCACATATTTCCCTTGACTTGGTGGATTTTCTTGGCTCCTGTTCTACTGAATCTTGTGATTAAAACACCCCTGGGGGAATGAATCAGCTCAGGAGCATCCCCAGCACTTGCTGTAACACACGGATCTGTCCGGGGGGTGCAGACACCACTGGGAGCTCCCTGGCTACAGAGCTGTTAATAATTTATATCCTGGGTTAACAGGAGCTTTTCCAATCCTCAGTAACATCCCTGGCACTCTTTATTTCCAGCAAAACATGGAGGAGCCAATTGCCCTTCACGAGATGGACACCAGCAATGGGGTCCTGCTGCCGTTCTACGACCCAGACACCAACATCATTTACCTGTGTGGGAAGGTGAGGAGAGGCTTGGGAATCTCTGTGAGGGAATGGCACCTCGGAAAGGCTCCCCAAGGGTCTCAAGTGGGGGAGGGAGAGCCAAAAAATCAGCACTGCAGAGGTACTAGGCTGCTCTGGAATGAGCTTGAGAGTCTGGAGAGGTGTGGGAGGAAGGTGCATTTGAGATGTTCTCCTCCTTGTGTCTAAGGATGATGGAGCATGTGGCAACACTCCCTGTAATTCTGGGGGGTTAAATAATAGAAAACTGGAATCAGGTGCTCCTTTCTAAAAGCAGTTTGTGCGCTGAAGTTCCCCCTTGTGGATGGACTTCTTACAAATAGGAGCCAAAGGCACAGTGAGCAAAGGAAAATCTATGCAGGAGTCCCATCTTTCCAACAGCTAAGGAGGAATCTTTGGTTTACATCTGCTGCCTCTCCTGCTGTGTCAGAGATCCTGGTGTCTGGAATTAAGGATAAACTGGTTTATAGCCTTTTTGCCCAGCTGTGGCAGGAGGTTCAGCTTTCCCACAAGGCATGATGTGCACGGGGACACTCCCAGCCCGGAGGCACCAGCTCGGGTCCCTGAGCCCGAGTGTTTGGAGCAGGGCTTTGAGGAACTGTTGCAGCAGGGATCTGCTTCGAAGCTGTGTGTGGCAGCATTCCCAGGGGGAAAGGCTGTGGGTGAGGCCTGGCTGCCCCAGGCCCTGCAGGGTGTCCTGTTGTGCCCACAGGGTGACAGCAGCATCCGCTACTTCGAGATCACGGATGAGTCCCCGTATGTTCACTACCTCAACACCTTCAGCAGCAAAGAGCCGCAGAGGGGCATGGGCTTCATGCCAAAGAGGGGCCTCGACGTCAACAAGTGTGAGATTGCCAGGTAAGGACAGCCAAGCCCAAGGTGGGCTCGGCCCCTGCACGGCCAGAGGGCTGGGAATGGCAGCAGGGCAGTGAGCAGAGGGCAGCTGTGCCTCAGAAAATGTGGGAAGGGCAGGAAACACGTCAGGAGAGCACAGCAGTGGCTCTGGTGGGGAATGTGTCGCTGCTGGGAGGGAACGTGCTCGGGCTCTGCTCGCAGGTGATGAGCGATGGGGTGAGAGTTGTGCCAGGGGAGGTTAGGGTGGTCAGGGCAGTGGTGGAGTCCCCGTGCCTGGAGGGATTCAAAAGCCATGTGGATGTGGGTCAGGTGGTGGCCTTGGCAGTGCTGGGGAATGGTTGAACTCGATGATCTCAGAGGGCTTTTCCAACCTCCATAATTCTGTGATTCCATGGGGTTGCTCCTTTCCCATGTCCTCTGTCCCCACTGCTCTGTCTGTGTGTGTGTGTGTGTGTGTGGAATTCTCCTCTCCCCTCACTGAGTCCCACCCGTGGCAGGTTCTTCAAGCTCCACGAGAGGAAGTGCGAGCCCATCATCATGACGGTTCCCCGCAAGGTGAGCACTGCCCTGGGCACGAGGTGTGGGGCCAGCCCGTGCCTCCCAGAGCCCTTGACCAATCCGTGTCTCCTGGCTTGCAGTCGGACCTCTTCCAGGACGACCTGTACCCGGACACGGCCGGCCCCGAGGCGGCTCTGGAGGCAGAGGAGTGGTTCGAGGGCAAGAACGCCGACCCCCTGCTCATCTCCCTCAAGCATGGGTACATTCCAGGCAAGAACAGGGACCTCAAGGTGGTCAAGAAGAACATTCTGGACAACAAACCTGCGGCCAACAAGAAGAGTGATCTCATCAATGCTCCAAAGAAAGCAGCGGATGCCTCAAACCCCGTGAGTGAACCCCACGAGCTCTGGGGGGGGTGGTCTGGGGTGGGATTACTGGGGTGCTGCCTCTCCAGGAACAGATTGCTCAGGAATATGTGATTGGAGTACTTGTGTCACCTGGAGGTGAGGTGGTGCTTGGTTGTGGTGTTGCAAGGCAAGGAGGGGCAGCTCTGATCTCTGCTCTGTGAGCAGGGACAGCACCCAGAAATGGCTGGGACTGTGCCAGGGCAGGGTCAGGCTGGATCTCAGGGAAGGGCTCTTCCCCCAGAGGGTGGTGGGCACTGCCCAGGCTCCCAGAGCAGTGGGCACAGCCCCGAGGCTGCCAGAGCTCCAGGAGGGTTTGGACAACAGGACAGGGATGGAGGGATTGTTGGAGTATCTGTGCAGGGCCAGGAGTTGGACAGGATGATCCTTGTGGGTCCCTTCCAACTTGGGACATTCCATGATTCTGTGATTCTAATGTTTCTGTAGCTGTGGAAAATTACTGGGAATTGTTTTTCCTAAATCACAGAATCATTAAGGTTGGAAAAGACCTTTAAGGTCATCACGTCCAACCGTAACCCAGCACCACCACTGTGCTCACCACATAGCCATGTCCTCAAACCATCTCCTTTGGGACACAAAGGAAAACTTGGCTTGTTGTCCCAGCCCCCTCCCTGCCTGGGAGAGCTCCTGTGCTCCTCTTTTTGTGTAAAACATGGAAGTGGGGCAGAGAAGGTTGTAAAGGTCTGCAACTGGGGCCTGTAGCTAAAGCATGGAATCCTGCAATGGTTTGTGTTGGGAAGGACCTCACAGCTCATCCAGTGCCAGCCCCTGCCGTGGGCAGGGACACCTTCCACTGTCCCGGGCTGCTCCAAGCCCCATCCAACCTGGCACTGGACACTTCCAGGGAAAGGCCTTAGTAACACACAGAGTGGCAGCTGTCAGTCAGTAGGCCCTTAAATCACAGGATCATGGAATCACTGAGGTTGGAAAAGCCCTCTAAGCCCATCCAGTCCAACCAGTGCCCCAGACTGGCTGCTGAAGAGCAGATACTGGTTCCCTGGTGCTGCTGGAGGTGCTGGTGCCTGCCCTGAGCACCCCGGCTGCTCCGGGTGGGCCCCCCACCCTCAGCCCCCCCCGAATCCCCTTGGGAGGAGCCCTGTCCTTGGCCAGCCCCCCGTGCAGTCTCTCCTCACCCACATCCCCTCTTGCCTTGCAGCAAAACGAAGCCAAATTGGACGAGATTTTGAAAGAGCTGCGAAGCATCAAGGACACGATCTCCTCCCAGGACGAGCGCATCTCCAAGCTGGAGCAGCAGATGGCAAAGATCGGGGAGTGAGGGCCCTGGGCAGCCCCAGCCCAGCTCCCAGTGCAGCCAGCAGCAGCCTGCAGCATTCCAGCCCGAGCTTTCCTGGTCTCCTAAACCCACGGCAACGAGAGCCGACGATTCCAAGCCAAGCTTTTTAGTGAAAGATTTTTTTCGTTTCCTGATGTTCTGATGAATTTCTGTGACTGTGTCAAGTCAAAAACAAGTGCTACTATTACAGGGTTTTTTGGTTTTTTTTTTTTTTTTCCAGATGTTATGATGAATCCTTGAAAAACAAATCCATTCTGACTTCCGATGTCGTGCCCAATTATCTTTTTCCAGATTTAGGGACCAATGCCACATTGTTCTTAACCATTTTTTTTTTTTAAAGTTGCCAAAAAAAAAGAAAAAAAATCGCTTTTATTTTTCTTATTTGCCACTTTGCAGTATTTGTGTTTCCATTCCAAGGGACAGAGGGTGTGTGGTGGGTGTTTACACTGTGCAGAGAACAAAGCTGAAGCTATTTCGTGTAAATCCTCAGTTTGGAACAATCAGGTGGGTTCCCTTCCCTGCTGAGACCCCTTGGAGATGGGATGAGTTGCCTTCCCTGCTCCCAGCCCAAGAGAAAAATAGAAATATATAATTCTGAAGGAGGGGATTCATCCCACAAAACCCCTTTTCTTTTTGTCCTGCAGAACTTTTACACCAACACCATGTTCCCCTTTTAAAATAATCCCAAGGTTTGATTCCCTGACCAGACTCTCATGTGTTTTACTTGCTGAGTTTTTTTTCAGTCTGGAGGCAGAAGTTACTTCCATGCAGGAATGTTTTTATCCATGGAGAGCAGTTTCAGGTGAGCTGTGGAATTCCGTGGTGCCCGTCCCAGCTCTGTGGTTGCTGTAAATCCTTTCTCCTGCCCCCCCACAGTCCTCAGCTCATGGATTTTAAGGAGCTCTTGGAATCCCAATCAGCCCCTCACAGCAGTGCTGATGTTTGGAATTTTCTCTGCTTCCAAGGCAGCGTTAGCAGCAGGAAAGTGACTTTTCCAGGATGGCTCTCCCCAAACAAACACCCGTTATTTTTTTATAATCTGTTTTCTCCTCTCCATCATTCCCAGCCTCCCCATCCCACCTTGCTGGAAAGCTTTGCAGGAAAGGATTTGTTCCTGGATCAGATGAATGACTTCCAGCCCCTGCCTCCCTCCCCCCTTCGGAGGGGAGGGGACTGGGGCGGGTGGTTTTATCCCAGTTTGGAGAACTGGCTTCTCCCACGTTCCTTTGGGGAGAGACCCCGTGAGCGCTCCAGGCTGGGAGCTCCTCCTGGGATTCGATGGATGCCTCAGCTCCGGTGGGGTCTCCCCTGGGAGGGGGCTGGCAGGGACGGGGCAGGCTGGCTCCCTGCTCCCCAGCTGTGTCCTTGTGCTGGGAATGGGATCCAGGCCTGCCCCGAGAGCCGTGCCAGGCTGGGTCGGTGCCGCCCATCCCGGCACGGGCAGGGAGTGGTGACAGCCCATCTGGAATCCAAAGGTGCCCAGGAGCTCTGGATCCCTCTCCCAGCTGGGCTCTGTGCCCGTGGCAGCTCCGTGTGTGTGTGACGTGTGCGTGGGAGCCCCTGCCCCGCGTGTCCCCCCCGGAGCAGCCACGGGACTCGTGTCCCTTCGGCCAGGCTGAAGTGATTGATTATTTTATTTTTTTTTCCATTAGTCTAGCTAGGAATTCTGCGATTTTTCCATTTTTTTCCCAGTGTTTGCATGTTCAGATCTTCCAGGTTAAGGATTCCCTGCCGTGGAGGGATGTGTGTGTGTGGAGGTGGGACCGTGCCGTGGGAACGCCGGGCACGAGGAGGGGACGGAGGAGGTTGGAGGATGTGGGAGGATTGCAGAGCATGAAAGCTTCAGAAAAGTGGGATTTGTGTTTTAGGGACAAGTGGCACCCCCTGCCCTGTGCCTGTGCATCCACAATCTGGCTGCTCCGGGCTCTTTGGCTGTTTGGTGACGTTTCTGTATTGCAGTAAATGCCTGAGATGTGTATTTTTATGGATTTTTCTTTTGGAAACCAAACCCGAAGGTCGTTACCCCCAAAGTGGTGATTTCTGTGTTGATTTGTACGTGTGACTTCGGGGTTGTGTGCTTGGGGACCTCGGGTTTGTTCCTAAAATTGGAAGGAAATCAGTTTTGGGAGCCGCTGGATTGAGGTGCCCAGAGGTTGGGGGAGTGGGAGACGGTCCCAGAGGCCGCCCTGGATTTTAGTTCTTAGCCTGTATTTTATTTAAATGAACTGATGCCTCGCCAGGCTCAACCGGAGTCAGTGCCTGAAGCTTTTTGTAGCCGTGTTATCCCGGGAGAGAACCAGCCCAGTCCGGAGCGACGCGCTCTTATAGAGCGCCCGAGTATCTGTCCAAATATTTGCTTCCATTTTCAAAAGATAAAAGTCATTGATTATTATAAACTGCCTCTGCTTTGCTTTTTCTTTGCCTCTCTTTGGGGTCCGGGGCCTGCCTTTGGCGTTCCAGGTTTGATCAGTAACTGGGATGTTACATGATGGGCACACAAGTTGGGGCTGAGGGGTCCTTTGAGACGCCCCCCTTGTCCCCGGAGGGCTGGGACTCCTCACTGGTGATTCCCAGTGAGTGATCCCAAAGGGTTGGCTGGATGTGGGATGTGATGGCAGAGAGGGGCTGTGGGATAGTGTGGTTTCCTTAGGGACAGCCCTGGCTGGGAATGCCCTGCTCTTCCCCAGCTGAAACCCGCTCCCAGGGGGCAGGAGGGCTGGAATGGCAGCGGGCCTGGGCTGGAGAGACCATCACCG
Source organism: Scytalopus superciliaris (assembly GCA_013400415.1). Taxonomy (NCBI): domain Eukaryota; kingdom Metazoa; phylum Chordata; class Aves; order Passeriformes; family Rhinocryptidae; genus Scytalopus; species Scytalopus superciliaris. The sequence continues at coordinate 112,548 of VXBX01001009.1, forward strand.
ACCCCGGCCGGCTCTGAGCCCTCCCTGGGCCGCGGCCTTTCACTGGGTATTGCACAACCCCCTCCCGCTGCCTCCGGCACAGCCCGGCCAGGGCAGGGATGCTCCGGGAGAGGCCCCAGGGATGCATCCCAGGGGATGCTCCTCTCGCAGCCCTGAACCCCTTTGCTTCCCTCCCCCAGCCCCAGGGGCAGCCGATTCCGGGGTGGCTCCGGGCTGGTTTCGGAGGGGGTTGTTGACACCCCAGCCCGTTCCTGCGGATGTTCTCTTGCAGCACCTTCCGGCGGCTGCGGCCGCGCGTCCCGCCCGCTGCCCGCGCCCCGGGCCGGCGTTTCCTGAGGCCGGGACAGCGCCCAGCAATGCCCGGAGCCCCCCGATCCCCCCCGGGCATCCTGGGCAGGGGGCTGAGAGAAGGTCCCTGGTGCAAGGGCTCTGCAAAGCATCGTGCGCGGCCCTCGCCCTCCTCCTCCTCCTCCTCCTGGCGTGCGAAGGCATTTCCACAGCGTTCGGATACCCTCGAGTGCCTTCTCAGGGCACCGCGGCCCCCTCCCCGGCCGTGCCCACCGCCTGCCCCGGGGGTGGCAGCCCTGGCACCGGGTCTGTGTCACTTTTGCTTTCAGTGTGACAGGAGCCCCTCCGCCGGGGCCGCGCCGGGGGCTCCCACCGGGCACGGGCACAGGGCGAGGGGCCCCTCTGCGGGGCGCACCCCACCCCTGCCACCCTCGCCGGGGTGCCCGCGGACCCGCTCTCAGTGACGTCCTTCCCGCGCCGCGCTCCGAAACCGCAACCGCCCTTCTGCGCTCCTTCCCTTCCCTTCCCTTCCCCGCCCGGGGAGCTGCAGGCGGAGGGTGGCCCACGACGCCCCGCGGGTGCCACTGCCTGTGCCAGGGCTGCCCTCGCCCCCCTGCCAGCCCACCTTGCAGCTTCGGATCCCGCAGGTGAGCCCCGGGGGAGCTGCCGGGATGGGGCACAGCGCCGGGGGTGCTGGGGGTCCCCGAGGGTGCCGCGCTCTCCGCTGGTCCCTGGGGGTTTGGGGAGCTCTGGGGATGCGGGAGCTTCCCGGGGGTGCTCAGAGCATCGATCCGTGTGTGGGTGCTGTCGGGTGTGAAGCTGCAGGGACCCACCCCGGTGGTCTCTGCCCTCCGGGGCTGCCGGGGGGAGGTGCTGGTGATGGGCATGGAACGGGGGGATTTTGGGGTGGGTTTGGGGTGGGTTTGGCTCTCCTGCTCCAGCACAGAGGCACAGGCACACGTTGGCCTCGGCCCTGGAGTCCTGCGTCAGCCCGGTGGGCAGAGGGGTGGGGGGAACGGCACCCTGGGGTGAGGGGTCTGTCGAAATGTGGGCGAGGTCCCTGTGGTTTCATTTCCACGTGGAGACTCATCCCATAACTGGCTGTCCCACAGCAGCCGGCTCCATCACGGCCGGTTTCCCATTTCCAGACACTCAACTTCCCAATCAAAACTGTGCTGCAGGGGCTGAGCTCCCCCGGCGTGGGGGCAGCGGCAGGAGGAGCTTGGTGGGCGCATCCCCCGGACCC
>VXBX01001009.1:125722-145173 GCA_013400415.1 Scytalopus superciliaris
ACCCGCGGCTGAGCCGGCGGTTCGGGGCTGGGAAGGGTCGGGACGTAACGCGGGCCCTGTGGGGTCTCTCCCAGCTCGGGAGGGTTTATAACGCGGATGTTTGGAGCCTGAAGCGGGGACGGAGCGTTTGGGTTGGTTTTTTTGCGAGGGGAGCCCCAGAGCGCGGTTTGTGCTCATTGGGAAAGCTCGGCCGCCTCCGGGGGGGCGTTTATTGGCTTTGAACAAATTACAGCACGGCTCTCACTGTGAGCAGCGGTAGGAGCCAGGAACGGCTGGAGCTGTGCCAGGAGGGTCAGGTTGGGTATCAGGGAAAGGGTTTTTTTCCCCCAGAGGGTGGTGGGCACTGATCAGGCTCCCCAAGGCTGCCAGAGCTCCAGGGGTGCTGGGGATTGTCGGGGTGTCTGTGCAGGGCCAGGAGCTGGACTGGATGATCCTTGTGGGTCCCTTCCCACTCAGGACATTCCACGATTTGGCTCTTGGGAGAGACTCTCCCCTCGGGTGTGTTTTGCAGCTCGAAGCTGCTGTGCTCTCTGCGTTGGGATTTGCGGCCACGACCTTTGGAGATTAGAGCCACGAGCTGAGCACTGAGCTTAACTTAAAGCCCTTTTAAACCTGAAAGTGTGCTTTAAAACCGTCTCTGTGTGACTGGGAAACATCTTACAGGCAGAAGTGAAGTTTGGTGCAACTCTGTTTTCAACTCTGTTTTGCCTCTGAACACGCAAGGAGGTTACGAATTGTGTTGTGATTTCTTCATGCCTGTCGTTCAGCACTTGAAATGGCCTTTTATTGCTTTTCAAGCTTTCCATCAATGCCTTTGACTACAACTGCCACTTGGATCTGATCAAGCTGCTGCGTCAGGAGGGAGAGCTGGTGAAGCTGCGCCGAGCTCGGCAGAAGATGAGCGAGCTCTTCCCCCTCACCGAAGGTGCTGAGCCCCCCCTGCTCCTGGCACAGCCCCCACGGCTCACGAGTGACCTTGCAAAGTGCTGGTTCAGCACTGAAATAACGTGTTTGAGCACCCTCAGGCAGGGAATGGTGCCCGGAGCCCAGACTCCTGCCAAAAGTGATGTTTCACAGGCAGCAAAGAGCATTCCGTGTTGGTGGAAGCCCTGGGGGTTTCCTCTTTGTTCATAACACAGGGACAGTGTGAGTGTTGCAGAGGCTGCTCTGCCAGTGGGATTTTAGTCTTGGAAAGGGTTGCCCAGAGAAGCTGTGGCTCCCCCATCCCTGGGAGTGTCCAAGGCCAGGGTGGAAGGTGCTTGGAACAACCTGGGCTGGTGGGAGGTGTCCCTGCCCATGGCAAGGCGTGGAACTAAATGATCTTATAAGGTCCCCTCCAACCCAAACCATTCCATGATTCCATGTTTCCTTCTGTGTCTGTGGAACCTCAGTCTCCAAAGCCACTTACTGTCACAAGTGTGAGGGCAGGTTGGTTCCAGGTACAGCCTGATCCTCTGTCCAAGGTGCTGATAAAATGCAACCTCTCCCTTTGATAAAAAGGTGCTTGTTTAGTACCAATTTAAAGAGTCTCCACTCAACTTTTATTCGAAATTAATTATGAGAAGTTGTGGAAGTTAAAATTCCTCTCTTTGCCTTGGCCCTCTCCCTGGCTTTGACTCTGTTCCTAAAAACTCTCATGATAAAACTCACCAAGTGGATGTAACTTGTTACTTCTGAACCTTGCTGATGTGTTCTAAATCTTTTCCTTTCAGAAATCTGGCTGGACTGGCTGAAGGATGAGATCAAAATGGCTTCAGAGAGCTCTGAGCGAGAGAAGGTCTACGAGCTGTTTGAACGAGCTGTCAAGGATTACATCTGTAAGTACTTTAATGAGTGATGTAAAATGTGTTGTGGTACAGCCAGATTTGGCTTTTTTTTATTGTAGGAAAGCTGCTTCTTTTGTTATAATGCAGAAATTGGATCAAAAATACTAGTGTGAAGTGATTCAGAGGAAGGGTGTGGTGTCTGATCTCTCTGTTTTTAAGGAGCTGCTGTAGCTTAGAAACTTCTGGGATAAAGCACTGAATAACTGCAAATTCTGAGTAATGGGATGAGGAGCTGGAAAAAGGAAGCCCGAGGAAGGGGAGAGTTGGGAACACGGAGGCAAACCCCTCAGAGAAGCTGCGCCCAAAATGTCACAGCAATGAAATTCTGTGGGGTTGGTGATCCTTCAGGAAGAAGGAATGGAGATGAGGAACTGAGGACGTATCCTCTGGATCTCCTGGATTGCCCTTGGGGTTTGGAAGGAGTTGGAGTCCACACGTGCCATCCAACATCTGTGGGTTGGGCAGTCCCCCCCTGGGGGTCTCTGAAGGGACTCTGGTGGTGGGAGAGGTGCCAGGCAGGCAACCCTGTTCCCCACCTCCTCCTCACCTTTGGGGCTCAGCTGCTTAAGGACATGCTGATCAGACAAGTTCAGGAGTCTGGAAAGAGAAGAAGGAGCTGCTTCAATCTGAATTATTTAGGAATGTGGCAGCTTTGTGGCCCCAGCTCTGCACAAGTGCTCAGGAAAAGTGAGTTTGCTGTTGAGGGGTTTTGGTTCACCCCTGATGTGGTTGGTGTAGCAAAGGTGACAGGCCAGGTCAGGAAACCCTCAGGAATTACTCCTTTCAGAAGAAAACTGTGGTGCTGCTGCTGAACCAGCAGCATAACTTCAGTATTTTAACTTTACTCTGTTGGATAAACAGGAGAAGAAAATAAAGCAAATTGTCATGTGTTGGTCTGTTTATACACAGCAAACAAAGCATTTGGGGAGCAGAATTGCCTCTTTTTGAAGCTGTTTTTGAAGAGATCAAGCCCTTTGTTTCCCCTCCCCTTGTTTAGGTCCTGAAATCTGGCTGGAATATGCCCAGTATTCCATTGGTGGCATCGGGCAGGAAGGGGGGATCGAGAGGGTGCGCTCCATCTTCGAGAGGGCCCTGACTGCCGTGGGGCTGCACGTGACCAAGGGCACAGCCCTGTGGGAGGCCTACAGGGAGTTCGAGAATGCCATCCTGGAGACAGCCCAGGTGAGGGTCCCCATCCCACACAGCCTGTGCACAGCCCCTGGAGGCACCTTGGGCTGTCCCCTCCGAGCAGAGGGCCTGTCCTGTCACACAGTTGGTCCTTTCCGGCTCTCAGAACTGACCCCTTTGCTCTGGGAAAGCCATTCTGTGCTTTTGATTGATAAATAAGAGGATTTGTGCTTAAATAAAGTCACAACATCTCAAATCCGGGAGCAGAGTTTCCCTCTGCTGATTGAACTGCCAAGAACAGCTTTAAATTGAGGAGCTCCATTATTGAACAATGTCCTTGCCAGTGGCTATTTCTGCAGAGCCAATCTTGTTTAATTTTCTGGACTGTTCTCTACTTCAGCTTTTAATTTATTCATTATTCCACACTGTCTGTACCTTCTGGATTTGAGGGTGTTTTATCCCTGGAAAGTACAGTTTGACATTTGCAAAAGAGGCTTTTACAAGATGGCCAGAATGTGAGTATTTCTTCTGATTTTTATAGTTTGGTAATTAAGAGATGGAAGTTAAGGATGTCCCTCTCCTGGTGGGGTGGGAACTATTTTCATCCCAAAGGTCCTTTCCAGCCCCATTCTCTGAAATGCCCTAACAAAGGGGGTAACAGGAGAATGGCATTTCATTCCTAAACACAATTCAAGCTTCAGGTTCCAAATCATCTCTCCACACCCCAGGGCTTTACTGAAACCTCTTTGGTGGGTTTGTGAAGCAGCACAATGGTGTTCTCCGTGACCGCCCCCTGTGCCTGTGTCAGCTTCCAGTCAGGAATGCTGTTCCCGTTCCCCCAGCGGGGCCATCCCGAGGTTCAGCTTTCCCAGCAGCGAAAGGCGAGCCGGCCCAGTGTATCCCTGTGGGACTGGGAGCTCCCTGGGCTGGGGGGCTCACGGAGTGCCCTCCTTTCCCTGGCAGCCGGCCCCTGGCAGCGTCCCAGCCCCGGAGCAGCAGCAGGTGCTGTGCAGCCAACTCGAGAGGATCCACACGCTCTTCCGGCGCCAGCTGGGCATCCCACTGCTGGGTAAGGGCTGGGATGGGCTGGGATAGGCTGAGCCAGCCCTCGGGCACAGGGGTGCTGTGGGTGGAGCCACACAGGCTCTGCTGTCCCTTCAGTCGATGCCATCTCCTTGGGAGGGGGGCACAGGTGCCCGTGGGTCAGGAGTGGGCTTATCTGTTGGCAATGGGGCTGTATGAGTGCTCAGAACTCTTTAAAGTGCAAGTGTCGAGCACAAAATGAGGAATTTGCCTCATGAATGAGACACAAATCCCTCTGGATCAGGAATGTTCATATTTATTGACACTTGGGTTTGCTGATTGCTCAGAACAGAGTTTGAGGCTGTTTAAGTTGAAATGCTGAGACAAATGTGACCATTAGAAATGAGGAATTTACCTCCTGAAGCACAACTTCATTGGATCAGGAATATTCATATTTATGGAAACTTTGTGTATCTGGCTCTTCAGAGCGCAATTTGAGGCTGTTTAAAGTGCAAGTGATGAGACAAATGTGGCCATTGGAAATAAGGAATTCAGCTGTGGTTGCTGCACAAAAGCCTTGGTAGGGAGTATCTCTGTCAGCTGGATTGTTGGAATTCTCCCTTCTCTCTAGTTCATCTTCTAAACTCCTGAGTCCCTTTTCTTGCTGCTTTGCTCGCAGGAGAAAGTCAGGCACAGTTCTTTGACTTCATTTCCACATAGAAAGGGTTTGAGTTCTCTTCTTTACAGCCTTGGGGATAATTTTGCCACTTTAGGTTTCTGATTCCAGCTTTAATGGAACTTGCCCTGAATTTGTTGTAGGACACTGTGTAAGGTGAGGTGTCTGAACCCTTTAAGCTGCAGTAGTGTGACAGATGAGACCAGAAGGGGATAAATAAATGTTAATTATAAATAAATTACAAATACTATATAAAACAAAATAGGAATATGTGTTAGAATCAATTACAAGTTGATATCTGATGGTTTTAGTCCCCCAAGTGCGTTATTGGTGGGGTTTCTTGTCTGTTCTAACAGATATGGAGGCTTCATATGCTGAATACGAGGAGTGGTCAGAAGAGCCAATTCCAGAAACAACAGTAAAGAATTACAAAAGAGCTCTGCAGCAGCTGGAGAAGTGCAAACCCTATGAAGAGGCACTGGTAATGCTGCCTTTAAAACTAAGAGTGAATTGCTTTGGGGAGACCCATTTTCCCCCAGATTTATTAGTTTTTCTAGTCCCGGAAATAAAGCAGCTGAGTGTTGCTGGGGGACCTGTTGAGCTGTGAGCAGTGGGAGGCAGAAGCAGCCTCTCAGCTGGGAATACTGGAAATTACTGAGTCAGTGGGGTGTGTCAGGCTACCCTAAGGTGCTCCAGCTGTTTTTTCCAGCATTGAGGAATAACAAATAGGAACCTGAGTGGTTTCAGAGCAGGGTGGTGTTCAGAGGTGTGTGGAAATCACAAACTGCTGATATTTGATATGAGGCAAATCTCTGGTGTGAAATCTTGCATGGGAGCTGCTCTGAGGCTCAGGTGGGCTGTTTGAACTGTGTGTTATTGCAGAGTTTAACGCTTTGTCTCCCTGTTTGTTTCCCAGCTGGGTGCTGAAACACCAAAGCTGGCAGAATACCAAGCTTACATTGATTTTGAAATGAAAGCAGGTGATCCAGCTCGCATTCAGTTGATCTACGAGAGGGCTTTGGCTGAGAACTGCCTTGTCCCAGATCTCTGGGCACGCTACAACCAGTACTTGGTAAGGAAATACACCCACAAATCTCTGCACTTGTCTTTTCCTGGATTGTTTGGGGTTCTTTAATTTCAGTGGCTGATAAACAGCTGATAAGTTCTGCTTCAGTCCTGTCCTTTAGTTTTTAAATCCTCCAGAAACTGATTTTCTCCTCACTTTTGCTTCCCTCCTGTTTTTTAGAGGTGTGTTTGTTAATCAGGTGAGCATTTCTCCCTTTTTCCCCTCTAGCTGTGTATTTTCTCTGCAGAATTAAATGCTTTGGGCATTGAGCTCCAGCTGTCCTGAAGCAAGCCCAGATGATCGTTTCCATGGGGTTAGTTAGTGCAGTCTGGAACTGATCCTGAGCTCCAGAGGCAGGACAGAAGGTGGCTGGATTAAGGGATCAGGGTGGCTCTGCAGGAGGCTCATCCAGGCCCAGTTACTCCATATCTCTTTATCTTCCCAGCTGGAGACAGCAGGTTGCAGGTGAAACAGCACCTGCATGAGTGGGCTGTGTGTGCTCCCTCTTCCTTTTATATCTGTTCTTCCCCTCCTAACATTCTAAGAACAGCTGGGAATTTATTCCCTGTCTTTACTATGTTTATCTCATTGGCAAAAAACACCTCACTGGTCTGGTGGTTCCTGTTTGTGTTGCTCATTTGAAGGGTTTCCCTGGCTTTTTAGGAATACAGAATTTAAAATACCCATCTCAGCTTTTCAGATATAAAGTAATTAAAAGTGCTTTTCTTTATGTGAAGTGCTGGCTCTTTATAAGGTGGGATTCCCTCAGATGGTGTCTCCTGGCTGACAGAACTTGAACTCTGTTGTGTGATTCCCCCAGGACCGGCAGCTCAAGGTGAAGGAGCTGGTTTTGTCCGCCCACGAGCGCGCTGTGAGGAACTGCCCCTGGACAGTGGGGCTCTGGATTAGGTACCTGCTGGCCATGGAGAGACACAGGGTGGATCACAGCAGCATTTCTGGTAAAGAAACACCATCTCGGCAAAACAACCTGGGCAAATGGGGCTTGCAGGCTTTGTTGCCACCTGCTGCAGGCTCAGAGCTGCTGCCACCTGCAGTAGGAGTTCTGGGGCTGCTTTTGGTGAGCTCTGAGCGAGCAGTGAACAACTCAGAATGAACATCCTGGCTTTAAATTCACTCTTCCTAAACCAATTTACTGTGTAGAATTCCTTGTCCTTTCCTGTTCTCTGAGAAACCAGCGATGTACCTGCATATATTTTTGTGCTATCCATTTCAAGAGTGGGAAGTCATTATGTTTGGGGTTTTTTTTCCCCTTTTTTCTTTCAGAAATGTTTGAAAAAGCTCTGAATGCAGGTTTTATTCAGGCCACAGACTATGTAGAGATCTGGCAGGCGTATCTGGATTACCTGAGGAGAAGGGTGGATTTTACCCAAGGTCTGTGTGATTAGTGTGGGAATAAATGTCTAAACTGTTTCCTGTGTACTTCTCTAAAATAGTGGGTAATACTGGGTTTTTTAAAAAAAAATTTACAATATCTTCATCTCTCCCAAAAAGCACTTTCTGACCAGTTCATGTCTATAAAACATATCAATGTAGTTTGAATCAGCTTCTCACTGACAGGGTAGACTGTGCTATTGCAACACTGCCCTGCTTTATATTTTAGTTACTTGATAGTTTTTATTATGCATGTGGTGAGTTTTACTCCAAGTAATAAATTTAAGTAATAATAGCAATAATAATAAGTAATAAATTTAATCTCCCCCCACTACCCACTAAAATCATTGTGGGTGTTAAGGAAAAGGTTTTAGTGGATGGGAAATTGAAATTAATTGTTATTTTAAGGTAATTCTTCTTTTTTTTTTTCTCTAAAGACTCAAGTAAAGAGCTGGAGGAGCTGCGCTCTGCCTTTGCACGTGCTGTGGAGTACCTGAAACAAGAAGTAGAAGAACGTGAGTTAAATCATTAATATGTTATTTTCCCTTGTTCAAAATACTTATCATAAGACCAATTTTCCAAACAATGTTGAACTTGTCTTCAAGATAAGCATTTCAACTCCATGGAGAAGTTATTTAAGAAACACTTTATTTCCAAGAGCCAAGTGCAACAGTCCTTGTTTTTATTCCTAGGATTCAGTGAGAGTGGAGATCCCTCCTGCACCATCATGCAGAACTGGGCAAGAGTTGAGGTGATGTTTCTTCTGCTGTATATAAATCACTGAATTAGATAGAATTGATTGTTTTAACATTCCAGCTGGGGAATGCAGTCCTTTCCTACTTTGAAACAACCCAGCCAAAATTCCAATGAGTAAATCTTTGTTCTTCCACTCTTGTGTCTGGACTGGTCAAGCACCTGCCTTGAGTGCTGCCTAACTTAGTGCTGCCCACTCTATCCAGTTTCAAACCAGCACAGGTATCAGTGTGCTGGTGCAGTCACTGCATGTGGATAAGTTCCTTCCTTTTCCACAGGCTCACAGGAATTGGGGTAACTCATGTGACCTGAGTGCTGTTTCTCTGGGCACAATGCATGGGATGGGGTTGGGCAGTTGTGTTCCTCTGAACAATGTGGGCCTGAATCTGAATTAATTATTTGACTTCCTGCCTCATTAGTGGAGGGAGAAAACAGATACATTCAGGTTATGCTAAAGCAGTTCTCAGTCACCTGTCTGGTGTATTCATGGACCTCCAGAGTCAGAGCAGGTGAATCCCACTGGGTCTCCTAATCCATTTCCCCTCTTCCTGAGCACAAAGCAAGCTCTCAGTCTGGGAGAAGAGCTGAAGTGCTCTGTTAGGTACATTTGTACACCACAATTTAAAATTCAGAAGCAACTGCCTAATATTTTTCATAATGACCAGAATGAAATGTGTGTGGGAGCCAGAACCAAGGTGGGTGTACCAGGTGGGCAGGGAAGGATTCCTGAGGAGTAGGATTGCTCTGAGGATCAGGTGTATCTTCCTGGGTCTGTTTGCATCATCTGTGGTCTTCCCTTGGCTTGGGGGCTGGGGGTTAGTGGTGTTGGACAAAGAATCCTACATGGTACTGAGTGTTTTGGGTGCTCCCTTCCAGGCCCGCCTGTGTAACAACATGCAGAAAGCCAGGGAGCTCTGGGACAACATCATGACTAAAGGAAATGCCAAATATGCCAACATGTGGCTGGAGTATTATAACCTTGAGAGGTAAGAGCGTGGCTGGGGGAGAGTTAATCCCATTCCTGTTTCCTCCTCTGTGTGAGACAAGGCTTAGCTTAGCACGGGTTTGCTTCACTTGGGCTTGGAGGTTCCTGGAGCAGCTCTGCTGTGTATTCCAGGAGTGTCACAGCAGCAGTGTGAGATGGGGGTTGCTGGGGAGGGAGGGAGGGGGTTTGCATGGCTGTGGTAGCTGTGTTGTGTCCCTGCTGTGAGGTTTGGCCCTCAGTGCCCTCCCTCCCCCAGAGCCCACGGGGACACCCAGCACTGCAGGAAGGCCCTGCACCGCGCCGTGCAGTGCACCAGCGACTACCCCGAGCACGTCTGCGAGGTGCTGCTCACCCTGGAGAGGATTGAAGGTAATTAGTTGGCTCCGAGAAGGTAATTAATTGCCTGCACCTCGGCTCGTCTTACCCGGCCTGGCTAATGTGTGATGGCACAGGGTGAATTCTGATCCCCTGTTTTGTGCTCACTGTCCTTTCACTGCTGTCCTGCACACACACACAGCTCTCTCTTCTTTCCTTCTCTTCTCGCCTGATTTGGCACTGCTGAGATTACTGGATTTTTCCATGCCCTTCTAGAGTGTCATATTCTAAATGAGAGGGTTCTGCTCTGCTTGGCTCCTGGTTTTGTTTTCCATGAAGCTACTCACTCTAGTTAAAATTTTCACGTGTAATGGTTAATATTAAGAGCAAGTTCCATGAATTCAGTCACTCTTATTTCTCCAGAACTGTGTCTTTGAATTATGAGAGAGGCAAATAAGAGGCTCTTTTAATTTGTTTCCATTTTATCCTTTAGGAACACTGGAAGACTGGGATGCAGCTGTTCAAAAAACAGAGAACAGATTAGCTCGAGTTAATGAACAAAGAGCAAAGGTCAGAGCTGTGTGAGCCTCCAAAGCAGTTTATACACCTCAGTTAAGGTCATGCTTGTCTGAATGTCAGATTTCTAATGTTATTTCCCAGCCTGAATTGTCTTAAAGCCTCAGAACTATTGATTTTTGGTTTAAAACTTTGTTTAACAACCTCTTTTGGTGCTTTTCATCTTTCCCCTTTTGACCCCGGGGCGGATGCACGAGTGATGTGCACTCCAGGAAAGCTGCAAGAGCAAATAACTGAGCTGTGCTTTAAACGATGCTCCCATTAGTCCTGTGCCTAATGGAGCTCAGGAGCAAACCCTCTGGGTTCAGTGCTCCAGAAAATGCTCTGCAATCTGCAGTCACTAGAAAAGAAATTAATAAATAACTCTTACATCTTTGTAGGCTGCTGAGAAAGAAGCTGCTCTGGCAAAGCAGGAGGAGGAGAAAGCTGAGCAACGAAAACAGGCTCGGGCGGAAAAGAAAGCCTCCAAAAAGGCCAAGAAGGCCAGGACTGGAGACAAGCGCAAAGCAGATGAGGAGGAGGAGGGGGAATGGGGGCAAGAAGAAGGTAAAAATCAAGTACAATTGAAAGTCCAGACCTCTGGCAACAGAGGTTATTGTGGTTCTGTGTTAGAGGCAGATGAGTTGCCATCACCGGTATCTTCAGAGCTGCTGTCTTTGCTGCAGGCCTTTGTTGTGGTGATGAAGTGAAAGCAAGGCTAAGTGGTTTTTGACCAACAGAAATACAGGGTTTTAAGAACTTGCAGAGTTTTTTAGGCTTTTCTTATTTTGAAGAAATACTTTTTCTTAATTTTCTGTTTTTAAAGTAATTTTTTCTGACTCATCGTATGACTCTGAGCCATGTGTGTAAACTGGGTTATTCACTGTTGCAGCAGCCTCTGGGAAGGTGGTAACACAAGACTTTAATAGGTTGCTGCCCCTGGGAGTTTTGGGAGCTTTTAGATTTTCTTTTTTTTTTAAAAAAAACCCCATTAGACAAAGAAAAAGAACATGAATCAGCAACTGAGAGTTGTAACTGACTGAAAAAAGGAACAACTATTCCTGTTGCTTTTATCTAAAGCTGTCTCAGTGGAATATCGTCTGTTACCTGTTACTTAAGCTCTTTGTTTTGTGTGTTTAAGACTTGGCATGTGCAACCACAAACACAATGACACTTCCAAGCTCCACAGTGGGAATGGAGGACACGTTAGTTTCAACAGGGAATGAAATGGGGTAATTTGTTTTTTTTGTCTAATAAGGTTGTTAATTTCATTATTTAGAGCTGCCCAGCAAGAGGCACAGGGGAGAGGGTGATGGTGTGCTTCCCGAGGAAGACATGGAAGTGGAGACTGGGCTGTTTGGGAGAAGTGCCCCTGCAAAGCCAGATGGGCCAGCAAACCCAAAGGAAAAGGCATCCACCAGCAGGAAGGACGTGCCCAAAGTTTTCCACGACAGCACCAAGGATAAAGTCACCGTGTTTGTCAGCAACCTCTCCTACACCATGGCCGAGCCCGAGGCCAGGCTGAGGGAGCTGTTTGGGAGCTGTGGGGTGGTGGCAGAGGTCAGGCCAGTGTTCAGCAACAAGGGCACCTTCCGAGGGTACTGCTACGTGCAGTTCCGGGAGGAGGAATCCGCCCTGCGCGCCCTGGCCTTGGATCGCACGGCTGTGGAGGGCAGGCCCATGTTTGTGTCCCCATGTGTGGACAAGAACAAGAACCCAGACTTTAAGGTAAGGTTTTAGAGGTTCAGGTTGCACGGTGGGGCTGCAGTGGGGAGCTGGTGAAGCGGGTTGTGTCCAGAGGGCTCACATCCCATGAATTTGTGTTGTGCTACTTTGGAAAACTCTTTTCTGGGATTTCTTGCATCTTTGCTACTTTGTCATAGACCAGGATTAACATCAATTTGCTCAAGACTTGAAGGAATCTGCTAATTTGGGTAGTTTTTAGTGGTGTGACCTGGCCAGGTTCTTCCCTGAGCATCTCAAGCTCTGAAGTCCTTTTTTGGTTGGGTCTATGTAGCATTTGTTCCACAACCCACTGGTTGTTACTGGGCTGGAGCAGAGATCAGATGTCTGATCAGTGCTGTTCTGCATTACAGAGTTACTGCCCAGTAAAACTCACTGTTCAGACACTGACAGCTGAGCAAGAAGACATTATTATAGCTATATTATTGTAGGAGTTGGGCTCTGATCCTCCTCATGGCTTTAAGGTAGTTTTGGACCACAGAAAAATGAAATCCATGGAGCCTCCAACTGCTTTGTGAACTAACATCCTTTTCTTTTTCTCCAGGTGTTTAGGTATAGCACTACCCTGGAGAAACATAAACTCTTCATATCTGGTTTACCATTTTCCTGCACTAAGGAAGAGCTGGAAGAGGTGTGTAAAGCACATGGGAATGTGAAAGACATTCGGCTGGTCACCAACAGAGCTGGGAAACCCAAGGTAGGGATCCTTAAGACACTCTTATTTCCAAGAAATCCTTCAAAAAGAAGCTTGTCATGAAGTTTGGATAAAACAGGTTGGTTTCATTAAGTTGCCAGTGTGGCTTTGCATTAAAACTTGGGGAAATGCTGGGGTTTAAACAGCCCAGGGTGTCTGTGCTGCTAAACAACTGAGAGAAAAAGTGGACTTTTTCCAAAATACTGCTTAAATGGCACAGGAAAAATGGGATGGAGGGGAAGATGTTTACAGCACTTTCAGTATAGTAAAAACAGGTATCTGCAGGTCTGCAAAGGATTTGTTTTTAAGTGGAGTTCACCTGGTGCAACAAGTCCTGTCCTCCCTTTCCTCAGTTTCTGGAGGCTTTTGTTCCCAACATCTGCTGCAGCAGGGGATGTGCCAGTGAGAAATGAGCCACCTCTTTCACAGGGCTCATTTATTTCCACCCTGGAATAAATGACTCCTTGTTAAAGAAGTGATTCTAACCCAGCTGCTGCTCTGCCAAAATCCTGCCTGGCCCCTGGGGGTGTCTGTGGCAGGCCCTGCTCACAGGTGCCATCCTGGGCATGCTGTGCATGGATTACATTGTGTTTTCCAGCCCTTGGCACCATCTCAGGGGCAGTTCCTGTTTCGTGCACCTTGTAACAAGTGTTCTCCTGTACCCCAAGTCTTGCCATCCGTGTTCTGAGCTGAGTTTGAGCTGGGATTGTGGCTAAACCACCCGGAAATGTACTTAGGGAATGTTATGTAAAACCTGATGTATTTCCTGTGAAACTGCATAATCCAAAAACGCAGCTTAAGGGCTTGAATGTCATCTGAAAGCACAGCAGCAGTGAGAGGTGGTGCCTCCCAGCCACTGTCATTCACTGTACTGCATTATATTTACTTTAATAGGATTTTTGGTTTTTTTTTTTTTTTTTTTCTTCCAGACATCAGGGCATCATGAATGAGAGCGAAGAAATGCAGGTTGGAAATAGAATTATTTTTTTGAAGAATACTGGGACTCTGAGCCACGCTTAGCTTTGCTCTCTGTGTGGTTTTCTTCCCAGCTGGCCAAATTACTGGGGAAACAACGGAGCTACTACGGAAGCACTAAAACTAATGGAGGTGGTTTCTTCTCCCTGCTTAGGGCCTGGCCTACGTGGAGTATGAGAACGAGGCCCAGGCCTCGCAGGCTGTGCTGAAGATGGATGGTCTGGCAGTGAAGGACCACGTGATCAAGGTGATGATCAGCAACCCCCCCCTGCGCCGGCCGCCCGAGGCGGGCAGGGCCGCGCCAATCGCGGCACCGCGGCACGCCTACGGAGCGTAAGTGTGGGGGGCACTGCTGCCTCGGGGGGGCAGGAGGAGTGGGTTCTAACTGAGTGAGAGCTGGCTTAGATGAGGTGTTAGGAAGGAATTCCTCCCTGTGAGGGTGGGCAGGCCCTGGCACAGGGTGCCCAGAGAAGCTGTGGCTGCCCCATCGCTGGGAGTGCCCAAGGCCAGGCTGGACAGGGCTTGGAGCAACCTCAGTTAGTGGGAGGTGTCCCTGCCCATGGTACTGGATGGGCTTGAAGGTCCCTTCTAACCCAAACCATTCTAGGGCTCTGTGAATATGAGAGAATGTTTAAAAGGTGCTGAACCATAAAAGAATGGGTTGTTGGTTTGATGAGGAAAAGCAGATTCTTCCTCTTTATCGACAGAAACAGGTCTTTAGTGGTGAGTATGATGTGTTGGCCACCCCCTCGGATGTGATGTTGGCACCTGATCCCACATAACCTCCACATCCTCTCATTCTGGAGAACCAGCCATTGCTCAGAGTGAGCATTCAGGCTGCTCTTTCCCCTTTTAGTGTTCCTGTATTGTGGGTTCCCTGTGGATAAACAGCTTCAACTTGTGGGCACTGTTGGGCAGTTGTCATCCACCAGGGCTCGGGTCTGTGTTTCAAAGCCACCCTTTGCAAGCTTTGCACTGCTTGTTCCTGGAACAAATGACAGGAATAACATTTAACTGAGTGTTCCTCATAGTGAACAAATTCCTTGTTGTTTGGCCAAGTTAAAGAGTGTGTTTAAATGGGAATTTGTTGCCCTCCAGGCGAGGGAAGGGAAGGACACAGCTCTCCATGATGCCCCGAGCGTTGCAGCGCCAGAGCAACCCCGTGGCCAAGGCTGAGAATGGGATGGTCCAGAACTCACCAGCAACTTCATCTGAGCCCCCTGCAGAGCCTAAAAAGATGTCCAATGCTGATTTTGCCAAGATGCTACTGAAAAAGTGAGCAAAAAGTCTGCAATCAGCGGGTCTGGTCCAATGTGAAATGCCTTTATGGAAGCCATGTTGTGTCCTTATGCTGGCAAGGAGAGAAAGCCTGTCACAATCATGGAAATACTGTTCTGGACTGCTGCATTCATGGGATCAGTGTAGGATGGCACAAATCCAGGTGGTTTTCCTCTAAAGAGCAAAGAGTTACACTTTTGTTCTGGTGAAATGGCATTCTATGATTCCTCATATTGAGGGTAACGAGGGGGGAAATATTTCCTGTCCAGCTTGGATGCCACATGGAGTTTTTTGAGTCCTTCCCAGCTATTTCTCTTTCATTAACGAATGAGATGCAATGTGAGACCCTTGGCAAGCCCCACTGGTCAGCTCAGATTGTGACTGCAGACGTTCTCTCTGGCAACAAGCCCATTTTCCACCCAACCCCACGCACGCAGGGACAGTCATCTCCTTCCATGCAGAGTCCAATGGCAGATGCTCCAATTTCACCACTATGGCCTATTTTAGTATTGGGAGAGTTTCTATACATATGTGTGTATATGTAGATACCCAGATATACATATATATGTATTCAGTTCATGTTCTGTTCCAGTTGACCTGTTTTTTATATGGTGTATTTGTAAAAGACATTCAGATGATTATTTTTAAGTGTCATGAGCTAATCCTTAGACCTGGTAGTTTTTGTTTCCCATGATGCTGTTTGTGCTGTTGCTGAGGACCATATTTTTGGTTGGGTTTTGTTAGCTAGCTCATGTGTCCTTCCTTACAGGTGGTTTCTGTATGGTTTTGTACAACTGTGAAGTGCAAGCTGACGTTTCTTGGTTTATTAAACTCAAGTTCTCAAAGGTTTTCTATAAATACTGTTGCTTTTGTTTAAATGTGGGTGTTGGAACTGCACTTACCCTCTGGCAGCTCGGTAGGGGTGATGTCCCTCACCTCAGGTGTGCTCAGATAGTGTCACTCATACCTTTAAGCAGCTCATTCCATCTGCTCTGAATATCCTGAAATCAATAATCACCTCAGACTTTCAAAGGATATGTGGGATGATCTCGGATAGAAATATTGCTGCTTGTTCTGGAAGTCGCCACACGGAGGGTGAATGTGAGGGGGCTCACCTGTACCACACAAGCACTGCTGCAAATAAACACTGTTTTCTGTGCTGATTTCACTTGGCTTTACTTTGAAATGGTGAGTCTGGCAATGATGTCACAGGGCTGAGGGAGCCAAGATCTGTACCACCAACCTTCCTCCTCCACAGCCCCTTCATTCACTGCAGCAAAGTGTTCTGAGAAAACCTATTCGAAACAGAGACTTTAATATTAAAATAGTTTATTAATCTGTTACTAAAATAACACTTTTCTTTCTTCCCCCCTCCCCCCCCAGAGCTCTAAAGTGCAGGTTTTGTTCATACTCAGGTTGCACTACAAAAATAAGCACGTTTTGTAAGGACAGACCCCCTTCCTCACATATTGCCTGCTTTCCCTGGCAGCAGTGATCAGGAGCACTCCCAGACTCATCCTGCTTTTTGCTTGTATAAAATGTGCCCTAACTCCTTGGCAGGTAAGAGAGTTAAAAGGGAAGAAAGTTAACCCTGGCCTAGGACAGTCTAACAGCTTTTGTAAAAGGGTTAAGCTTAACATTACCCTACACTGGGATTTTTAAATGGAATTTCTCTAAACTTGGAGGCGGTGGGTAGGGAGCTTTTTCTGGGGGTGTTTTTACTTTAAAAAAACAAAGATAAAGTGATTCTGTGAACTGCTCAGCAGTTTCCAAGTACTGCACCAGCTGCCAGTGCAGCACAGAGAGGCCTCGAGTGATTCCTGACGCATTTATTGCAGTAATAACGTGACCCTGTGATTAATTGTGACAGTTCCCTTGTGTGACTAAAGAAACTGAAGGTTTTGGCAGATTTTCTGTACACATTCTTATCAAACTGGCACAACTGCTGTCTCCTGCTTATGGCTAACAACCTTTTCTGCCCACAGCTTTGCAGGCACAAGCTCCTTTAGACCCTGAACTGAAATGTCTGAGGACAGTTGTGCTTTCCCAGGGTTCCTGCTCGCTGAGGTGAGGCCTGGGAGCACCAGGGACTCCTTCCCCCTGAACTGAGTAAGTCAGAGCATTTCTCCTCCTGTTCCACCACCTGTAATCCTACACCCAGCACTTCCCACTTGTATAAAACTGGCCCCAGGAAAGGCACCTGAAAGTAAACATGCAAAGTGCTATGAAAACAGAACTGAGAGGGGAGAGGTGACCTGGGACTGGAGTTCAGCCTCCTTCCTGCCCAGTACGTGTGTGACTGACAGGCCACAGCCTGATTGACAGCTGGGCCAGTGCTGTTCCTCCGGGGATGTGTTCTGGGGTGTTTTTGAACAACAGGGAATGGGGAGCATGAAAACTACTCTAGACTTAGCCAAGCAGCTCCTTGCCAAAGTCAGATTTGGCAGTAACTGCCTGGGCTGTGATTGAAGCAGCTCCTCAGAGCTTAACTCTAAGGAAAAATTAAATTCTAGTTCATTTTTCTGAGCCCCTCTGACACCTCTCCCCACCTCCTTCCAGTAGTACAAGCACCTTGTAGTGCACAGCCAACACCGACAGGTCACGTTCCGTCTCAGCATAACGTATATAAATAAATTACATTAATTTAATCCAATGTAAGACACTTTAAATAAAGGAAAAGCTAAAAGAGCTGACACCTGTCCAGTTACTTCCTGGCAGGAACAGCAAGTGGCTTGGAGTCATGCTCTCCGAGTGCCCACCGTGCTCAGGTCTTGACGGGGATGGTCCGCTGGCAGCCGGCGGTGCCGGGCCCGGCCTCGGGCAGCGCCACGGCGTGCTCGGTGGTGGCGATGAGCAGCATGTCCAGCGTGGTCTCGGCACACTTGGCGATGAAGCGGATGAAGGGCCTCACGTCGCCCTCGTTGGCCGCCTCCAGCACGTGGTAGTACTCGGCGCGCTGCTCCTTGCGCACGGTGATGGGCGGGTACCCCGCCTGCATCAGGATCAGGTTCATGAGCAGCCGCGACGTCCGCCCGTTGCCGTCCACGAAGGGGTGGATGTAAACCAGCTTGTAGTGGGCGAGCGCCGCGAACTCCACGGGGTGCAGCCCCATGGCGTCCTCCGAGTTCAGCCACTGCACCAGCTCCCGCATCTGCTTCTCCACGTCGCGCGGGTGCGGCGGCACGTGGTGCCCCACGAAGACCTGCGTGCCGCGGAACCGCCCGGCCTCCACAGGGTCGGCGTAGCCCAGCACGCGCCGGTGGATCTCCAGGATGTCGGCGATGGTGACGGAGCCGATGCGCGACACCAGCGTGGTGTTGACGTACTTGAGGGCGGCGTGCATCCCCAGCACCTCGTTCTGCTCCGCCAGGCTCTTCCCCGGCACCGCGTACCTCGTCTCGATGATGTGCCGGATCTCGGACAGCGTCAGCGTGTTGCCCTCGATGGCCACCGTGTGGTAGATGTGGTGGTAGTAGGACTCCTCCATCACGCGCCGCAGGGCCGAGTTGCCCTTGGGGATGGCCATCACCTTCTTCACCTTGCTGTCGATGATGCTGAAGTAGCGCTGGTCGATCTCCTCCACCAAGGGCAGCGTCCGGCCCCGGTTGCTCAGCGCCTTCTCGTTGTGGGGGGAGATGGTGAGGGCCTTGGAGTACAGGTAGTCGGCCTGGAGGATGTCCTTCTCCTCCTCGGAGAAGATCCCGAACTCGTTCAGGGCGTCCACGTAGTCCGGGTCCATCTTGAGGGCGTACAGGAAGAGTTTGTGGGCTTTCTCCCGCTTCCCCTGGCGCTTCATCTCCAGGGCTTGGTTGAGGGCGGCCCTGGCTTCCAACTTCACTTCTGGAATGCAACAACAATGGTTAGAGAACAGGGGCACGAGCCTGACTGAAACCCCCTGGAGATGTGGACTCCTTAATCCCGTGAGTCCCTTCCAGCTTGGGCCATTCTGTGACCGTCATTTTCACTGATACAAAAATTAAAACCAGTCTCTAAGAACTGGAAGAGGATTTGTGTTCGAGCCTCTGCTGGGCTAAAGCCACAGAGGTTTAGGCCATGTGTCCAGGCAGCAGAGCCATTCCTGGCAGGAATTCCTGTTAGCAGCAGGCTTGAGGTGGCCAAAGGGGTCCAGCCAAACTCACTTTGGCCACCAAGCTGCTTTGTGTGGGAGGACACAGTGTCTTAACTATGTCTTGGCATTGTTTTAGGTGAAACTCTAACCTTGTTACGTGGCTGCCACCCCCACTTCTGTTTGTTCACTGAACTATCCAACATTTTCCCAGGATTCAGAGCTTTAATGCAAACAAAGATAGGGTGCTGGGATCATATCAGTTCCTTTGAGTGTTTTCCAAATTACCACCCTGCTGTTGCCCAAAAAGCTGCTCTAGGCCAGCCAGCATTTCAGGAGTAATGCCACGTATCCCAGTGTGAATTAAAACACCTCTCTGTGTTCTGGTTACTCACTGGTACTGAAAACACGAGGAAAAACCTTGGAGAGAAGGCTGGCACAGAGCTCTGGAATGCAGTCAGGGACTGGAGAGGGCCTGCCCTGCCCTGGGGGCATTTCCAGCTGGTGCTGGTGGCAGTGAGAGCTCCCACCATCCTGCTCTGGTGTCCCTCCCATCATGGGCTGCAGGAGAGGCTCAGGAAAGGGGGGACATCTCCATGCTGGGGTTGTTTTATACAACAACTCCCAGAATCCCAGAAGAGCTGGGGTGGGAAGGGACCTCTGGAGATCACCCAGGCAGGGTCACCTGGGGCAGGTGACACGGGAATGTGCCCATGTGGGTTTGGGATTTCTCCAGAGGGAGACTCCACATCCTCCCTGGGCAGTTCCAGGCTCTGCCACCCTCATGGAAAGGAGTTCTGCCTCCTGTTGAGTTTCAGTTTGTGGCCACTGCTTCATGTTCTGTCACTGAGCAGAATCTGGGGCCGCCCTCTGACAGCCCTTGGAGACATTTGTGTGGATTGGTGAAATATTTACATGGATTGCTGAGACATTTGTGTGGCTTGATGGGATCCCCTCTCAGCCTCCCCTTCCCCAG
>VXBX01001009.1:158186-197554 GCA_013400415.1 Scytalopus superciliaris
ATTGGTGAGGGAATCCCAAAGGATTTGGCCTTACACTCAGAATCTGAATATTTATGGGATAATTCTCAGGTGGGGAAGGTGCTGGGAGGGTGGTTTGGGGCTGCACCAGCAGCTCTGTGTGCAGACCAGGCAGAGATGCCCTGACCCAGTGGTGGGATGCAGAGGGACACGGTGCCAACAGCTTTGGGACCACAGTGGGATCTGGCAGCCCCGTCCCAACCCCGAATTCTGGGGTCACAGAGATATTTACAAGCCCCAGTTGCACAAGGCTGGCTCTGGTTTTTTTCATGATTCTATCCAGTCAGTGATAGAAGGAATGTGAAATGTCTCCCTGACATCCTGTACGTGGGCTCTTTATTTGTGCAGTGACTTCTCTTTTCCACTTGGATCGGGAGGCAGGGACGGGATCGGGAGCTCGGCACCCCGGCGGGTGTGAGCTTGGGAGCCAGAGGGATGAGCTCCCCGTGGGAAAGGCAGCCCTGGAAACCGGGATTTGGAGCTGGGATACGCAGTGGGATCCCTGTGCTGTATCCTCGCGGCTCAACCCACCCCCTTTCCCAGCCAGGTCCATTTATCCCCAGGGCTCTGCCCGGAGCGAGGGGAAGAGCTGCTGGATGATGGAGAAAACTCCCAGCAGAGGGAAAAGCTCCCTGCGATTTGTTCCCCGTGAAGTGTGACATGTGTTTTGGGATGAGTCAGGCGGGTTCGGTGAGCGCCTGTGCCGGCGGGGTGGGATCTGCCGGGCTCCCTTTGTGCGTCCAGGCCCTGCAGGGAGGAGCCCCGGGGGGTTTGAATAAGTCCAAATCAAATTAGGGCTCTAATTGCTCTGCTCAGTGTGGGTGGCACTCGGTGCTCTGCCAAAGGCTCCGCTGGCTCCGGGGCTGGAGTTGCTGCTCCCGCAGAGCCGGGGTGGTTCTGCTCCATCACCATCCCTGGGAAGGGGGTTTGTCCTGGTGCAGGCGCTGCTGCCCGAGGGAAATCCCAAACTACAGAGCGGCGTGAAGGCTCGGGAGGGACCATCAGTGGGTTTTCACTTCCCCACCCTGCTATAGCTCAGGGCTCGGTGCCTGTGAGCAGGATCCTGCACCGGGGAAAGGGGCAGTGCCAAGAGGATGGATCGTGCCCCAGTGCTGGGGGTGTGCAGAGCTCGGCCTTACTGGGAGCACTGGGATTGTGCCGGGTCTGGGCTCAGGACCCCTCTCAGTGCCCCCAGGTCAGCCCTTGGCAAGGCCAAGGAGCATTCCCAGCCCCCCCACACCCTGCAGTTTTGGGGAGCCCCCACATTGCCCACCCCATGCCTGGGCTGGTGCCACCCGGAGCCGCCTGGGATGGGGGTCCCTCGGGGCACACCAAAGGTGGTAACAGCACTCTGTGGTTATTTTGCTGCCTTGCTGGCTGGATACAGCATGTTTTGCGGCCTCTCTTTATAGCTGAGGATAATTAATTAACCTTAATTAATCACCTCTAGTATATGAACTTCCTTTCTGCTGGGGAGAAGGTTGAACTGGTTGGTGGCAAATCAAGGTTGCTTAGACTGGAGCAAATCCTGCTGCTTCCCCAGGCCTGAAGGGGGAAAGGTGAGGTTTCAACCTGTCCTGGTGAAATCAAGGATTCCCAAAATATCCCATGACTCACAGAGTTACATCACCCGTTGTGAAACTCCCTGCCCTGGGAGAGGTGCTGGGCATTCCCACCTGAGCCTGAGCATAGGTAATCCTCAGGTTTTGGGGCTTCTGGGACCACTCATGGGATCCGGAGGAGGACCAGAACCCCAACAGGACTGTGACCATCCTCCTCTTTTACTTTGCACTCAAGGGGCCCACGTGGTGCTCAGCAGAGGGACTCATGAACACCCTTCTGTTGGTGCCCCATCTGGTTTTGTGCATCAATGTATTTATTGTAATATTTTTCGTAAATTGTAACTCTGATTCGCAATCTCTCTCGAGCTGGGTTCGTTTCTTCTGCCAGTTCACCTTTAGACCAGCACACCCCCCAGATTTCCTCATGTTTGTGAGGCAATGCCTTTGCACCCCAACCCTGCCCTGGCTCTTCTCCCACCGGGCTGAGCTCTGGGACTGGGATGGCTGCAGCTGGAGAGCGCAGGGACTGTGTGGGAAGGGGAGGAATTTTCCCAGTGCCACATCAAGTGTGGAGTTATCCAAACCTCCTGCTCCGTGTGTGGGTGGGGGCTGTGCTGCTCAGTGCTCCTGAACTGGGGGCTGCCCCTAAAACCTTCCCATTTGGGGCCAGGCTCCCCCTGAACCCCATCCCCCCATCCAGCCTTGCCCATCCCTCCTGCCCGGGGGAACCGGGTGCCTCTCAGAGCCCCCTCTGTGCCCCCCGAAGGGCTTTCCTTGCAGGTATTCGCGGGGGGTGGCAGAGCTGCCACCGCAGAGCCCCCGCGGGCTGGGGGTGCTGCCTGGAAGCAGCTGCAGCATCCTGGTGGTAATGAAATCCATCGGGAAAGCGGCCCCGGAGCAGCAGCGGCGGCGTTTGGGAGCCAGATTTGCCGAGGGGATGTGACTCAACGTCTTGGAAGGAGTTGGGGGCGGCAGGACAGCGGCTGACCCGGGGTGAGGGCGGCAGGGGAGGGGGCTGGCAGCCACCTGCCTGCCCTCGGAGGAGCAGCATCCCCGTGGAATGCTCCGGGCTCCGTTATCCCTCCTCAGGGCGGTGAGATCCCGGCCGGGGGGCCGGCACAGGAAAGGAGGCTCCTTGGGAAGCAGTTGTTGCTTCCTCACGCTGGGCCGTGGCAGGATTGGGGCCAGCGTTCCCAGCGTCACACCCTCTCCCAGCTGTTGCTCGCGGAGCATCCTGCTGCCAAGAAAGCCCCGGTGATGGATGTGCCCGGGACTCCTTCCCACTCCCCTCGCACTTAAAGCCTGCGGGGAGCGGCCCCTGCGCCCGGTCCTGCCGCGCCGGGACCCGCGTGGGAATGGGATCCCACTGCCACCCTGGGCACCCCGACCCCAGCACCGAGCTCAGGGACAGCGTGCCACTGCACCGGCTCTTTGCCAAGGTGACTGGGAGGCTCCACGGGGGGAGACTGGGAGCGCTGGGGTGTGTTTCTGGGGGAACTGGGTGTGTTACTGCGGCAGCGGACAGGACGGGACCTGCCGCAGATCCAGCCCGGGTGATTCCACTAAGCCAGCACCCGCATTTCTCCTGGTTTTTTGTATTTTGGGGAGTGACCTGCACTTCTCGCCGCCATGGGGTCACTGCCCCACCCTGGCAGAGGGGCTGCACCCACTGGGGACCTGCCACGGCTGCCACGAGTGTGGCACACTCCGCAGTGCCGCTGGCAGTGCCACCCTATGGATGTGCTGCCCCTTCCCGGGGGTCCTGGGAGCGGGGGATCGCAGCGTGCCAGTCACGAGCTGCCCCCTTGGCACATCCCCCACCCCGTGCCGACGTCTGGACTTTTCTTTTCGGGTCTCTTCTCCTTTCCCCGCGCCTCCGATCCGGCGCATCAGCACTTTTCCTCCTGATTCAGCCTCGGGGATGTTGCGACACGGCCCGTTGTGCAAAGCCGGGCCCCGGCCCCAATTCCTCTTTTTTTGGCTCCTGCGGGAGCTCGGCCCAGTGTGCCGGGGGGTCACTGTCCCCACCTGCGCGGGACGCGGTGTCCTTGAGCTCCCCGAGGGAGTCACACCCGCCGGCCCCGGCTCCGTGGAGGGTTTCCAGTTGTGCCGGCGGCTCTGAGGGAACTGGGATATCTCCCCTGTGTGTGTGTGAAGCCAGAAAGCTCAGGGATGGTGGGGGGGGCTGCGGGGAATGCTCCGGGGCTCGTGTGGGGGCAGCTTTTGGTCCAGGTGTTAGTGTCTCCCTCGGGATGGGCTCAGGGCAGGGATTTATGCCTGTGCCGGATTCATGGATGCTCCCTACATGACACTGGCAATTCCCACCTCCTCACAGGGTGGAGGTCAGGATGGCCCTTGGCTGGTGACCCTCTGTCCTGCTCCCAGTGCAAATTGATCACTGGGAATGTGCTGGTGGTCCCACCTCAGCCCCCATGGAAGAGGCAGGACCCGGAGAAGGCAGGGATGTGCTCCCTGTGTTCTGTGCACCCCAGGGATGGCTTTGGGTTACTCCAGTCCTACATGTGCCAGGCCAGGAGCTTCCCAGGAGTGGGGGCAAGGACATGGTGGCCCTGGGGAGCAGGGATGAGGGAACCCTCTGGCTGTGCTCACTCCTCAGCTGGAGCAAAGGGAGCACGGTGAGGGCTGCCCAGAGCTTTCCTGGGGGGTCCCCCGGGGCTCCCAAGCCACTGTGGTGGTGGATGGGACGTGTCACTGAGGGCACCACTGTCACATCCCCTCTCCGTGTCTGAGTCCCACATCCTCCCTCAGAGCTTTGCTTCCCCCTTCCCAGGCTCTGCCCCTCTCTGTGCCAAGCTGGGTTATCCCACTGGCTGCATTTCTCTCCCCTGTCCTCCCATCCCCTGTGAGTGTCCTCGGGATGAGAAACCACCCCAGTGTCCCTGGCAGCTCCAGCTTGGATCGATCCAGTGCCACTCCTAACGTGGTTATAGAAGAAGCAGGGATGGCTAATCCAGCCTCCAGAGGCTGAAAAATCCTTGGGGGCTTATCCAGCTCAGGTAAACACTTCTGGATTTATGTATGTATTCATTTCTGTATTTTACAGGGATTTGGGAGGAGGGTTTTGCAACCAGCTGAGGTTTTTTGCTTCCCCTGTTGCTGTAAAGTGGCTTTCGGATGGCACAGGATGGTGGGTAGTGGGGACCTCTGGGATCTTGCTGTCCTCCACCCCAAACCCCATGTTTTCCCTAATTTTCCATAAAATCCCCACCTCTCTTGGTGCTGGGCTTTGCAGCCCGTGATGATAGAAGCCCTCGGTGGTGGGAAAACTGCACGGAAGGGAGAGGAACTGGGTGTGAATTTGGGAGGGGGGTGATGTCCTTACAGTGTGGCAGTGTCACCTCGGTGGGGACAGGGAGAACAGGGGGGCTTTTCTTTCCCGTGCTGATCAGCATTCCCTGGGAGTGCCAGCCCCAGCTGCAAGGATGCTCCTGCGGATCCGGGGGGGCTTTCTCGCTCGGGGGGGGGGCTGGAACTCTGCTGTCCCCATCTGTCCCCCACCCCTCTCAGCGTCACATCCTTCCCTCCAGCAGACTTTCCTTTCTTTCTTGCCTCCCTTGTTCTTTGTACCCTCCAAATCCGGAGTGATGTCCCCGAGGCTTTGTCCCCAGGCAGCCGTGCCGAAGCCCCAGCCACGGTCAGGGACGTGCTCCCTGTGCTGCTGGGATGGAGCAGGAAGGATGCTCCAAAAAAGGGGGTTTTATTGCTCTTTTTATTGCCTGGAAAGTGCCAGGAGAACCTTGGATTATTAGAAAAGCAAGAGAGAAGAGAAGATGAAAGAACTTTTATTATCTTAGAAGTCGAGTCATTTGAAGCAGCTCAGAAGCACAAACTGCCTTTTTAAAGAAAATCCTTGCCTGTGTAGTTACAAACGCCCAAGATTTTCCCCTTTAATCCTCAGACCTTCCTAAGAACAGAATGGATGGAGCAAAAGGCTGGCATTTTACTGGCAGGGCGGCTCTTAACTACATTTTGTGCCAGGGAGGGGTACATTCCTTTGCTGGCATCCTGCTGGAGTTTCACCCTGGCAAGGGCCTTTCATGACCCGAATTTTGAGGTTAAGTCCCAGTTTCTGACTGGATTGCGGTGCAGTCCCCTTCGGGGTGACCCCACACTGTGGCCAGGGGTATCCATGAGATCCATCCCATCCCATCCCATCCCATCCCATCCCATCCCATCCCATCCCATCCCATCCCATCCCGAGCCATCCTGTCCCGGTCTGCACCGCCCGGCCAGCGCTGCCCAGATAAACACTGACTCATGTTATTCTGTCCCACCCCGGGCACAGCAGCATTTTTCAGGCTGCTTTTTGCAGCTATTCCGTTTTTCCCTGTGCTGTTCACACGGGCGGGGGATGCAGCCTTAGCTGGGATGGCTGGAGCAGCTGGGATTGCCTCAGGCTGGGGGTGCCGGCGCCGTGTGGGTGAAGCAGGATGTGTCTGAGTGCCGTGGATGCAGGTAGGGATCAGGCTCCCCACCTCCCCCAGCCCTGGAGCAGAGCTCTGTGCCTCAGTGTGCCCCGTGGGCACTGGCTGTGCCCCCTCCCTTTGCCCTGGGGGAGCTCCTGGGGGAGCACTGGGAGCTTCCAGCCTGGATCCTGGCTGGCAGAAGCCCGTGTTTGACCTGCTGCCGCCTCTCCCGTGGCATCTCCCGTGGCATCTCCTGTGGCATCCTGCATCCCGTTCAGCCTGCTGGAGCAGGGCACAGGGAGCAGGGATGGTGGCACGGCTGGGACAGTGGCCAGGAGCACGTTTTGGGCAGGCCAGGGCTCAGGGCTTTGCAGTGGTGAGGTCTGAGCTCCCTTTAGATGGGCTGGTGGTTGATTTACACCTGGGGGTAAATCCCGGCTGGGGCTCCATCCCGGGCATCCCGGTGGGGAGTGGGATACTGCAAACATCCCTCCCTGTGGCAGCTGTTTCCATGGCAATTGCTGGCTAAAATAAGGGGGGAGCTGGAGCTGGGTCCCCAGAGCTGCTTTCCCATTCCTTTTGGTTTCTTACTCCCCTGAGACCTGGCAATTCCCAGGTGGGACTGGGAGCTGTATCCCGGCAGGGATGTCCCTGCTGTGTAACCCTGGGCTGGAATATGTGGGGGATGGAGGGATGGATGGGGTGGCTTCAGGTGCCAGCTTGGGATGGGGCTTGATCTTCCCTGGTGCGTGGGATATGACCCATGGAATCCCTAGGGATGCCTGGGATCCAGCCTGCAGGATGGGACTCAGGCTCAGCCAGAGCAATGAGCCCCCACGAACCTGGGACCAGCACCTGCCCAGTGTCCCCAGGGACGGCCCTGCCCTGGGGGGACATCCAGGGCTGTGCCAGGGCTCAGCGGGGACAGGTACCAGCATGTCCGGGGGGACACGGAGGTGCCGTTTGCTCCGTGCCCTTCCCGAATGTGCTCCGAGCGTGTGTTCTCACAGACATCTGCCGGCAATTCCGCTGTGCCGGGAGCTGTGCCGGGGCTGCGTGGGCAGCTCCTGTGCCTCTGGGCCCGGGAGGAAGCGGGCTGGGCTTTGGGGTGCGCTGGGGGCTCGGCAGGAGGAAGGGAGGGAGGGGAGTGCTCGCCCTGTCACCCTCCTGCTCCCCAGGGCATTGTCTGTCCAACCCCCGGGGGGACAAACACTAACCCAGGGCCACCCCCAGTTTGCCCAGGGCTGCGGACCCGGCCCAGGCAGGTCCCTGCCCGCTTTGGTCGCATGATGTGGATAAAAGGGTGATGCACTTCGACGGCTCAAAAGCGGCTCTGCTGGTTTGATTTGATTTTTATTGGGTTTTATTTGATTTGCTGCTACGGGTTTTTCCCCCCCGCAGCCTGCACCGGTTCCTCCAGGAAAAGCGTGGCCCGCGGGCACTGGGCGGGCAGGAGGCGGTGCTGGCAGCCTGCCCATCCTTATAAATGCCCGTGCAGGGCTCTGGCACCGCCCGTGCCCGGGGGTACCCCCTCCGGGGTGCGGAGCATCCCCTGCCCTCCCGGTGCCCCCGGCATGCGGACCCAGCCGAGCTCCCCCCCGTTTCCCCACTCACATCCGTCCTCCGCCCGTCTGGGCTGGCCGCGGAAGAGTTTTCGCCCAGAAAAAGCTGGATTTGAACATTTTCTGCTGTTCCCTCCGCTTCCTGTTGCCTTCCCAAGAACAACATCCCTGACCTCATCCTCGGGATGCTGCCGAAGTGCCGCCCGCCGGGAATCCCACCCGGCGCCCCGGCCGCGCTCCCCGGGTACCAACACAAATACAGCTGCGGGGATGACGGCCCGGGAGGCTATTTTGGGCAAATCCTGTGCTCGTTTTTGTTGAGGCAGGAGGACAGAGATGAATAGACCGACGGGAGAACAGCGGTTTTGGCTCGAGCTGGGAATTTTCAGCCCACAGAGCAGCGATGAAACACTCTCAGTATTATGTGGCTTTTTTTTATTTTATTTTATTTTCCAGACTTTGGGGTGGTTTTTTTTGCAGTGAGAAATGAGGAGGTTTTGTGCAGCTGCCCCTGAGGCTCTCCAGTTTGGGGAGGATTTCAGGAAAGCAGGTGGGAATTTGCTGGATGATTTTCCAGCGGGTCTGGGCCCCTGGTGCCCATCCTGCCCCTGCTGCCCATCCTGCCCCTGAGCTCCCCAGAGCCATCTGGATTGTTCATGGCAGGGTTGGCAGCTGCCTGTGTGCTGCTGTGGGGTTTGGGATTGCTCCTCAAAAGCCCTGGAAACAAACCCGTCATCTTCCAAATCCCATGGGGAAGCAGAGTCCTGATGTTCCCATTGCTCTCCATGATCCCCATTCCAGCTGGAGACTGGGGCCAACCTGGTGCCCAACCTGGCAGAGCAAAGTAAAAAGAATTCAAATAAATAATCAGTTAAATGGAGCTTTGGACAGTCTGCAAGTCGTCAGGGTCAGCAATTAAAAAGAATAATGAAGAGGAGATTTTATGTTAAAAATCTGTGAGTGGGAAGAGGATCCTGTGAAATTCAGGAATTGCTCCTGCCTGCCTGGGCCTGGGACAGAATGTGGGGGCTGGGGGACCCCGTGGTGATGAGGGGGGTCCCCTCACTCACCCCACAGGTCACACCTTGGTGGAAAAGGGGCTGGGTGGCATTTTTGGGGGTTTCTCCAGGGTGGTAGAGCGTGTCCTGGGAGCTTTGGGGCTCTCTGGGTGGTGGGAAGGGACAGGATGGGACAGGAGGCAATGGGGTGGGGTGGGATGGCTCTGGAGTTCCAGGCTCTCCCACCTTTCTGTGGCTTTGCCTTTGGGAAGGGGATGACCTGAAAGCTGCTGTTCCATAAAGCAGCAAGTCATTACCAGGGAACATTAATGTCAAGAGTCAGTTCTGCTGATTCTGTTCCTTCTCCACTGGATCATCAACTTTAATTCATCTCTTCACCAACAAGGGTTGGCTGGGACAAGGCCCCCTTCCAGCTCCAGCTAATTCCCAAGCTCTACCCTCAAACCTCACTTATTCTGGCTGCTTATCTGGAGCTCAGCAAGGGGGGAGGTGATGGGGTGGGATTTAACCCCCTGGGCAGGAACTCTGCAGCAGCAATGGCAGGAAGGAACAGGAGGAAAAGCCCAGGGAGAAACAATAGCTTAAATCACAAACACCACGGGGCTTTCAAAGCAGGGCTGGCGGGAGGGTGACCTGCTGGGACCTCTGAGGTGGAATTCCTTGGGAACAGGGAGGGTCCCTGGGTGGGCAGAGCCCTGTCCCTCCCCCAGGACGCGTCCCGGGGCGATGCCCCGCGCTGGGGCTCACACAGGGGCTCAAAGACCAGAGGGTGACACTCACAAATGACGCTGTTGGTTACCACACTTAGCATTTCACAACACACCGGACACCGATTTAATCAGCAAGATAACACTCTGAGTGTCCGGAGTGCAAAATAGATAATGCAGATAATGCACCTCCTGCACGTTTGTGCCTTTGTTTGTAGGGATGTGGCTGTGGGGTTGACTGTTGGTTCTCTGTGTGCACCTGCTGGTGCTGAGTGTACACTACAGGATTTCTGTCCTGCTTATCCCAAAAGCTGCTGGAATCAGGAGAGCACTCCAGCTCCACCAGAGCGGTGGTGAGGAAGGTGCCCAGGCCAGCACAGCCCCCGGGGGAGGCTGCAGGGGGTCAAACCACAGCAGCAGAGTCTTTCTGCCCTTAACTCCACAGCCGAGGGTGAAAAACCTCTGTTTGATCTTGGCTTTAATGTTACAGCTCGGTCCTTAAGCCTGTGCGGAGGGACCTGCCCTTGTGCCGTGGGACACTGAACTGGGACACTCCTCCCCATCCTGCTGGAGCGAGGCCACCCCACTGGAGAGGAGGTGAGAGGGTGCCTGACACCAGCGGGGCGAGTGGGGGGCTGCCCACGGGATTTCACTCCAATTTGCTGCACACTCAGGAGAAAAAATACAGAAGGGCCATAATGTGTTGCAGACTGGAAGGTCTCAAAGCTGATAATGAGCTGTTAATAAGCACCATTGTGGTTTCCCCCCTGGAAGTAGGTGCATGATAGACATTCTGTGCAGGATGAGGCTGCAGCCACATCCTGGTGGGGATGAGGGGCTGAATCACGTCCTGATGTCTCATGGCTGGGAGGTGGGAACTCAGTGAGGAGCTGCAGGAACATCCTTCTCTGGGGCCAGTTGTGGGGTCCCCTCGGTGTGTGCTCTGTCCCTTTGTTCCCTATCCCCTCTTGCCCACACCTGTTGGGGGGCCGATGTCCCTCCAGCTGTGAGTGACACCATGTGTTTGCCCAACAGAGAAACATCTGGAGACCCTGGGGCTGCCCAGGCTGTGATTTATGCAGACAATGGCACTTTCCAACCTGTCCAATTACTTGGATGATGTGGATAACTACAGCGACTACCAGGATTACACCTACGAGGACGTGAGCAGCGTGTGGGTGGATCCCTCCCACGACCCCACGGACATCGCCAGGATCGTCTCCGTCATCATCTACACCGTGTCCTGCGTCTTGGGCATCCTGGGGAACGGCCTCGTCATCGCCATCATAACCCTCAAGATGAAGAAGTCGGTCAATGCCATCTGGTTCCTCAACCTGGCCGTGGCCGACTTCCTCTTCAACATCTTCCTGCCCATAAACATCACGTACACCGCCATGCGCTACAACTGGATCTTCGGCACGGTCATGTGCAAGCTCAACTCCTTCCTGCTCATCCTCAACATGTACACGAGTGTCCTGCTGCTCACCACCATCAGCATCGACCGCTACATGTCCGTGGTTTTCCCCGTCTGGTCCCAAAACCACCGCTCCACCAACCTGGCCTACCTGGTGTGTCTGGTCATCTGGACCTTCGGCATCCTCATGAGCTGCCCCTCCCTCGTCTTCCGAGACACGGCACAAGCCCGAAACTCCGTGATTTGTTTCAGCAACTTCTCCCTCTCCAGGAACAAGTCTTATCAAGGCCTGGCTCTAATGAGGCACCGTGCCGTGAACATCACCCGCTTCCTGGCTGGGTACATCCTTCCCATAACCATCACCACGTCCTGCTACATCGCCATCTTCTTCAGCCTGCGCCGCAACCGCCTGGCCAAGTCCAAGAAGCCCTTCAAGATCATCGTCACCATCATAGTCACCTTCTTCCTTTGCTGGAGTCCCTACCACCTGCTGAACCTGCTGGAGACAGAGCCCAACGTGGTCCCGCGCTCCGTGTTCGAGGTCGGCATTCCCATCACCACGGCCCTGGCCGCCTCCAACAGCTGCATGAACCCCGTCCTCTACGTCTTCATGGGCCAGGACTTCAAGAAGTTTAAGGTCACCATCCTTTCCAGACTGGTGAACGCCCTCAGTGAGGAGACAGGTCACTCCAGCATCGTTCATAGGAGCTTCTCCAAGATCTCTTCCATGACCGAGAAGGAGACAACAGTCCTCTAAACGCAGCCTGGGGCCTGCAGGAGGGACACGGCCCCCTGGAGTTGGCCATGCCCACCACTGGGGTGGTGGCCACCTTTGTGGTGGTCCCTGGTGTGGGATGAGCACGGTCCAACGCTGTCCTATAGCCTATTCCTTGACTGGTGTTGCTGCCTGGGGGCTGGAAGGGGTTGAAGACCACCAGTGTGCACATGGAGGTGACACAACCACCCTTGAGCTTTCTTTGTGATTGCAAAGATCGCTGCACCAAACTCTTTAAGGAAATGTTTCCTGTGTGACCTTTGCACCGCCTGACCTGGGAAGGTGTTCCTGGTGTTTCCAGCCACATCGTCATGGGGTGGAGGGAGGATGTGTCTGGGAGGGCATCTCCTGAGATGGGTGCTGGGTGGGCACCACCACGGGTGGCACCTTCTGTGTCCAAACTGTGACACTCCTTCTGTCCTGGCTGTGTTTGATTCCTCATGTTAAATCCTGAGGTACTTTGGTACTTTGCACCCTGAGAGGCCCTGGCAGTGTCCCTTGCTGGGGAGTCTCAAATGTCTTCTAAGTGATGCAGACCCAGGGGGTGGGGACTGGGCTCGTGTGCAGGGTCACCAGCATGGAAAACTGGGACAAAAAAGAGGGAAAGATAAATGTGAAGTGGCTTTTGAACAACCATCCCTTTGATGGGCACCTTCCACACGGTACATTTTGCAGATTGGTTTGATGTTTGGGACCAGGAGTCCCAGTGCTTCCTTCCAAAGGGCCTGAGTGACACCAGGGGACAGGTCCATGAGCAGGGAATAAGCTCCTGGAAAGGACCTTCTGTCCCCTCCTGCATCCAGGTGGCCCTGGGACTGGCTCTATTGATGGCTGTTCCCTGGCGGGACCGGTTGGTCCTATGGGATGATTTTCTCTCTTCCAACCAGGCAGGAGATCCATCTGGGAGTCTCCTGGGAGTCTCTGCTGGCACACACCAATCTCTGGGGTGAAGGATGGGCAGAGCCACTGTCCCTGTCCAATTTCACACACGGTTAATTTGGGAGCTCCTTCTCCATTAGGGCTTCTTGGCCATGACACCGGTGTCACACTTATTTATGTGTTGGTTTCTCCGTGTCACTCACAGCCTCTCATGCCCAGGAAGGTGAGGAGTCCCTGGAGCTGGATTTGGGCAGCCCCAGTGGCACAGGGGACACTCCAGGACACCCCCAGAGGAGCTTTGTTCAGGGGCTGGCACATTGGCAATCGACAGCCTCCTCCTCAGTGCCCACAAAAGCTGAAATACTTATTTATAGCGTTTCTTGAAAATCAGGAAATGGAAAAAGACATGAAGAGGCAGCTCCCAGGAAGAGGCAGGGAGCTATTTATGGGCTCCTGGTGGCAGCAGATCGTGCCAGACAGGTACAAACCCAACCTCAAAGCCCCGGTAACTGAGCTGGTGCCACCCTGAGCTGCGGGAACAGAGCAGGGCAGGAACGGGATTTCAGAGGGATTATCAGCCCTGGCACTGCCTTGATCTGCATAACCTCGTTAGGGTGATGGGGAGAGGGGAACACCCACACACGGGGGCTGGATCTGTCCTTCCCAGGGATGAGCCTGCCTGGAGCATCCCTGCCCTGGGACAGCCATCCCGATGGATTCACTGGGTTTGGCTGTGGGTTTGGTGCTGCTGATGGGGTGACTTGTGCTGGGGTGACCTTGTTCCCTACACCAGGGAGGGAGGTGCCAGTTTGTCCCCCACACTGGAGCAGGGATGTGCCAGTTTTCCCCCTCACTGGAACAGGGAGGTGCCAGTTTGTCCCCCACACCAGGCAGGGAGGTGCCTGTCCTTTCCACCTCTGTGGATTTGCTACAAGTGGGGGATTTATCCTGAAAATAAAGGATGTCCAGCCTGAGCCCCAGAGGGAAACGCAGCAGGGGATGGGGCTTATAAGGGAAATTAAAGAAAATTAATGGGAAATTCCAGATTTCACCTTCTGGGTGCTGCTCTCCCTACACTGAGGGCTCAGGACATGCAGCACCTCCCTCCAGGTATCTCCTGGGAGCCTCTTCCCCAGGGAGCAATGCCACATTCCTGGGCTGCACCATGTCCTGTGCCCAATCCCAGGGCTACTCCCAGGCCCAAACCACATATTTTCCCCCCCAAAACCAGCGCATGATCCATAACCACGGGAGATGCTGGAGCAGGGATGATCCTCACTGGTTTTGGTGGCTGGATTATGCAAGCCCATCTATCTAAGCAAACAGCTTTCCAAAAAAAGCAGTGACTTGGTACTTAACCTGGGGTTAAATCATCACTAATGACAGCTTGGGAATCCCGGCTTTCCCAAATGTTTGAGTTCATCCTTGTAGCTGATTATTTAATAAAACCCTGTTTTCCATTCAAATACCCCCAGTGTGTGTGTGGAAGCTCATTACCCTGGGAGGATCCAGGGGTTTTTCACCCAACAGTCACTTCCCAGTGTGTATTCCTGATCCTGGATTTGAATTGGGAATTGTCAAAGCAGCCAGGAGCAGAGGGGGGTGCAGGGATGGGGCTTGAGTGACCCAAGATAGGAGCCTCTTGGATGGAGATCTCCCAAAGATCTTCTCCACAGGATTCCCACTTTAATTTGTCCCTGAAAATACCAGATGAATCCTCAGGGGGAAAAAAAAGGTGTATCAGTGTGAAAAGCAGCTGGAAGAGCATCATTTCCCAGTGGTGCCCACACGTGGTGCTGAGCCCCCAGCCCGTGTCAGCCACCCCGTTCCCTGGCAGATCCCAGCTGGAAAAGGCTGTTATTCCAGGTTAAATGAGGGATTATCAATGCCAGCCCTGAGCTGGGCCCTGTGCAGGATCTGCCTGGGGGATCTGCCCTCCATCCTGCCCCATCACCTCCTGCACCCCCAGACCCCCCTTCCCTGAGGCTGTTCTGGGGGACAGGGAAGGGGCAGGGGGTTGGCTCCTGCTTCCCAGTGGGCTCCAGGTGCCCCATCCCAGCAGCCACCCAGAGCCCAGCACTGCTGCTCCCCAGGGAAATGGGGGATCCCTGTTCCCGTGTCACCCACTCATCCCAGCAAACAGACCACGAGGGAGCATTAAAAACGTATATTTATATACATATATATATATAAAATAGAAACATGGCAAAAATATTCCTCCCGAAACCCCAGCAGCACAAGGCTCCTCAGACAGGTTTTATTTCCCTTTTAAGCAGAGCAGCAAAGAAAAGCAGCTCAATATGATCCCAATTCCTCTGATATTGCCTAAATCCTGAGGCAGCCGGAATCTCACAGGGTGCTGGACTTGCATCCTCTCGGCTTCCCGTTTTCCTTTGCAGTGCTGGGAGTTTTGTTGATGGAGAGGAGGGGCTCGGGCTGCCCTGTGGGCTGCGCTCCCCACCGAGAGGGGAGGGTCCCATGCAGGACACTGAGGATCCCTGGCTGCATCCCGGTGATCCCGGGCCCCCCGCGCCGCTCAGCCGGAGGCGGCCTTAGTTAGGAATTAACCGAGTCCTCTATGAATTAATGAAGTCCTCTTGATTAATGGCAGCAGGGGCTTAATGACCAGCCCCAGGGGGACATGCACAAACTGCAATCAGTGTCCAGGGAAGGGGCTCGTGGGAGCTGCAGCTCCGGGGCTGGCCTGGCACAGGGGTGACCCCCCAGCCGGCTCTGCTGCCCCTTTTGGGGCACAAACTGGTGGCACTGGTAATTAGGGGAGCAGCTGGGTTTGGCATCTCAGAGTTTAGGGGTGAATGGGGTGCAGAGCCACCACTGATCCCGTTAAACCTGCAGTTAGGATGGCTGTGGGGATTGGGATTTTGGGGTAGATCAGGGCACCTGGGGAAGAAGAGCAACAGGTTTTGGAACTGGGACACCAACTCTCAGCCCGTGACACCCAGCCCAGAACCCCAGACCCTTATCCCTGGGACACCAATTGCCAGCCCAGGAGCCTCATCCCCATCCCTGGTACCCAAACCTGCAGCCCAGCACCCCCATCCTCATCCCCATGACCCTATCCCAGGACCCCCCATCTCCAGGATCCCAGTGCCAGCCCTGGGACATCCCAAGACTCCCCTGATCCTCAAGCCCAGGACCCCAGATCCTGCTCCCCAGCCATCCCACCCCTCCCTGACCCAGGAGCCCATCGTGCTGAGGGGCTCAGCACCCCCAGACCCCGATGATGCCGTTGCAGCCCCCCAGGAACTCGCGGCATGACCAGTCCTCACCCAACACATCCCAAACCTTCCCACTTCCCACCCCCCCAAACCTGGGGCTGGGTCTAATTCCATGTGAGAAATTACTCTGGAATACTCCAATTGCATTTCTTTGGAGCCCATTACCGTCCTTAATGACGGCTCTTTTTCACTTGGCTGTCACAGCCCCGAAATAAAGCCGTGCTTTCCCTCCCCCATAAATCACCGCTTTATTTGGAGTAGGAATTAAATTTAAAAAAAAAGGAATAAACATGTTCCCCCCTCCCTTTCCTCGGAGCCAGGCAGGTTGGAGCCGTGTTTAAATTATCTCTGCTGTATTCAGCTGTAAATTTGCAGGGAAACAGCAAAACTGATAAATAAACACGTTGGGTTTGTGAGGGATGGATGTGGCTGCTCTGGGGTTTGTGTCACATCTCTCTGTTATGGGGTTTTTTGTGGAAGTGCTGCCGGGTGAAGCTGCTCAGGGGGCTGATTTCCCTCTCATTTAAACACAGCAGGAACTTCCTGGGATTTAATTTGGGAAGAAGAGGACCCCCCCTTCCCTCTGAGCTGCCCCCAGCACTGTTTGCATGGCTGGGCTCATTGCCCAGAACCCCCTAAATTCACCCCAAAGGGGCTTCCACTACCTCTGGTGGGGAAGGGACCCCCAACCTGAGCCCCTCTGGGCATCATCTCCCCCACCACAGGGACGGCTGAGCTCAAAACCCACCCGGAATTGGGGGAAATGCGGGCGGTTTTGGTGCAGCCGCCGTTGCCACAGCAACCGCTGAGCAATCCGTGGAGCCCAGGAGGGAGGATCCTGCAGCCTCCGCAGGACCGGGAGGGAGGAAAACACTCCCAGGGATGAGAAACTGCCGAAAAGAGATGATTTTTAGTGCAGGAATCCGGGCAGGGGGGTCAGGGCGAGGCGGCTGTGCCCACCCAGGGGAAAGATTCCCTGCTTTTCCAATCCTCATGGAAAAGCTGAGTGTTGCCTACCCCGGGCTGAGGGTGTTGCAGAGGCTGTTAAATGTCAGGAGCTGTGCCATGAAAATGATGCAGGAAGGATGGTTGGCTCCCCTTTGCAGGGGGGAATAGAGATTTTATTAGTGCGTGCCAGTCCCACGTGGTGAAAATACAACCTGGCATTTAATAAATAAATAAAAAGAGAATAAAAAGAGAAGGCTGTGCGTGCAGGGGCAGCAGCTCCTGCAGGAGGGAGAAGCTGCTCCTGCGTCAGCGGGAGGGAAGGGAAGGAGGGACACCCTCCCCCCCCAATCCAGAGGTGCAGCCAGATGTGCAGCACACGCTGGCAGGGACCTAATGACTTCCAAGTGCTCCATCTCAGTGCAAATAAAATTTAAAAAAAAAAAAAAAAAGCAATTGTGGTGCAATAAAAGCAGGGGAAAATTTAAAGAGAGGGAAATTGAAACTGCTGGTGCTCAGGGGGCTCCCTCGGGCCTCTTGCCGTGGGTTGGGCAGGGGCTGTGGGGGCGGCCGGGCAGTTGTGGGTCCCCCTCCCCACACCTCCCCTTCTCCCTCACAAGCTGCAGCCCAGGCCCTGAGCAAGTCAGCTGCACGCAATGGCAGCCCTTAATTGTTTTATCTGGGAGATTAATTGGCTTTTGGGGTTTAATTACTTCCGAGGGGCGGAAGGGAACGCTGCCCCTTTCGCAGCCGCCGCCTGTCAGAACAAATCACGCCTGACGTGTCTTCATCGCTGCAGACCTGGGGCTGGTATAAAAAAGGGGATTTCACCAACTCCTGAGTAGAAATAAGGAATAAATTGCATCGAACCTGCTCTTGCCCCAGTGGGAGGAAGGCTGGGAGGCACCAGGAATAAAGCCTGCACTGGATCTCCCCGTGCACCCCAATAAACCTGGGCTTAAGGACACTCCAAAGGGACTAAAGCCCCAAACAAGGACCCCCTTTGGTTGTGTTGTCAGTTGTTTAAAGACAGGAATGACATTACTGGGATTAAAGGGGGGGAGAGGAGCCCTATCCTGGGGGACACCCTGGCCTGGGTGGGGTGGGGGTGCTCAGGTGGCCCCACAAACACACGGGGAGGCAGAATAGCAACAAAATCTCTCCTTTAATAGCTGGGTTGACCTGAGGATTTGTTCTGACCGAGGTAAACAGCCCCAGGGCTGCCGTGAGCGGAGCGTGGGCTCAGCTCCATTCCCAAAAAACCTCCAGCCGCTTGTCAAGGGGAGAGTTAAACCCGGGGCAGCTGCTCCCTCTGAACACATTCACCCACCTCCGTGCAAAGAAACAGGGAGCAGGAGCCCCCCCAGCCCGTGTCTGCTCCTCGCACCTGTTAGAAAAATAGATTTTTATTTAAATTCTCCTTTTTTCTCTCTGAAATTTTCTTCTCTCTTTGAATATAGGTCGAGTGGTATCTCTCAGTCTGCCCTGTGCCTGTATTTCTGTCAAGATCCAGAGCTCAAAGCCAATTGTTCAATATCTAATCTAGAAAAGGCTGCGTAAAATATATGGCTTTTGCACCTACATCCAAAGGGGCCTCGCCGGCTGGGAATGGTGGGGGAGCTCGTTTGGGGCAAAGCCAGGACAGGGAGGGGCTGGGAGGGCCGTGTGGGATGAGGGGATGGCTGGGGACCACATGCAGCTCTGCACAAAGCCAGCCTGGGGAGCAGCACCTTCCTGTGCCACGGGATCCTTTGGTTTGGCTTGGGGCTCAGGGGGGCTTGGCCAGGGGAACCCCCAAAGCTCAGCCCCAGGGTTTGCTCCCCACTGCAGCTCCTGGGCCCCAAAACTGCTTTGGGGGGCTGTTCAGGCTCGTGAGCTCCTGAAATGAGGCACAGATGAGCTTGTGGGTCCCGAAAGCTCTTCTGTCCGGGGCCAACATCCCCCTCTTAAGCATCACCTGTGGAAGGGGGAGATCCCACCCTGGTGGGGGTCACGGCCCCCCCAGGGCTGGAGCAGCAACATTGCCGGGGGCTGGGGAATCCAGCCTTGCTCCAGGGACCCCTGGGGGCTGAGGGGTGGCTCAGGGGGACACAGCCCCCTCGCAGCCTTCCTGATTCCCACCCGGAATGATGGGATCCTCAGGAGCAACACCCACAGGGTGCCACCCCCTTGGGGAGGCTGGTGGATTCCATCCAGGGACAGGCAGCTTCCTCGCAGGGCTGGCCACGGAGTGAGGGGAGTTTGGGGATACCCACCCCAGGGAGCTCGGCTCAGGCAGCACCACATCCATCCCCGAGCCAGCCTGAGGGCACCACAAACAACCCAGGGCACTTCCAAGGACCACAGACAACCCCACTGCACTTCCAAGGACCTCGGATAACCCACTGCCCTTCCAAGGAGGGCTGTGGCAGCCGGAACGGGAGCGGGATGGAGCAGGAACCCTGTGGTGGGAAAGGCACCCGTGTCCCCTGGGCACTGCCGCCGTGCCGGGGTCTGTGACGGCCAAACAAGCTCAGCGATGGCTGGGGACCGCTCGGCGCTCATGCAGGGAGTTGATCAACAGCTCTAGCAGCAGATGGAGAATTAAAAGCAGAGCCACCCACTGGGTGGAATCAGGCAGAGGCCGGGAGCAGGATCAGGTCCCCCCGCCGTGGTCACCATCATCTCGGGTAATAATCATCCGGCACCCCCGAGAGATTGCGGAGCTTCAGAGCCGTGTCCACCGTTCTGATGTAGCCGCTGATCATCTGCCTCATCTCGGGGGTGTAGGGGTCGTACTCCAGCTTCCTCAGGCCCGAGCGCTTGAAGTTGCCGTCCTTCTGCCCCTCGACGCAGAGCAGCCTGTCCTCGCAGGCCGCGATGCCCAGCAGCCCCACCATGCGCTGCAGCTGCACGAAGAGGTCCCGTTTCAGGTCCTCAAAGTGCACCACCAGCACCTTCTTGCCGTAGCGCAGCCAGTCGAGGGTGTGGGTCGCCCACCACGGCGCGTAGTTGGCCACGAACTCCGGCCACTCTGCAAGGAAGGAGCGGAGGACGCGGGTGGGGTGGGCGTTCCTGCTGGAATCTCCCGGGTATCCTTCAGGATAATTGATCCTCCCATAACAATCAGGTGGTGAGAGGGGCAATGAAACACCAACAATCAGCCCGGGGCTCCCGGAGGGGCCGCACAGCCCCATCCCCGGCGCGTAAGAGCTCTGGGCATCTGCGTCCTCCTCGTGTCCTCCCCGCAAAACCAAGGCCTGATTAATTGCTGAGCTGAGCTTAATTCCCCGAGGAATCGTTAAACACAGGATCTGTTTCATTAAACAGATCCAGGACAATTCACCTTGTGTAATCATATCACATAAAACTTTGCTTTGGAGCCACTCCAGGGATATCGTAAAATTAACGTCACGGAACCAAACAGGGGTTTGGCCTCTGCAGGGCTGGGAATGGAATGGGGGGGAGGAAATCCCTCCCCTGGCACCAGGAGGTGGGGGTGAGGCTCAGGAGAGGGCGTGGCTGGATTTGCCCAAATTTGCCCCTTCTTGGGAGAAGGAAATTATTTGGAGAGCTGGGCTGCAGGGAAGGCTTGGGGAGGAGACCCCCCTGCCCCATGGCCAGGGATCAGCAAACTGGGGATCACCAACCAAACAATGGAAAACCTCCACCTTTCCCAGCAAGCTCTTCCAATGGTTAATTAACCTGACAATTAACCTAATTATGCCGTGCATCCTCTGGAAAGAATTTGGTGTTGCATTTTGACCCAGGCCCAAACGGAATGGTGTTGGGCAGAGGGAATGGCCCTGCCTCTCCTTGGAGACACGAGGCGTGGCACAGGCTGGGGAGGGGGTTGGGACTGGGAGGAGTCAGGAGGGTCCTTGTGGTCCTGGGGTGATGGTCGTGCCTCCCCCCTCCAGCTCTGTCTGCAGCAGGGTGGGGGTAGAATCTCCCACAAGGTTCATGCCCCACCCCGGTAGGGGCAGTGCCAGCCCAGGGACTTTCCCAGGGAGAGAAGGATTGGGGGACGTCACTCCCCCCTGGTTTTATGGGATGGGACGAGCAGGGCCGGCCCTGGCTCTGTGAGCACATGGTGATAACGAAATCCAGGCACAAAACAGCCACAGCAGCAAACGCTCCCCTTAAATAAACTCGGAATTAAGGGTAGCAGATGTTCAATCAAGCTAAATATTTTAACTCTTTCCAATGAAGTCAATCCCACAACAGCAATTTGTAAATTGCTGTAATTAAACAGCCTCCACCACATGCCTGTGCATGGGAAAGGTGCTGGCTTTGGAGCAGCCAGGCCCATGGAAATCCCACCCGGACACCACCTTGTCCATAGGGATGGGCTGGTGGCAGCCACCACTCCCTCTGCTGACACTGGGAAGGGCAGAGGCCCATCCGGGGCAGGATGGTCCTGCTGTTCCATCCCATTGTGTCCCATTCCATCCCATCCCACTCCATGCTAATCCATTCCATCCCATTCCAACCCATGCCACACCATTCCAACCCATTCTAACCCACTCCATTCCAATCCATTCTAATCCATTCCATCCCATTCCAACCCATGCCACACCATTCCAACCCATTCTAACTCATTCCATTCCAACCCATTCTAATCCATTCCATCCCAACCCACCCAACATGGGACCCCTTGGCCACGCCAGGAGATGCTGCAGGCCATGCCAGCAGACAGACATGGTGACCCCAAAGTGGTGGCACACTCAGGATTCCCCCATGGACACCCAACTCGGGCTCTGGCTGTGCTTTACCAACATCTCCCCCACTCTGGTGCCCAGGCTGGAGCTGTCCCAGCTCATGCCAAGCCCCCCAGACCCACCTTTGCCCTTCCAGTGGGCGTGGGCAGCGAAGCCGATGTGCCCCCCGTATTTGCGGTTGAACTCGGCCATGAGGGCCTTGTAGGGGTTCCTGATGAGCAGGATGGCCGAGTCGAAGGACTCGATCTCCTTCTGGCCACTCTCATGGGTCTTGATGCAGATGGTCCTCCCGCTGCGCCAGTGGTCCCGCTCGCCCTTGAACCCTGCCGGGACAGAGCCTGCTCTTATGGGAGTGATAAAGGGGAGCTGGGGGGGCTCAGCCTGCAGAAAAGGAGGCTCAGGGGGGACCTTCTCACTCTCCACAATGTCCTGGGTGGTGCCAGGTGGGACTTGGTCTCCCAGGTAATAATGAGAGGAGACGGCCTCAAATTGTACCAAGGGAGGTTTAGGTTCGATGTTGGGAAAATTCCTCATGGAAAGGGTTGTCCAGGCCTTCACAGGCTGCCCAGGCAGTGGTGGTGTCCCCATCCCTGGAGGGATGTAAAAGCCACGTGGATGTGGCGCTTGGGGATGTGGGTCAGTGCTGGGGGAGCTGTTGGACTCAATGTCTTTTCCAAACCAAACAATCCCACGATTCTGTGAGAGGGAACGACTCAGGGACATCAGGCTGCACAGTGCAGTTGGATAAAAGCAGCTGGGGCGTGAAGGAGGACTTGCATCCCTCTCCCAGATGGAAATCATTTATCTGCCCGAGTTATGAGTCACGTAAAATCCACCCAGGGGTGGGTACCAGG
The DNA here is from genome assembly GCA_013400415.1 of Scytalopus superciliaris. Taxonomy (NCBI): domain Eukaryota; kingdom Metazoa; phylum Chordata; class Aves; order Passeriformes; family Rhinocryptidae; genus Scytalopus; species Scytalopus superciliaris. The sequence goes on from VXBX01001009.1 coordinate 180,288, forward strand.
CACGGGGGCCGCGCAGGGCTGAGTGTCCCTGGCCACGCTCAGCTCCCGGGCTGTCTGGGGGGGACAGGAACATGCTGTGTAGCAATGATCTCCCTGACAACAGCAGTTGAAGTCTCCCAATAAATTAAGAATGGGAAGAAAGGCCATTTTTGTGGGGCTGTGGATGAACCCAGGGCTGTGGTGATGCCATGGGAGGGCCAGAGGGGAGCCCATCCCTCCCTGTGCCCTGCACGGAGATCGGGGCCGAGCCCAGCATCGCTCCCAAGCCTTGGGAAGCACAACCCCCTGGAGCAGAGCCGAGGGGGAGAGGAGCTGGCAGGAGCTGTGTGACATCAATTAGGGATGTGCAATTTGCTTTGGGCAGTGCTTTGGGCCGTGGTGCTGGATCTGCTGGTTGCCTGGAAACCTCCCGGCCCCTCCAACGTGGAATTAACACGGAACCCACACTTGGGGCGTGAGCAGGACCCAGACAAGGCTTTTTCCTGGGGTTGCTCCCCTCCCTGGGATGGGGCTGCACCCTGGACTGGGTGCCAGGGGCTGGAATAGTCTGTGCTCCCTCTCTCAGGGCTGAGCATTTCCATCTCTGGAAGGCGGGATTTGACAAACTTGAAGGAATTCCTGTGGTGTTGGGCAAAGAGGGGTTTAGGGGGTACCCCGGGTCAGACCCCACCAGCTCTGTGAGCACCCCAGGCACACATCCCAGCTTCCCTACAGCCAAGAAGGAACAGAGGATTTCCTCTCAAAGATGCAGAAGGGGGAGGAGGAGCAGGAGAAACCTTCAAGGTCTACAAATAAAACTGTTGTGAGTGGTTATAAAATGAGGGGACAGGAATTTTCCCTCCCCATTGCAATGTGGTGGGTTATCAGAATCCCAGAATCCCAAAATGGTTTGGGTTAGAAGGGGCCTTAAAATTCATCTTTTTCCAACCCCCTTGGAAAGGGACGCTTTTCACTGTCCCTGGTTGCTCTGAGCCCTGTCCAACCTGGCCTTGGACCCTCCCAGGGATGGGGCAGCCACAGCTTCTCTGGGCACCCTGTGCCAGGGCCTGCCCACACTCACAGGGAGCAATTTCCCCCTAATATCCGACAGGGCACCCTCAGTCCAACCATCCCCCAGAGCAGCATCGCTCATGCCCAGCTCTGCCCTCCCCTTCCTGGGGCCCCACGGGATGGCACCAGGACCTTCCCCAGCTGACATGGGACCAGGGCACCCCCAGCCCTCTCACCTTTGTTGTAGAGAGACCCATCAAAGTAGTAGCTGCCGGTGTAGAACCCGGTGGCCAGCTCGATCAGGTGCCGTGCCCACGTGTTGCCGGCGCCAGGGAAGCTGGCCAGGGCCACCAGCTGCTTGGCACGGCTGGGCAGAAACCTCCTGTCCATGCAGCGGTTGTCTGCAGCGAGAACCAGCCATGGCACATCAGGAATGTGCCATGGAATTGTGCTTTTCCTACAGGGATAAATCCCCCTGCCTCCGGGAGGATGGTGGGGCTGCAGCAAAGAGGTGGATGTTACAGGGAAGGTGACCCGCCCCAAGCACAGAGGGACATCCCAGAGGGCCCTGATGACCCCAAAACCAGCCAAAAAAAAAATCCTAAATGTCCCAAAAAGTCCTAAGAGCAGAGCAGGAGTTCTCTGCCATTACCAGCTCCCTGCTGCCTGCATCCTTGGGGAAGAGTGAGTAACAGGGAATCGTGTGCCAAGCAACGCTCCTGCTTTTTATACGGATGAATGAACAAGCATTTCCAGCACGGCCTCAAACACTGAAGGAGAGATCGTGACAAGACTGACCTGCTCTGAAGCAAAACCATCTGCATCTGAGTCCTCACTTGCTCCCTTCAGCCCTTTCCTCTCCCTGTAACAGGTTTCCCCCCTCCCTGCGCTTCCCTGTCTCCGTGGCGCCAATGCCAGAGGACAGGAATCCTCTCTGGGCACCATCCTGGGCACTTTTTACCTGGTCGCAGCTTTTTTTCTCCCGTATTTTCCCTTGGGGTTTGTCCGCTCTGGATAGCAGAGCCCCCCATGGCTTCACCTGCCCGTGCCAAGGAGGTGGGAAAAGCCCTGCCAAGGAGCTGGGAAAAGCCCTGCCAAGGAGCGATCCTGCCAGAGGCAGATGGAAAACTGCTCTCCCCGCAGCTGAGTCAGGCGGCAATTACAGCCGTTTGTTCAGGGAGGATTGATTTCCCAGGAAATGGAAAGAAATGCTAATTTTTGACGGAAGATGCTGCAGGCTCACACTGCAAGCTCACACTCGCTTTCCAGCGGCATTCCCGAGAAGGGAGTGGGGAAAGGCTCCCGGAGTGGCCCCTGCCCGTGCCAGCTCACCCTGCACTTGGGTCTGGTAGACCAGCAGGAACTCGGCGGTGCCGCAGCTCTCGAACTCCTCTCCGGGGCATTTCTGGGCGCAGAGCTGCTCGTCCTCGCGCTCGTGCAGCGGGAACAGCGTCGTGGGGAAGCCGCAGTGGCACCAGGTCCCTGCCAGTGCCGACAGCGGGTACTCCTGCAGGGATGGGCACACGGAGGGCAGCCAGGGGCACTGCCCCCGGCACCGGGGGCAGAGTCTTCCTCTGTCCCTCATACCCGGCCTCGCTGCACTGGACCCGCTGGGCAGTGTGGGGTTGTTTGCAACATCATTCCAGCCCATTCCTGCCCATTCCAGCCCCATTTCAACCAATTTCAGCACCATCCAGCCCATTCCACCATCCTTTGAAACCTTTCCAGCCCATTCCAGCATCCTTCCATCCCATTCCAGCATCCTCCCAAACTATGCCAGCATCCTTCCATCCCATTCCGGCATCCTCCCAAACTATGCCAGCATCCTTCCAGCCCATTCCAGCATTCTTCCAGCCTATTCTAGCATCCTTCCAGCCCATTTCACCAGCCTTCCAGCCCGTTGCAGCACCGTTGCAGCATCCATTCCAGCATCCATTCCAGCATCATTCCAGGCTGTTCCAGGGTTGTTTCCCCGGTACCTTCTCGGTGCAGAAGTCCACACACTTGTCCACGGACATGTTGAGCATGAGCTGGCTGGCGGGCAGGGCGATGGACACGTTGTCCGGCCGGCGGAAACAGCCCCGGAATATCGCGCTGCCATCTGCGAGGGACAGAGGGCACAGTGACCCTGGCACCTCTGCCACCCCAAAGTGCTACCAGTGCCACCCCGTGCCCCCAGGCTCGGGAGCAGGAGCCTTTGCGTGACGCGGCATTCCGGTCTCCATCGGCTTTTCCCGGGTCCCGGCCCCCTCCGGCGGCTCACCCGGCTGCTTACGGTGCAAACTCAGAGCAAAACTCCGGCAGCAAAGCCGGGTTTATTTTTTCCCTCGCTATTTTTATCAGCTCGGTCCCCCCAGGCTGCAGGAGAAGTGGAGACAGAGAGGGGAGCGGGGCTGGGGCTGGGCTGGTCCCCCAACCCCGGATTGGGGTCCCACCCCAGGTCCTCTCCCACCTCTCCGTGTGGCCGGGCACCCTCAGCCCCTCCGCGGGTTCCTGGTGCTGGGAACTCATTGCTCCACCCTCCGTGCCATTGTGTGGGGATGAGGAAAGACAAGCAGCGAATGCGGGTTAATTATAGAGCTGCCTAATTGGGAGCTAAGCGAGCCCTTCTGACGGGGAGCACCCTCGGCTCTGTCTGGAGCTCCTGCACATCCTTCATCCCGCAGCACCACTGAGTGCACTGATGGTCCCCTTTGGCCATCGGGAAAGAGATCTTTGCCTAAAATCCCCCAAAACGCCCTGAATTCCCTCTGTGGGTCCCTGTCCCACTCCAGGGGGGGGAATTCCCGTGTTTTGCAGGAGCAAAACTACCCCATGCACAGACCTGAGCCGCCCTCAAACCGCCTTTGCCGAGCCATGACCCGGCTTATACAGCACAGGGATGGGGGGAGTGACCCCTCCAGCACCCCAGGGGTTTCCCCATTGCGGGGCCACAGGGATGCTCCCAACTCACATCTCCTGGCAGACTCCTGGGCCAGCTCCAGGCGGTAGATGGAGAGCCTGTTGATGCCACCACAGATGTTGCTCCGCTCGCCCTTGCACTCCATGTTACACTCGGACTCGCTGGCGTTCGATGCCTGGATCTTGTGCCCACAGTAACACTCGGCACCGAATTCCAGCCCTGCATAGAGGTATCCCCTGTGGAGAGGGAGAGGGGGCTCAGATATCCCTGGAATCCTCCCTGTGGAGAGGGAGAGGGGGCTCAGACATCCCTGGAATCCCCCCTGTGGAGAGGGAGATGGGGGCTCAGATATCCCTGGGATCCCCCCTGTGGAGAGGGAGATGGGGGGCTGAGACATCCCTGGGATCCCCCTGGCTCCATGGGGATTTGAAGGATCATCCCTGCTGCAGTGAGCTCATGCTGGAAGCAGGACTGCATCCCGAGGGTTGGGCTACTGATCATTGTAGGGCAAAATGCAATATCCAAACCTATCTTCTAATTCAGTTCTATCCTACTTTATTCTATTCTATCCTATTATTGCATTGCATCCCATGTGCAGGGATTGACAGGGAGGGCGTGCAGGGATTCATGGAGATGGTGTGCAGGAATTTATGGAGATGGTGTGCAGGAATTTATGGAGATGGTGTGTCAGAATTGACAGAGAGGGTGTACAAGGACTCATGGAGATGGTGTGCAGGGATTCATGGAGATGGTGTTCAGGAATTCATGGAGACTGTGTAGGGATTGACACAGAGGGTGTGCAGGGACTCATGGCCATGGTGTGCAGGGATTCATGGAGTTGGTGTGCAGGGACTCATGGAGACGGTGTGTGGGGACTGACAGAGCTGGAGTGCAGGGATTGATGGAGACACGGGGCCCTGCCCTACCGCTCGGCACAGTTGTCCTGGCAACGAAAGACTGTCATCTTCTTGTAGTCGAAGAAGGACATCCCACGCAGCGTCCGCCGGCGGGTGTTGTCCACGTAGCAGCCGATGTACCGTGCTGGGGAGGGACAGAGGACGGGGGGGTGAGGACACACCGGGGCTGAGCCCAGCCACTCCCACCCCCTCTTGATTTTCCCCTGAACAAGGAGGTACTGAAATGTTCCCTGTTTGTTTGCTCTGGAAACACACCCTCCGAGTGCAGCAAATACTGCGGGGAAAGGGGGGTAGAACTGGGAACACCCAGAGGGATAAAAGGGATGCTGGGCTTCTGCACTGAGGATTCTCCTCTCCAGCCTCTTCTTCCACATCGGCCTCCAAACTGAGCAAAGTTGCTCCAAAAAGGGATGAGCTATATAGGAAAGTAAGCCATCCCCTTCACCCTGCCCTGCCAGGAGCGCAGGGCTGGGCAGACTGGAGAAATGTCATTTAAAACACATTTTCCTCAGCCAGCAGCTCATTTTTTCCCAGCCCCAACCATCGGCGTAGAGGATGTTTGTCCAGCTTGGCAGAGTAAAGGCTGATGCCTGTGCTGGGAGTAAATGAAGATGCCAGCAGAGAGAGACTAGAGCTGAATGAAGTCACACTGAAATCATTTATCTGACAAATGTAGCCTTTCCCAATAACCCGAGCACAAAGAGCCATCTCCTGTGTGCCTGTAGTGACATTCCGTGCTGGCTGTGGGCTCTCCTTAGGAGCGAGATGGTCCATGAGCTGTCCCTGCTCAGCCTCCTCATTAAGTGTCCTCATTAGTGCCCCGTCAAACCTTCCAGGGATGGGGCAGCCGCAGCTTCTCTGGGGAACCTGTGCCAGGGCCTCCCCACCCTCGCAGGGAGGAATTCCTTCCATATATCTAATCTGTGCCACTCCAATTCCAAGCCACACCATGGGATAATACTTCTCACCTCCTCCCTGCATTCCACCTCTGACCCAGCTCCCAGAGCACACCCCACCCCTGGTGTGCCCCACACAGACCCCCCCACTGCCCCCACTGCTGCAAACTGCGTTCCCAAGCCAGCCTGCAGGAAGGTAGAGAGAAATATTCGGGATAACTTTCACACCGAGGCCATAACTCTTTGCTCCCAATTACTCCCAGCAGACGGTGACATTTCCTCAGGGCTGGGCAGGTTTCGGCAGGTCAGCACATTCCGGCCCCCGCGGATCCAGGGGGGGCAGGATTTCTCCAGACACTTACACTGAGCTGGTGACTGATGTGCATTACCTTCAACCCATTGCTCCTGACATATGTCTGCTGGGACTTCTTGGGAAGCCAACTGGAATAATGAGGGAGCTAAGAGGACAGAAGTGGAGGGGGGGATGCTGAGAGGTGGGCGGTGTGTTCGGCACAGCCTGCAGGGACATGGGGCCGGCACGGAGCCCACACGGAGCCAGCAGGGAGTTTGGAGCACGTTGGAAACACGGGGTGTGAACAGACACTCAAATCCACCCAGCAATTGTCATTAAATTCCCCAAGCATCCCAGTGGGAATCATGGCTGGGAATGGCTGGAAATATCCAGTAAAGGACAGGGATGGATGTGGCAGTGGGTTGGGGCTGGTGCCTGCTCTCCCCACCTGCACTGCCTCAGAATTACCCCAGGTCTGAGGCAGGAGATGCACCTTCCCATGGGGATGCACATTCCCATGGGGATGCAGATGAGCTGAAGCCATTCCCTGGCAGACCTGACACTGCTGGGAGACAGAGGAGGAGGAAGACAAGGAGGAGGGAGCCACACATCACACTCGCTAAACCAGAGCTGGCTTTGGGAGCAGTATTCCCGCTGGAATGATTTCACGTGGCAGAGCCTCCACAGTTGCCTTGTTAAGCTGTCCCCTGCCTAATTACCAGAACCATTAAATCTGCCTGCTCCTGCCAGTGCTTTGGAGAGGAACAAGGGAGTGAGGGGGTGCTCAGCCCACCCACCGAGTCCCGCCAGCCCTGCTGGCACGGCAGGCACGTGGGATTTCTCAGGGTGGAGAATTCCTCCACACCATCCTGCTCAGGAGCTGCTGAGATGCTCATGGTGTGATTGAAAAGGGAAAAATGATTTTCCCAGGCCCTGGGAGCATCTAAATCCCTCAATGCCCCAGCTCAGCATCCCATGTGTCCCTCGTGGCCGGGCACAGGAGGTGGCAGTGCCAGACAAGGTTAATCGTGGAGCACACGGTGCATTTGGCCGGGGCCTGTCCAGGGACTGACAGCTCAGGGACCATCTGGTGGGGATTCACTAAATGTCAATTTGCATTAAGAGCAATGTGGCCACTGCAATGCCCCCTGAGACCCCTCAGCACAGGGGCACGATGGCACAACTCCCTTCAGCTCGTTTCAGTGGGGAAAAGTCCAGTAAGCACCACAAGATGTTTTTCCTTTGGTTTCCAAGCCTGGATTGTGCCTGAGGACATGAGCACAGACCTTCTGTGGGGCTGGTGGCTGAGGAGGAGCCCCCTCATGCCATGGGATCAGCCCAGGTTGGGGAGGATCAAGCCTGGACCCCTGTGAAACCCCCAGTTTGGGGGTTCCTGCTTCCTTCCATCTACACCTCCTGCTCCCTCAGGAGTCCAGGCAGCTGAGTCTCCCAGCCTGGGATGCCCAAGGGATTGCAAGTGCCAAGCCCATGAGACAACTGTGGAGCAGTCCCAGATTTGGGGTGCAGACTGGTACAGCCATCACAGAAATTAGGGATTCCCAAGGATGTGCATCCCTGGAGCTCAGGAGAGGGGAATGGGCAATCACAGACAGCGATGCTCCTTCCCCGGGGGGGCTGCAGAGCTGGCAGGGAGGGGACATGGGGGGGGTGTTTGGGTAACTGGCACTGGGTGCTCGTGGGTGCCAGCGGGCTGGATAACCTCTGGGATGCCAAACCGTGATGGGATGGCAGTTCCCAGCCACCCAAACTCCCTGGGAGTGTGCAGCTCTGGCTGCTTACAGCTGCCTGCAGGATAAATAGATGGCATTTTAAAAATCAATGGCAATGACTGCGTTCGCTTATCCTTGGTCATTAATAACAGACCCACTTGACAACAGCTCACACACAGCCAGGCAGGGATTCCTGGCTCCAGAGGCCAAATTCCAGCCCTGCCTGCCCTTCCATGCCTGCACGGGAGTCACAGACAATGCAAACTGCCCCCAAGTCTGGGGTTTGTGTTCTTTTGGGCCAACGGAATGAAAAGCGAGTTTGGCCCCGGCACAGCCAAAGGGTGGGAGGGAGTTGGGGCACAGCACCCCCTCAGCACGGGGTGACTCAGAGCCCCGTGATGAACAAGGGGGAGAGAGTGAAGGCAGAAAAATAAAAGTGGATTATTGGCACTTGGGGAGGAAGGGAAGAGGGGGAAGGAAGGAGAACACCCATCTGGAAGGATCCTCTGGACTGGTGGTCTCCCAAGTGAGTTGCTGCACCCCAGGGCAGTCCCTTGGGCTGTAGGAGGAAGATCTCGGTGCTCAAGTAGCAGATGCATTTGGCTTATAAATCAATAAATAAATTCACATTTCCTGGCCGTGCACACTCAGGAATGTGCTCCTGGCGGGGATACACAACCAAACCACCTCAGAGCCCACTGCCCCAGCTCATGGTGATCCCTTGGGAGAGGCAAAAAGGAGGGACCCCCTTCCCCGTGTGTGCCCAGCGCTTACCTCTGTCCTCCTCCTTCTCGCGGCCGCTCCTGCCCCTGAGCGCCCTGCTCCGGGTGCCGCCGCTGTCCCTGCCTTTTCCCCTCTCCGCGGGTTCCTTGGAGGTGCTTTTGAACCAGGGCCCGTGTCTGCGGCCCCCTCCGGGCAGGGTGGCCGCTGCCTTGAAGCCGCGGCTCAGCTGCATCACGCCCAGGTAGGGCAGCCCCGGCCCCTCCGCCCCCGGGGCCCCCCGCGGGCCCCCCGGCACCGTGGGCTCCCCGGAGAAACCGGAGTGCAGGAAAACCAGGCTGCCGGCCGCCAGGTACAGAGCCAGCAGCGTGAAGAACCGCACGGGTCTGCGCCGAAAGTACCGCTGGAGTTTTACCAATAGCTTGGCCATAGCGTCTTCATCCCTTCCCCCGGCAGCCGGCGCCGCGGGGAGGCTGCTCTGCGGCCCCGGGGATGCTCCCAGGGGGGATTCACCCACCCCGGCCTGGTGCTGAATCCTGGGGAGCGGACGGGTGCCCCGAAATCACAGCGGGGGCCGCGGGGTGAGGCCGTGCAAAGGTATTGCCCGAGTCTAAAAAGTCCTGGAGTGCTGGAGAAGGTGGATTTGGAGCCTCCCTCGCCCTGCCCGGGGCTTTTCCAGCGCTGGCTGTCAGCGGTTTATTCTCCTCCCGGCAAAGCCCCCCGGCTGTGCCCCGGAGACTGAGCTGGTGGAGGGATCATGTTAAGGAAATCGAGGTTTGAAGGTGATTTGAAAGCCGATCAGCTGCCGCAGCTCCGCTCTCGCCGGCGGCACCGACTCCGAAAGGCATCGCTCGAATGGGAACGGCACCGCTGCCCTTTCACACAAAGAATGAAAAGTCCCTGGACGCGTCTGGAGGCCGGAATGCTGACTGGGACCCTTTGTCTGAGGGAGCCCCATTCAGCTCATTCCCAGGGCAAGAAATCTCCACCTGCAAGTCAAACAGAGAGAGACACGCTCAGGAAAGTGTCCCGGGCCACGGGGGATGGTGGTCCCTGTCCCTCTGTGGGGTGAGGAGGGACACCCGGGCTCTCCATCGCCCTCCAGCCCTGGGAAGGGACAGTTCCACCTCATCCGGGTGGGTAACTGGGGGCAGTGGGAGAGATGCTGGTGGGTACGGGGCTGTGGGGGTGAGCCCGAATCCCAGAGCCCACATGTGCAGGAGAGGAGCTGCAGGATGGCTCCGGGATTGTGGGGGATTCCCAGTTTCACCCTGGGACTGTGTTTCAGCTCCTCATGCCCCCAGTAAGGTGTTTGCCATGACATCCTCTACCCTCCCGCCAGGACCATCTCCATTCCCACCCTGCCAGCCGAGATGGACTCCCTGCTGCCCTGGGAATATTTGGGCTACCCAGGGCCATCCCTGGTGGCTCTTGGCACAGGAAGGGCAGCCAAGCCCAGGGAAGGGACAGTCCCCTCCAGCCCCACTAGCCTGGAGTTCCCTCATGGGTATCCTTATGGCATTCCTCCAGATTTCCCCCCCCAGCTATAATTTGCTCCAGTTCTTCCCTGGGTAACAGCACGTGGGAAGTGCCACTGCCACCATACCCTGCTGACACATCGGTGTGCCAGAGATGGGCTCGTGCCCAGGGTGTGCTGCCTGTCACGGTCTCATTTTAGGCAAGGAGACAGAAATAAATGGGAAGACAAAGTGCCATTAGTTTAATGGCCTCCGTGTTCCTGCCATCTGTCTTCAGTTGATTAAATAAAAAATATTGGTGGAACATATGGCATGAATTATACATCAATATTTTAATCTGGGTTCCCACAGCGGTTACTCAGGTTCCACCAGGTGAGCTTTGTGGAGCTCAGGGCCGGGCAGGGGCAGAGCAGTGGTGGGCACAAACCCTCCCCAGCCATGCCTGGAGCCAGCACAGCCTGAGTAAAGGCTGAGGAAACTCAGAGTAGCAGCTGAGCAGGGAGGCTGCTTGGCGTTTGGGCTTTTCCGTGTGCAGGCACCTCTGTGGCAGGACACAGGCACAGGTGGCACCTTGGCATGAGCAGGGAGGGTGGTCCAGCCCCACCACAGAGGGCAAACATCCCCCAGCCTGGTGATCTCATGGATCTGAGGAGAGCTTTGCTCTCCTGAGCTCCCTGGCCAGGGATATTGCAGCTTCCCCTTCCATGCCAGGACAAACCTCCTATTGGAGCCGAATATGGGGTGGTTTGGGGTGCAAACGGGACGGCCCCCCCCCAGTGCCAGCCATCCCCCTCCCCTGCCGGGCTCGGTCCTGCCAGGCTCGGCAAGGAAGCGCGGCATATAAAGAAGGGGTTTAAATGACTCTCGTTAAGCATCTGGAGCTCATCCTTCTCCATCATGAACTGCCGAGTCGCAGGTCAATTACTGCGCATTTGCATATATTCCATTAATGCTCCAGCTAATTGTCTGCAGGAGATAATGGGCTCGGCTCGGGCTCCTCGGCTGCCGAGGGCTCACAGACAGCGGGGCGGCAGAGGGAGCCGGCACCAGTGCTCCCAGTATGGGCACCAACGCTCCCAGTATCGTCACCAACACTCCCAGTACCAGCAGGGGCCGGGGCTGTTGGGCGCTGCTGGCTGTGGGTGCTGGGAGCTCCCGCACCATTCCCTGCCTCCCACCAACCCTGCCGGTGTTGTAGGGATGGATCCCCCCCCAGCACCGGGGGGAAGGAGCAGCCGCTGCGGGTCCCCATCGCCCCTGTCACCTGTCGGGGGAGTGTCCCCAGGGGCTCCGTCCTGCCCCCCACTCGGGCAGGGGCAGCCTTGGTGGGGACAGCCCGGCCCGCGGCATGGCCTGGGGACGGCGGTGACACACTTTGGCATCCAAACTAATGAAGCGAACGGGGACATTCCTGAGCCAGCGCTGCGCAGTGTCCTCGGCACGGCCTCCCGTAAGGCTGCTTGGAAAACTGCTGGGGCAGGCAGGCAGAGAGGGATTCATTCCCCAGCCCTCGCTTGGGTATGGCCCGCTGCGGCTCTCACGGGGCTCTGCTTGGAGCCCAGGGCATGGATCCAGCCCCGAGGAGCTGCATGGCTGGAAAAATCCTCCTGGCTGGCAGTGCCAGGATTGGGGTGTCCCTCCCTGCTCCCCCAGACCCCCCTTGGCACCCAGAGCCAAAGCACAGCCAAGCAGGAGCATTTCCCAGGCAGTGGGTCCAGCCGGGATGGGGGGCTGGTTCCTCACCAACTTCCATCACCACACGCCTGCCAAGAGCCAAAATCCTCATCCCAGCAATGGGACACCCAGCTGAGCATCACTGCACACCCAAATCCTCATCCCAGCAGTGGGATACCTGACTGAGCATCACTGCACACCCAAATCCTCATCCCAGCAGTGGGATACCTGACTGAGCATCACTGCACACCCAAATCTTCATCCCAGCAGTGGGACACCCAGCTGAGCATCACTGCACACCCAAATCCTCATCCCAGCAGTGGGACACCCAGCTGAGCATCACTGCACACCCAAATCCTCATCCCAGCAGTGGGATATCTGACCAAACATCACACCCAACTCCTATCCCAGCAGTGTATCCCACTGAGTGCATCTCGTCTGAGCATCACTCCACACTCAACCCACCTCCTTCCATGGTGTCAGCAATCCCGAGGCCAAGAGGGCAAGCAAATCCTCATTAACTCGCCAGCTTTATCCATCCCTGCGGGCAGGGGGAGGTGGGCACAGGTCTGGGAGGGCTCCCTTGGGCAGCGGGAGCGGCTCTGCCACCGCCTGTGACCGGGCTGAGCGAGGCACCAATAAATTATACATTTGGGTCTTGTCTTCAAATTGCTCTGCAATTATTGGGCACCAAGGTTCAGTTGTCTTCAAGCACCACCTCACATCTGAGCGGGGCCAAACACGCTGTGGCTCACGTGGTTCCCCCAGTGCAGGAGAACAATCAGCCCATTAAAAACAGCAAATTAACCAACACCAGAATTCCATTAGAAGGAGAAGGCCGCCTAACTATCCAATTTCATCACATCATTAGCATTTCTTATCGGAGGGACAAGGGAAGAATAGGGCTTTAAAACGCAGGGATGGGATGGAGCCCAATGACAATACCGGGGTGATGCACCCGGGGGCCCCTGGCCCGGGGGGGGCTGTGACACAGGTCCCGGTCTCGGTCCCACCCCACAGGGATGGGGGAGCAGGTCCTGCACCCCGCTCAGCACCCTCGGGTGCCCAGCACAGCTTCCCCCGAAATCCCTCTGCTCAGATCTGGAAATGTGGTGGTGCAAGGACCAGTCCATGGGACACAGAACCCAGTCCATGGGACACAGGACCCAGTCCGTGGGACACAGAACCCAGTCCATGGGACACAGGACCCAGTCCGTGGGGCTTCCCTGGACCTGCTGTCACCCAAAAGCAGGGACCATGTCAAGCCTCCTGTCCCTCCATCCCCACAACAAGTGGCTGGTGCCACCACAGAGCTTTCCACCCTCGTGCCACCCTAATGCGATGGCCCCAACGAGTAACCCCCCTGTGAGCCCCCAGGGACACTGGGCACCCTGTGCTGGCACCCCTGAAGCCTTTCCTCCTCCCTCCCTAGGGCTGTCCTGCAGTGGGAGCTTGAAATTGCTGCCTGGGCAGCAACTGGGCAGCCTGAGCAGGAATTGGGCAGCCTGAGCTCCCGGGTGGAGCTGCTGTGTCTTCCCCAGCCCCATGGAAATGGATTGTCACCCTTTCTCACTCTCTAAAGCAGAAGCAGCAAATGACATGCATCAGGCTGAATTTAAGTACTCTTTAAATTTAAATACCTTCTGGCTGGGAATGAAACCAAGCCAAGCAGGGAGGTTGGACAGGGGGCTTTCCATCGCAGCAGGGAACACCTGGATCATCCCAGGCATCTCCTCTCCAGCCTCAGCACACTCTGATGCCTCTCCCAGGGCCAGCCCAGCACACCAAGCCATCAGCTGCCTTCAAATCAAGGCAAAGTTTGTTTACTCAGCTTCTCTCTGCCTTAATTTTGCTGAGAAATGGGTTTGTACATCCCCTCTGCCAGGGAAAGGCTCCAGAACAGCTGACTCAGCAGCTTTCGGGTGTCGGGCTCATCCCAAGGAGCTGCCTGGGATGGGATCCTGAGCCTTGGCAGGGACACATCCCCAGGCACCTGTGGAGCTTCCAGATCCCTTCCACAGGCCAAGCCAACACGGGAAACCCTCTTCTTTGGGATTTATTGGCCTGACTTGTAAACCCAGGGCAGGACTTGCCCATCTGCCTCTGGGTTTTTGGTGCAGGATTTCCAAGTGTGTTGGGGGGGTTTGTAAATCCTGCTCCTCGCTGGGAATCCACGGAAGGGTTTGGGCTGGAATCAGGGCCTGAGCTTTGCTTATGGGCAAAAACTGATTTTTAAATGCTCTGGAGATTTGTCAATGGTCTCAGCACTTGCCCAGGGTGAGGGGAAGCCACAGCCTCAAGTGCAAGCCCCGAGCTGTGGAGGGATGGCAGATCGTTCAGCCAGAGGGCCGGGGCTGCCCCAGACTAATTGATTAACGGCTGCAAAAGGCCTGGAGCTCCTCAGAAACGAGGTCGTGCTAATTGCACAACCTCCTATTAGTGCTCCCTCCGCTCTCCAGAGGACCAAACCCACAGGGCACCAGCCCCGATTCTGCCAGGCCTGAGCTATAAATAACCCCAGCAATCCTGGGCTGGATCCTGCCCTGGGTTATTCCAATGATCGAGATGACCAGACAGTGCTGCACAAGCCCAGGGCCTGCAGCACAACCCAGAAGGGCAATTTTGTTTAATCAAGCTGATTTAAGCAGCTTTAACTCCATTGTTAAATATGGCATTGAGCTGGCATTGCAAATTCCCGTGGATATCCCAGACCCCAGCACGTGGGATGCTGATTCCTGCCCAGGGGATGCTGATCCCTACCCAAGGGATGCTGATTCCTGCCCAGGGGATGCTGATCCCTGCCCAAGGGATGCTGATTCCTGCCCAGGGGATGCTGATCCCTGCCCAAGGGATGCTGATCCCTGCCCAAGGGATGCTGATTCCCACCCAGGGGATGCTGATCCCTGCCCAAGGGATGCTGATTCCTGCCCAAGGGATGCTGATTCCCACCCACGGGATGCTGATTCCCACCCAAGGGATGCTCATCCCCACCCAGACCCCACAGCAATCAGCTGGCACAAGGGTGGGAGCGTTTACTACGGGGCAGGTGAGGGGCTCCCAAAGCAAATCAAATCCAGGGTGTTTGCAGCCCCTGGAAGCAAAGAACTGCAGCTGCCTGCAGGCCACTGACTCCCAGGTAATTCCACCTCCATGACTCCCCTCCTTTCCCTGTGTATTTTGCTCCAAAATGGTCCAATTAGAGCCAAAAAGGGTGTTTTTTGCTTCACGCTCTGTTCCTCCACCTGCAATTCAATCCGAGCCTGTTCCAGCCTCCTGGAGGCTGAATTCCCCTCACAAGTGTGAAAGCAGCTCATAAAGAAAACCGGTTTAAGCCATGAATCATTTAAAAAGCACCCGCCACGATGCCAAAGGCAGGGAAGGAAATAGCCGTGTGTTGCAGAGATTGGGGCAGGCACAGGATGCAGGGAGTGAGGGAATGATGGAAAGGAGCTGGCACGGCGGAGATGCCCAGCCCTGGGACCCGGAACCCCCCCCCAGCTGCTGAATCGCACCCTCATTTGCAGCATCGTTAGCAGTTTAATTAATGTATTAAGCTGCCCCCCACCCCAGTTGTGTGTGTTATCCGATTCTCTCCATCAGCATTATCCCATCTGCTGGGTGTCTTTTGGAAGGATGTTTGTGGGAGGAGCAGGGAGCTGCCCGGTTTGGGACCGGGGCTGATGGAATTCGGGTGCTGGGAGCAGGATCCCACACCGTTCTCAGCAATAAAATAAAAGTAATGAGCCCAACCTTCACTCCCTGCCCCAGCATCCCTGCCCGAGCACTCCTGCTGCCAACAGCAACCCCAACCCCGTGTGGAATGCTGAGAAACCTCCATTTCCCCATTATTTCCCCATTCTTCCTGGNGGGGGGAGGAAGGCCGGGGCTGTCCCTCAGGGAGACACAACTGGATCCCAGCCAGCTGCTGGCTCAGCAAAGCTCCCCCCAGACTAAGCCTGAATCCCTGAGGAGGAGGTTTAGGATTTAAGGGCTGGCCCTTTCCAGAGGTGGTGCCGGGGCTGGCAGCCAGCCCTGGAGGATGCTCTTCATTCCCAAATCCTTTGGCCACCCCATCGTTGGCATTCCCAGGCACCTGCACCATCCCTGTGAGAGCAGCAGAGCAGCCCCGGGCCTGACAGCTCCTCATTCCAGGGAAAGCCACAACGCTGCTGTTTTTCTCCTTGTGTTTCACACCGAGGAGCAAACCCCACAGCCAAACAGAACGGTTTTATCTCGAGGTTCTGAGCACCGGAGCCACTCCTGGCTCTGGCATTTNCCTGCCCAAGGGATGCTGATTCCCACCCAGGGGATGCTGATCCCTGCCCAAGGGATGCTGATTCCTGCCCAAGGGATGCTGATTCCCACCCACGGGATGCTGATTCCCACCCAAGGGATGCTCATCCCCACCCAGACCCCACAGCAATCAGCTGGCACAAGGGTGGGAGCGTTTACTACGGGGCAGGTGAGGGGCTCCCAAAGCAAATCAAATCCAGGGTGTTTGCAGCCCCTGGAAGCAAAGAACTGCAGCTGCCTGCAGGCCACTGACTCCCAGGTAATTCCACCTCCATGACTCCCCTCCTTTCCCTGTGTATTTTGCTCCAAAATGGTCCAATTAGAGCCAAAAAGGGTGTTTTTTGCTTCACGCTCTGTTCCTCCACCTGCAATTCAATCCGAGCCTGTTCCAGCCTCCTGGAGGCTGAATTCCCCTCACAAGTGTGAAAGCAGCTCATAAAGAAAACCGGTTTAAGCCATGAATCATTTAAAAAGCACCCGCCACGATGCCAAAGGCAGGGAAGGAAATAGCCGTGTGTTGCAGAGATTGGGGCAGGCACAGGATGCAGGGAGTGAGGGAATGATGGAAAGGAGCTGGCACGGCGGAGATGCCCAGCCCTGGGACCCGGAACCCCCCCCCAGCTGCTGAATCGCACCCTCATTTGCAGCATCGTTAGCAGTTTAATTAATGTATTAAGCTGCCCCCCACCCCAGTTGTGTGTGTTATCCGATTCTCTCCATCAGCATTATCCCATCTGCTGGGTGTCTTTTGGAAGGATGTTTGTGGGAGGAGCAGGGAGCTGCCCGGTTTGGGACCGGGGCTGATGGAATTCGGGTGCTGGGAGCAGGATCCCACACCGTTCTCAGCAATAAAATAAAAGTAATGAGCCCAACCTTCACTCCCTGCCCCAGCATCCCTGCCCGAGCACTCCTGCTGCCAACAGCAACCCCAACCCCGTGTGGAATGCTGAGAAACCTCCATTTCCCCATTATTTCCCCATTCTTCCTGGCAAAGGCCAGGCCAGGAACTCTGTTTGGATGGGGGTGACACACAGTGGTGTCTGGGGGAGGTCACCCCAGACTGGGGGGGTCTCAGTGACATTAAGAGACGCTCCTTTCTCCCCATTCTGCCCAGCCTTGCATGTCCCTTTTGACACCTAAACCCTGTGGAAAAGGTGATTTAATTCCTTCAGACGACGCTGAGTGTCTGTAAAAGGGCTTAACCTAATGAGTTTTAATATGTCTTATGTTGTGGGTGTTTTATGCCCAGCCTGCAAAATCCAGTTAGGGTTTTCAATAAGCCTTAGTGAGCAGAGCCGTGCGGGGAGGGTGTGCTCGCACTGCGGGGAGGAGGAGGAGGAGGAGGGGGGGGGGGGCAGGGCGGGGCGGTGGCTCA